>OZ037776.1:47326615-47469115 GCA_964035525.1 Porites cylindrica | reverse complement strand
TATCTAGTAATGACCTTAATGCTGAGTTGTCCGCGAGAAAAAAGTAATAACCGAGAGCGGAAGAACATTGACATAATCTGATCAAATTGTTGAGGACGATTGCGACTAGGAAAGAAACAGCCTGTATTCTAATCTAGTGACACGAGTGTTACAATGTAAACATTTAAACTGATGGCAAATGTATTCTAAATTTACTTCCTCGTCTCTGTACGTTGACGAAATCAAAACCTGTCGCATTGCAGGCTTTTTTCCTTGCGCCTCCTAAATCTGGAGGACCATCACCAATGCAAGGCACAACGAACAACAAATCGACTGGGACTCTGCGACATCTACTTATTCTACAGACTGCTCAGTCAACGACTCAATTTCTTTACTAACTTAGGACAAACGCCACTGAATCGTAGTCAATAGTTACCGGCACGGTACAAATGACTTATTGACTGAATCAAGCAAACCTAACTACGAGAGAACAACTGGACAACTGTGAGTGACTGGCTGATGGGAAAGGGGAAGGTGACACCCTAGTCCTGTGAGAAAGAGATCGATATCGAGCTTTTCGCAGGTGAGCCATTAACCACTTAAGAAGCGAGAAGGAAATGGGGCCGAGTAAACTTTCGAAAAGACTTCTGGGACCGTTACTGGCTGACGGGCAAGTTCCTAGCAACAATCCCAGAAACAACTGCGGGCCGCACATCTCGGCTCCAGTTCCTTTCTCACGTCTTAAGTGGCGAATACGTACCACAGGGTATTTTGTTTTATTTGACTTCATGCAATTAGGGGCTGTGGTGACATGTCATAAGCATGGAATTTCTACACTCGTTCCCTAGACGTTGTGTCGCGGGGATTCATTTGCTGCACAGCTTAACGCTACGCCTTAAAGTCGGTTGTTTTTTCAGGTTTGGATCAGCATGTTAGAAGTTTTTACTTTTAGGCCAATTTTAGAAGTAAATGGAGTGTTTAGGTTACTGCTCCTTCTTTACTGTTGTTGTATTGTAATTTTCTCCCCAAGAGCATGCGCTGTCCTGATAAGGTACTACAAACATTAAACTACAAACACGTCTTTTTTAGCGTTGGGTACCATGTACCAAGTGTCAATATGAAGTCCTGGCTTACGTCACAAAGAACAGGCCCTGGCGCTCTAACAATAACACAACAGCGTGTACTGACAGTCAATGACAAGAACACAATAGTGCATATATTGACTTATATGGAAATCAAACATCCCATTTGTGGAGTTAATCCTTTGAATTGTGGTAAGTTAGTTTCTCCCAAGTAACCATGACAAAGTCATTAAGTCAAGATACTTTTACTTGTTTCAGCCCGGCCATTTTGTTAAAATGACCAGCATAGCCAGGAGTGTTTGTGCTGCAGCAAGAGCTCTGGGTTGCTCAAAAATGAATATAGATGTCTAATCGTGACATGTAAAACTGATTATGTAACTTGGGAAACAGTGAACGGTGTATAAAACAAGAAAGAAAAATTACATTCTAAAATGATATGATGTTTCTTATGAAATGGAAGAAGAACTCCCCTTAGTACCGTAATATATTTCACTGCCTTGGCTCGACAACTAAAATATATTACTAATATCTAACTTCTGGCCCGATTTGCAAAGGGACTTGAACAGCTCTCATCGACTATTTTCACGGGAGCCTTTAATAGAAACTGAGGGAGCAAACAATTTTCTCGTATTCTCTAGCTATTCAATCCAACAGAAATCATTATTTGTGCTTTTTCAACGGTTTTTATGCAATCGTACCTTGAAATATATAACGGTTCTCTGCATTTATAATGTTCTGATCGAGAGCTGTAAAATGGTTACAGAGTGCGCAGCAGTTTCGAGCCAACGTTCGCCAAAAAGAACAATTCGTGGGTGTTAAGGGAATGAGCGAAACTGTTCAAGTTGTACACGGTCTATTAAAGGATGAAATCCTGCATCTTGATTTGAGGTTGGGGATTATTAGGTATCTTTTTTATATCATACATCAGGCTGACGGTTGTAATAAAGGGAAGGGGAGGGAGGGTGGGTGACGCATTAGAGGCTGAAGGCTAATAAGAGAAAATACGTCGCTTAGTTCTCAACATCGACTGAGCAATTCGGATGCTAAAGATGTCCGCAAATTGATTCATTGGCATAACATAATTGAGATTCTTAAAATTCGCAGGTAGATTAAAACTTATTTTTCAAAGAAAAAGTATCTGGAACGTTACATAATACTACTACGTAAAGGACGTGTACACAGAACATATTTTTTTCGTTTTTATTCTGCATGTTACGACCTTGAAAGTAAAATGAAACAAGGTTTCATTAAAACTCCAAGTACGTCAGTCACCGAGCCGTTAGCACTGTGTGTCTGCACCGTCTCAGCGCGTCTCTACACTGCATCTTTTTAAATGCCCTAAAATGAACGATACAAGTAATTTTTTAGTGAAACAGATCATAGTCATACTTGGTGTATTGCTTGTCAAAATAATATATCGTTTTTATTTTCAGCTGTAAAAATTCTGTAAATAACTTTTTCTCCAGTTTTTGACGTCTTTTAAGACTGAAATTATATACCGACAGAAAGTCATTCTTCTTTTTCTTTTTGTCTTACAAAGCATAAGTCACTCAATGTTCTCAATGTAAATAAATGCAGGATATAGATCTTTTTATCACTCTTGTGTATTTTGCTTTGCTAAAGGTCATCGGGTTTGCTTATTGTTCTTTCATAAATTGTGTGTAAGTTCACGTGAATAAGACAAAATACATATCAAACAGTTCTTTAGGTCCTGTCCACAAGAATCCAGACGTTTTTGAAACCCAATAATTTTTTCACCCGGATTCGTATGGACGTTGCCTCAAACCACTCTGGAGAATAGTTTCAAATAGACGTGGTTTCATTAAATGGATTCACTCAGTTAGTGGTTTTAATTGTGTGGACGCGAAAAAAGTAAAAAATACAGTAGCGGTTTCAAAAATACAGCGATTTTTGTATGACCTTGAAAAATTGTTTCGGTAGGTGTTCGTTATTTGTTTTATCGGCGAATGGATGAAAAGATCAAAACATGGACTCTTCGTTTTCCCGCTAAAGAGAATTACCCTAATATAGACTGAAGGCATTGTTCGATTGGCCATTCGTGTTGCAGTATGACGTCAAAGCGAAGCATCGGTTGATTTCTAGAAAGTTCTTGGGCATGAAGTTTTTTCACCCGAGCGTTCGCTTAACCAACCAAAAGCCACGCGCGTTTGTATCCGTTCGATAAACAAATCAAATCGCTCTATTTCCGTTCGTTTGTTGTTTCTGTTTGTTCGCGCGTTTTCATTTCAAGGTCATACGAAAATCGATCTATCCCGATTTGTGTGGACGGGGCTTAGAGTAATATCACAGACCTGTACTGGGAAAAAACGATTTACACGGGCAGGAAAGGTTTGTAGCTACTGGGCTCTTACCCGAATAGGACATCCAAACAGCTCAGCACGCATGCAAACAAAGCCATACCAGCTCAAAGGATGGATTCGAACAAAGCGGGCATGAAATGGTGGGAAAAAATGATGAACAACAATGGAGTCACGATCAAAGTTTCCCCGAAGAACCTATAAAATCGAAACATCAAAGAATTACAGAGGAATTATAGAAAATAAAGGTGTTGGAACATCTGATATCAACCAGGACTTTGCTTTTTAGTTACAATAAGAAGCAAGACCTTTTTTTCGCTAATGAAAAACACTGAGATGTTTTTGTTTTTTAATTCTGGTTACGAGATTGAGTACTCGCTGGGTACCAATGAGAACGAGCTTTTTTTTTCAAGGCACACGACAGAGTTTGGGCTAGGTGCCGTTGCCTGAGCTTGATATCCTGAATAAAGACTTGTTACATCATTCTGATTCAACACTTAAATCACCTGTGCCCTGACTGAGGCGGAATGTCTTTTTATATTTATACTCGACCCGAAAGACGAGGATGTTTTCAGTAGCTAGCAGTTTAACATTTATTATTTCAATTTTTCAACTTCAAAGATGCTTTAGGTGACCAAGTTTTTTCTGAGGCCAGTGTATTGAGTATAGAGTTATTACCTTTATTTTACCGCGTTCTGTGTACTGGACCCAATAAGAACCTGTGAGGCTGTAAGATATTGAGTAACTGGTCGGCCAATGATTGGAATCTTGCCTTCCTTGCGTTGCTACTTTAGTGACGGTGGTGGGATTTCCGAGATCGATCTGCAACCATTCTTTGTTGTTACTTGTTTTTGCACACCAGGCTCCTACCTTACCAGACCTAGCCACCTGGTTCAAACGGCCGAGATGGGCTGCGTGGGCACTGCTGTGAACGGTCGACGCAGTCATGGCGCTGTCTTGAATTCGGCCATCTTCGATTCCAAGCGACATGGAGCAAAGGTGTCCTTATAAAACAATAGTTTATTCGCATTTAACAAAAAAGAACAGAACATAGGGCAGTCATTATTTCTCATATTTTTGTCAATGGTAATTGATGCTTACATGTAAGAGTTTGCTAGAAGTTAATTTCAAAAGCGTATTACAATTCGTAAAGAAAATGTTTCATAAGTGTCTCTATATCTGATTAAGACACAGCTAAACTTTACGTCCAATTTTTTAGACCAAAATAGTCCCAGATCTAAATATTAGTGCAAGAATGAGTTTATCTATCGGAGGTTTTGAAGCCATTCAAAAAACTCCCAGTCATGCCTTTCGGCTTCGCCTCGAACTTTTATTGAAACCTGACAAAACACTCCTGCTCGTTTTTTAAACAGTACTACATAAGTTTTCTTTATAAAGAAAGAAATTTTAAAACTTTAAAAATTTAAAAAAATTTTAAAATCGCTCAAAGTGTTCACCATTAAAAAATCTGCAACTCAGAGCCAAAGGGAATAATCCAGTAATTAAAGTTAATTTTCCAGTTCAGGTGGCTTTCTCAGGGCAGTACGGATGGTTAACGAACTCTACGTGTAAAAACAAGTGTCGTATTATTCATGCTCGGCGCTACTTTTATATTTCGAAATACATTTTCGTATCATTGCTGCAAACACTTGCTACCCCTATAAAGGCTCTTTTTTGTTTTAGTTCTTTGTTTGTTTGTACGTTTTTCTTGTAACTAAACATCAGGGGAACCCAACGACGGTTTCCTCCTAAATACATTAGGGAGCTTCAGCATCGTCGATGGCAACGGCAGCGAAAACGTCAGATTTAAAATGAATTCCCGTTTTTTCAATCTTTGTCGCGTTTATTCCAATTTGCTGAAAATGGCAAGTGTAGGCGAATTTCCCTGGGGTTGATTTCTTGAGGACCGCACTCAAGTTTAGATAGAGAAAAAGAAATTAGGCATTTTCACGTCGAAGTCGTGCAAGGACGGTAAAGAAATGAACAAAAAAGCGTGATGTACGTGCAAAGTTGTTGTTTTGCGCGATAAACCTATTGCTTTTTTGACGTCCTCTTTGCCGTCGCCGTCGCCGTTGACGTTGCTAAAGCTCCCTAATGAAAACACTTTACAGAGTACCTTTAGATCTCTACAAATGCATTCTAAGCGGCCATATAAAGTTTGTATCTATTCGGTCATACTAGGGGAACTTGAGTCTTTTCGAAATTACAAGGGCTTCTGTATTATTTTCCCTAAAATTTTAGATGCAATTTAAAGCTTTACGGAGGTTAGTATTTTTCTGATTCCTCTGTCCATCAAATGTTTGAAACCGAAAATTTCAGGCTTCCTTTTTACTAACCTGGGTCGTGGAGTGAATGTGAAAAATTAAACTCAGAAAATCGAAGGGAATTAATTAGATAATCTTCGAAAATTGTACATGAACGGAACGGTCATTTAGAATTTTTTAGCTGCTCCCAAGAAATAGAAAATTGTAGGCAATATTTGCTTCTAAGGACAGATATTTTACAGAAAACAGTCGTTGGGTGCCCCGGAAACATCAATAGGATAGGGACGCGAGGAGAGACCTCTCCTCAGAATTGAAAAACTGCTAGCCAAAAAATTTTTCCTCTATAAATTACCTTCCTGACAGCCATAAACTTCAGCCCTCATGGAAATATGATTGTTCCAAGATCTGGGATGAAATCGCAGATAGCGGGCTTCGATTGAGGAGTGCAGGGAATGGTGAACTGGAGTGTCGGTGTCGACGTTGCCTCCAAATACCTGACCAATATATTTATAAAATACATGATCACTACACTTGCCCAGGCTTTTTAAAGTCAAAGTGCAACCGTGTCAAGAGAAGTGTTAAAAATTATCTAACAACTACGTTTAAATCCCACAGCTTGCAATAACATGGTATCACTCTTAAAGAAGCTCCCGCAAGAGCAAGCTTAATGTTTCCGAGTAATCTTATGCATACTGAAGTCCCTATGAAATGGTGAAGAGAAAGAAATGAGGAGAAGAGAAAAAAGCAATGGTTGCACCCTTAATTTTGCATCGGCTACTTAAGAGTTTATGGGCGAGAAAAACTGCTTGACGGAAGAGGTATATTTTGGCGATAATGTTTTCAAAAATCCTGCTAGATATGTAATGTATATTAAAAGTTAAATGCATCGTTTGGTTTCTTACAGAACAAGATTTCCCTGAAATGCCATTGCATGTCAGTCATACCTTAATGTGTCCATTAGAAAGTCTGTACCAGACCCAATGAGCACCATCCACGCTATATGACAAAGTGTAGCTTGTCACCCATTGGCTAGATTTGTACCTCCCTTGGGTCGCCACTTTGGTCACTGTAGTTTGTCGTCCAAAGGAAACCTGCAGCCACTGTTTCACATCGTTACTCTTAGCGCACCAGGCTCCTGCTTTTCCACTAGCTGGGATTTTGTTTAGGCGACCAAACTGAGGAATGTGATTGCCGTCATAGGATGTTGATGCCGAAATTGCGCTGTCAGGCAGATGTCCACTCTCCATACCCAGTGGGAGGAAACAACTGCGTGCTGTTGGATGGAAAATAGGGGACAGAAAATATTGTTACCGTTAACGCTCTGCAAGACTCAGTTTAGGTTTAGCATTTAATTTGTTTGGTACCGGCTGCTGACAGGATACTTTCAAGTTTTATTGAAGGTTTATAATTTAAACAACTTACATGTAAATTAGTTCACAAAAAACAAACTTTGTCACAAAACACAGAAAGATCAAGCGAATAGTGGTCACGATTAATTAAATTAATTCATTAACACAACGGTCTACTGATATACACTCGTTCAATTTTCTCTTTTGTAAGGCAGTTTTTCATGAAATCTCGTACCCAGATAAAAGTCTTCTCTCTTTTTAGTCAGCTTTCAAAAAACCCAGAAGACTCTGGGAGCAAGATTACGTATGATCAATGTAAAAATCGAGAACTCAAACTTCGAATTCTCATTGTGCAACTAGCACACTGCTTAGCACTGTTAGTACCAGGCAAAACGCATGTAAACTTGTGATATCTTATCATGCTGGTTATGATAAAAGCTTTCATTTTCCAGATTTTCAGTTCAGATTATTGGCTGAGCACTCAAAAGACCTTAGGCCCTTGATCTTGACTCCACATTTGTTTCGTGATGGGGACCTCAGAGAAACCTTCTGATTGGTTGAAGCAAATTTCACAAGCAGTGCGACCAATCAGAAGCAGTGCCCAGATCTAGGTAGCGACGCGTCATCAGTATGGAATTTCTGCGCTCGTTTTTCAGACGTCATTTTGCGGGGAAACCGTTGATGGCGTCGCAAGAGGTCGTCTGCTTTCTCAGGCTACATGGCAAGAGAATGATATAAAAATAGGAAAAATTTATATACCATCTTCACAGCCATAAATTTCCACTCTCATTGAAACATGGTTATGCCAAGCCTTAGGGTGGAAACGAATAATTCGAGCAAAGATTCCTGTGCCAGGATGAAAGAAATGTTTGACCACTGTAGTTCTATCACTGTTGCCAAGGAACACCTACAGAAGAATCAATCCAGTTCAAATGAATGAACGAATGTAACATTTAGTCATTATATTAATATTATATTTCTAAAGTTAGCATGCTAATAAAGGGGCTGTTAGGTCAGTGAAGTCGCTTGTAATTGGCTGGAAAAAACAGCTTTATTTTTTCAAGACGCTTACAACATTTCACCACCGTTGTTCTTTAAATCGCTAAAATTAAGCGCAGATGACCAGCATAAATGAGTTGATAATTTAGTCATCTGCATCGTACTCACCCTTTCAGTTAGTTCCTTTCTCATAACTTCTTTCGCTCATTCATTAGTTCATTCATCATCTATAGTTAGTCTAACTATAATTTAGTCATTAAGCTTGTAATTCAGCTAGTCAAACCAGTCAGCTGGCGTCAAGTATTAAGCGCCAAAAACAGCAGCCAATCATCCTTTTTAAGTTTTTATTATACCTTAATTTGACTGTCTTCCCGGATGTAAACCCAGTTGAGGTCGTCTGCAGTATAAGACACCGAGAACTTTGTCACCCACTGGTCGCCGTCATGGCGACCCTGAGTGGCCACGCCTCTTATCTTGAATAGGCGACCCAGTTTAACCTGGAATTAGCAGAATCAGGAGCCCATCAGAATATGCAGAGCTGAGCCCATTGTTCTTAGTCGAACATGCAGTTTCTTCGATAGCTAAGTTCAATTTAGTTTCACATATCAGTTTTAAAGGATCTTATCTTAACCTTGGGAATCAAAAGTAATTTAGTGAACAATCATCTTTCAGACTAGATCATCACGAGAATAGTTCTAAGAAACCTTCTGATGTTAAATAGGATTTCGAGGTATTTTAATTTCAAAAATTAAAAAAAGGCACTTTGCAAAAACAGTCTCTTGAAAGGGTCGATTTACACTATTGAAGCTAATTTAATTAGTATTACGTTTAGATTAAACATAACGTCATGAACGGCCTGGTTGTCATTTAAGTACCTGAAGCCATTGATTAGCATTGTTCTGTTTAGCAGCCCAACAATATTTCCCGCCATTTGGTAACAAATTAAGCCTGCCTCGGTTTGGAAGGTAGCTGGCACTCGCAGAGGAAGAGGCAGAGTATGCTTCTTCAGGAATTCTACCGTCTTCCACCCCCACGGGCGTTAAGCAGTTCTTCACTAGATAAAATATCAAATTATAGCCATGTCAAACTACAGACAGCTTGCGTTGTTCGTCCTCTAGAAGCGCAATGCTCAAAAACTTAGTAAAATCATCCACAAAAAAGAGTATTTAGATCGGGAATGAAAGAAGGAAAGACGGTTAGTGGATTTGCAACCTTTCCACGCGTGATATTAATACAATAAGTAACAGAGTTTATATGCCGAGGAGTAATTAATTAAATTTTTAGGGAGATGAAGTAAAAAAGGATAGCAAAAGAAAAGACAGATGGAAACATAATAAGATATGAAGTAACACGATATACCTACCACTTCGACAACCATACAGTTCAGTTCTCAGGCAAGGACTATTAAGATTGTGAGTCAATGGATGAAACCGGATAAAGCGAGCTTCAATGTGGGGCTTTAAGGTGTGTGTAATCACTGTGTTTCTGTCAGTGTTTCCAGCAAACACCTGAGGAAAGTTTCAGTGTAGTTATTAACAGTTGCGAAGACTCTACCCCAGAAGATGAGTAGTCAACAGTTACATTTGTATAGTTTACTTTCGACTGGATGCCATTATATTCGTTTAGAAACTTCAAATACCTACCCTGTAAATTTCTACACAGTGCTAAGATATTATTTTTGGTGCTTTATAAAATCAAAACTGGTGTTTTGAGGGTAACGGCTAATGTTTCCACGAAACACCATTTTCGTGAAGATGTTTGAAGTTTGGTTTCAATGTTTAAATTACCATGTAATTTTCAATGTCCGCTTTTAATGTTATCAAGGTTCTATATAATTTTTGCTTTGTGACAAAAACGGCATTAGTAAGCTTGTATAAATAGCGATGTTTAATTACGCATAAATTTGCGTCCAAATACAGAAAATCACTTCAAAATCCGAAATAAGAGTAGTTTTGTAGGCCAATTCCATTGATAGATGATAGATCTAGACAAACCGACGCACCCCCTCTCAGTCATCAGTCAGTCAGCTACTAGCCGGTTTATTACTCACAGTGCATAAGTCAAATAACGCGCAGATCACAAGTACTCTACAAGTATGATGTTACTACAGCAGTCTCAGTCTGTATTATAGTCCGTTTCAGTCAATGGTGATTGATTGATTGACTGATTGATCGATTGATTGATTGACTTGAGCCCTCTTCCAGCTCCAGTCCACAACCGAGAACTTATTCGTAGGTTATTCATTTACTGCTGGAATAGACTTTGCCCTCCTCAGTCCCATAATATTTGGAGTCTCTCTTGTTACCTTATCTACGGCGCGTTGCTTGTACCAAGTCCAATGAATCCCGTCCACACTGTACGAGAGTTTGTATGTTTTAACTCTGTCCTCGCTGCTGTATCGCCCTTGTGTTGCCACCTTAGTAACAGCAGTTATTTCCCCTAGGTTGATCTGCAACCATTGATTTGTACTTTTAGCTTTAGGGCACCAAGCAGCGATATGTTTACCGTCACTTAAAAGGTTTAGTCTCGCAAGAGAAGGTCTGTGGTTGTTGTTGTGGCTGCCTGAAGCTGTGAATGCACTGTCAGAAATGCGCATGTCCTCCACACCAAGTGGCATTGAACAACTGTGAACTACAAAAATAGACACCAAGTGATCAAGTACTTGTAATCGTATTTGTTGGGACCAATTGAGGCAGCTGATTGATTTTGAAAATAATTCCACTATTTATTATGATAATTATAATACATTACAATCATAAAGAGGTGAATTACATGTTCCTAATTACAAGTTTCGTTTACTTATCTCTCTTATTACGAAGTGTACTGCCGTCCTTCGATGTCCTGTTTTCCGATTAAATCTGACGAGATTCACATCATGGCGGATCGTCTGATTAATTTTTTCTTCTGTAGTCATTATGGATATGAGAAGTGATCCTGACTGTAAGATGCTGCCCTTTGTTTCTAATCAAAATTGCCTCTATTTAACCAAGTTTTGTTCATACAGTTTGCCTGCTCTATCTTTTCTGATTCCACACTATTGCTCCCTACAGTTAATCACGTTAAATTATTTATTTCTTAGACATTATGCAAACAGAATGAACGCTTCCCGCTAAAAGTAATTTTAACTTAAATCATACCAAACTGATTAACGCACCATTTCGACAACCATACACCTCAGCTCTTAGACAAGTATGTCCACTGTATGTTTTTGGGTGAAAGCGAATGAATCGAGCATTGAATGCTGTCACCATTAAGTGTTCCGTTAATGTATTTCTGTCCTTGTTACCTGAAAAGACCTGAAACAAAGAAATAAAAAAGTTTAAAATATATTCTATAGTTAAGAAAGATAGAGTAAAGAAAAAAAATTAAAGAAAAAAAAGGCAGGATAAGAATTATATTGCCAAGAATCAAGCAATAAACATGACATGCAAGTCATGGCAAAATGAGAACATTCATTATACCATAAGAAAGTTACGTATCAGAGATGCGATACATATTTAGGCCGTGGCTTTTTGACTATGATAATGACATCGAAAAGGTAATGCCTACAACTTTGGTCAAAACGTGTTCAGACAAACTACAAAACAATACCTATTCAGTTTTCCTGTCAGCCTGACAAATAGGGAAACCGTCGCCATGCTGAACGACTATTTCCCGCTCCTCTTATCCAGTTTTCTTTAGGGTAACACCAGAATTATACACGTCGGTTTTTAAACCAAAGCAATATTGAATAGAGGGGTGGGGAGGGGGCTTACTCTTTTCTGTTTTTAGGAGATGCTTCTGTGGGGTAAAAGTTAAAAAAAAAAAATAGATGGAACTGTCTCATCAGTTTTGTCCATGAATGAAGCAGTTGATGATTATCACTGACCCACGTGACACTTTTTTCTTTGTACTCGGCCCAGTGTATCCCGTCCATGCTGTAAGAGAGAGTGAACTTTGTTACCCAATGGTTACCGTCCTGTTGTCCTTGGGTTGCAACCTTAGTCACTCGCACCAGCTCTCCAAAGTCAATTTGCAGCCATTGTTTGCCGTCGTTAGTTTTTGCACACCAGGCTCCATATCCTTTACTATTACCCTGTAAGTTCAATCTCGCTCTTGCTGGTGCATATTTGGCCTGATGGCTGGAGGATGCAGAAAATGCTGCATCTGGAACGTGACCATTCTCCAAACCAAGAGGAAGGGAGCAGCGGTACACTAAATTGAAAGAAAGCCACACTGTCAATTTTATATTTTGAGAAGAAATTACGCGATGATCAGAAATATCCTTTGTTGCGTCACCAGCCGCTCGGAGCTTTAGCGCCATGTTCGCACAGAGGGTTCGCCGGAAAACTACTGTACCATTTAGAGCCCTCTATATAAAACCGCAATGAGCGCAAATATAATATACAACTATCCCCCTAAAGTGAGGTGTAGGTGAATAGTGATGGTTGTATACCGGGCCGCAAAGATTCGAGGTGTATAACGAGCACTATTCACAGACCCTGACCCAGCTAGTCAGTAGAATGAAAATAAAAAAGGCAATAATTTTTGTAAATAAAAGACGTAATTTATTGAGTAATTTGTTTACGTTTTAATTGACAGTGTTCACAGATACTTCGTTTTTTTTTTTTTTTTTTTCCATTTGCCAAGTGAATTTTTCTGATTTTGTAGTAACTAATTCGAAAATAATCCTCTAGCAAACAGTCGAGATACCGACAAGCCTAATTTCGTAGATTTCTTGCTGATTTGTTAGTACAGTCGCCTCATCAATTTATTGCTAATATAAAATGTCGTTTTCCAAAACTGTCGCGAGACTCCATTCCAAACAGTGAAGAAGCAGGAGACTTAGGAAAGACAACGCGATGTCAATGAAACGCTGAAAACGCAAAAGCGCGCGAAAGGCGACTTCCGGTGCACAATTCGCCACTCTGCCATTTGTCGAGTCAGTGACTTCGATAGTGACTATCGTCACCTCTTCTTTACTAAATCTGCCAATGATTTTCCGAGTTACGTGACCTAATCAAAACGCGCCAAATTTCCATCCACTGCATGATTTCATACTCGGCTCCTGACGGGTAGTAAAGCTTCATAGTCATCCACTGACTGGCTTTCAAATGCTGGCATAATCCATACATTACTGATTAGGTACAAACTACTGATAAAGGGTTTTTGTAATTGCCGCAAATCGCTAAAGATATAGTCAAGATAACTCTGACGGCAGCAGATCTTAGCTTGGAAAAACAAGCTATTAGAATAGTATAATAGCCCGTTTTGAACAGTTAATTAATCAGTAAAAAACTGTTATTTAAACATTACTTGTACTCACCTAACAAAGGATTCGTGTAGATACTTCTTTTGTGGAGTAAAATTTGATTGCCTTGTTCATGATTTCCACGATTCAATAGCTGAATGAAAATGAACAAAAATACCCTAAATCAAGAACTGATATGCTCAATAAATAATTATGCCTTCGATCAAATTTCACGATATATCAGGGTTACTTTTAAAATATTTAGAAGCTGTTTTTTATTTATTTATTTATTTTTTTGTACCACGTACTGATATTATATTTAAAACTCGGAGTACTCTATGGCTAACCGTAATTTTTTCTGCTAAGATTTTTTACCAAGTATCATGTAAATTGAACCAAAATTAATGTTATACTCTTGCTAATTGTCGATTTTTGACCATATAAACCAGCCTTCTTAAACGGGGCCGTGCACTGAATTTTATCAAAGCTTTAAGAATCAAACGTACCGTAAAACAAGAGATGAAAGCAAAATTAATAAAATAAGTATTAATGACGAACATAAAGTTTCCACTTTTTTACCTTTCCGACTGTTTCTTTTGCTTGAGAGAGAAACATCACCGAAACGAAGATTAAAGCGAAACTGGTGATCAACAAACTAGCCATTCTTTCTTTAAAAATCTGACTGAAGTTACTTCTTCAACAGAAACTGAGAAAATGGCAAATGCCTCGAGAAAGAAACACTATTTAAAGTTGACTGCTTGCGTGGAAAAACTGAAAATTCTTGTGAGATCGGTGTTGACTTGAATGCTATTAGCTTTTTTTGATAACTTGAAAATTTTCGAACAATTGCAACACATACGTAATATTATACTGTCAGCTCTTGAATGACAATTTTTTGAAATCCTCTTTTTTATTCCATGGCAGATGAAACTGAAAAGCTGACTAATGTTTCAAACTTCTTTTACAATAAAGTCTACTCTTTTTCCTTCCTTAGTATTTTAGACAAAGGTGACTTTTATTTCCTAACACCGTTTATGAAGATAGCGTTTATCTTGGGTCGTAAGTATGCTTTGTAAAAGCAGAGTTTCTATGACGACATTTTACCACGACTGACCAAAGACCGAGTTCGTTCATGACTTGATAAAATAACTGATAACCTCACAAATCTAAATATTATTTAATAATAACATGGTTAAACTATTATGCCGAAACAGCTATCATTGTAGTTACGGGGTATTGAGCCGCAATTGCACGGATGAATGCATGATATTATTTAGATGTTAATAAAATAGACATAAGAAATGGAAGGCAAGACTTCTTTACAAGTTTTTTTTTTTACTCGGCTTACAAGTAAAGGAACGGAAGTATGTCAAATTCAATATTTTTATATATTTTTTGCCACATTTAGTGAAATAGCCACCGTTTGATATTTTAATGATTTCCAAACGCTTTCTTTTTACATGTACTAAGTACCAAGAAGAACAGCGCACTGAAATATTAACCAAGAACATGCATTTCTGCTTTCCCTTATTTTTTCAGCATTCGTCGATCAAAGCTGAGTAGTTTTTATCAGGAATTCATTAAACCATTAAAAAATGCCTATAAAAGTGTTGAATCTGAAGCAACATGGATCTCGCGAAATCACTTTGTTGATTAGAGAGTCAGGAAGTAGATGGACTCTAGGAGCCGCTTTTTGCTTAACATAACTTGAAATTTTTCGAGCGACATGTTTACACTGATAGTGCTCAGCTGAGTGCTGTTTGAAGCAATCCCAAGTAGATGAATAAAAAACACATCACACCGCCAAACTGAAGAAGCTTATTTTCATAATAAAAAAAAAAATCGGGGATCGAATCTGCAATTTTTAGTACCATTTTTATAATCTGTGCGGAGACCTTACTCTCCATCTTCTCTTATATATACGGTTTCTGATCCCGTGCACCCTTAACAGTATCATTGTAAAATAACCGTTATTTTGCTGATTTTCTTCGATATTGCTGATCAATCGAAAACGTCAATTTTTTCCATGATAGAGACGATAACAATACGTTCCTATATTGAAGTCAGTAAAAAAATAAGTTGTGTGCGAATTTATACTGCATAGTGGTACAAGAATCATTTTGTTAAGAATCGTTTCTGGTTTAAAGAAGTGCTGTTCAGTTTTTTGAATTAAAATAAATGATTGGCAAAGAAACCAAGAAAGAGTGGAAAATTTTCGTTTTAATGGGCCTTCTCCCAGGCGATACATGTTGGCTAAGTCGCCCTTAATTCCTTCTTCTGAGTTGGAACCGGCTAAAATTTTAGGATAGTGACATTAAATTTCGCTTTAACTGCGAATTCCTTAGACAGAGACCTGAGAAGTAAAAATTTTTTTAAAGACAGTCAAACCAATTTACTTAGCGCCAAATTTTAAACGGTCAATAGAGAAAGATAAAAATCTGTTTTAGATCAGCCAAGAGAAAAGTTTAAAAAGTTAAAAGTTATTTCATCAATGCTTTACTCTTTTACAAGCAATATGAAAAAGGTTGGAAATATATTGCAAAATTAATAGCTTCTTACCTTCGAAGAAATTTCATGAGTACATAAGATCAGCAACGATACAACGATAAAAAGCGTAACGAAAAACCGAGCCATTCTTTTAGACGTTTTCTATGAGTAAGATGAGAGGAACGTGAAGGATTTTCCAAAACTAAGGAACAGCGGTGTGAGGTGACCGACCATCTGCTGGGAACACGAAAAATCTGGTCGGAATTTATTTACAAAGCATTGTGTTATTGAAGTTCCCTCGTCAAAGGGAGAGAGAGGACTTAGTACACTTGGAGGGGTAGGGAAGGGAAACAAACGAAAGGATGTACCATACCATGCAATGATTGCGAAGAGAAAACCATGATCAAAACATTAACCTATTGGTTTCAGAGATCGGAATTTAAGTTCTCTCGACAATTCAAAGTAAACAGACTGCAAATTATAGTAGTTGCTTAAAAATATATACGTGTCCCAACTGTTCATCAGTAGGATGCCTAAAATGCGCGCAATTCCACAACTGGTTTCAATTATTGTCTACATGGATTTTTCTACTGAAGTTTTTTTCTCGTGCTATTTGCGTGTAATAGGCAATGTTATGATAGGGGATGCAATCGAAGTCACGCTACTTTTTAGTACGTCGATGGGCGTCGGCAATAAAATTCTCTTGGGCAAAATTTTACTAAAACATATCCACCAAATTCAGTCAAAACAAATGCCACGTTGAATTATTTGTCAGTGTTTTGTGTATTTGTAACTGAATAACTCGAGCGGGGTTCTTAGATTAGCCAGTTTCTGATTGAGTGTGAATTTATAGCTTATATTTTAGTGAGTAACTGATCTTCCCAATAGACAAAAGCGAAGGGCTGACTTATTTGTTGAGTTAATTAGTCAGTATTCTTTGCTAGTTTCATGAAATTAGGTAAAAATGGAAACAAAAGATCTCTATAAAGTACTTTTGAACAAATCCTCTCAGCTTTTGCTTGAGTGGTCCCCAAAATTTGTACTCGTTTTATCTGAACTGACGAATTTCCTTAATGGGTGCTCCAATCACTCTGATCTAATATAACATTTAGTTTTCGGGCGATTTCTAATCAGTTAATTTTTGGATCTGAGACCTCAGCAATCAGACCTTGAAAAAAAATTAAAATTAAAATAAATTCTAAGCTGACTGTTAGTGCGTTTTGGCCAGTTCGTGGCTATGAATAAAACCCCATTCACAGCCTCTTTGGCGTATTATGCTGTGTACTGGATTTATCTGATGCTTGAACTTTGCAAAAGTTGCCGATTCCACGTATTTAGATAATCCGTTTTGCATAAAATTCGTTATATTCCATTTTCAGAAAAAAAATATAATAGTTTTCAATCTAACCAACGAAAAACACTGCCTGTGATCAAGTTTATAATCCTAGACCTTTGAGTAGCGCAAGGTACTTTATATAAACGCTCCCGTCAAATAATACCTTCTTAACGTCTGTAATATTTTAAATAAAGACAGATGTTTCTCGATTATCCTCCCATTAATTCCGGGATGAGTATGGTTTGATATTTAGGGGATTGCAGCATACGTCTCTCCTTCGCTTTTGCCTGCTGGCACTTTTTAAAAAAGAAAACAATAACAGTTTTTTGTGAGTAGATAAATTACCGATATTTTCTAATTACACGCCGATGCCATCGTAGGGCTTGAAAAAGTTTCCATACCTGGTGTGATGTCCATTCTCACTTCAGACAACAAAGATATAAATTCTTTTATCCCAAAGGCAAATAGTTCGCCGGAAATTTAACAGCATTTGTTGAATTCTTTTGCAGAAAACGGTGAAAATTGTAGACCAGCCGCTCACGAACCCAGATCACAGAGAACGTGAAAGATCTCGCTTAATACATTTTAAAATTATTCATGGGTTATTGCTTCAAGTCAGTTTTGTTATTGATGGGCTTCAGTTAAAGTCAAAGTTAATTAGACAGTTTTGAAATAGCCACGGTAAATTTCTCGGATATACTTTCGTAGAATTTCCGTATAAGCGTATCTAATAATGACCTTAATGCTGAGTTGTCCCCGAGAAAAAAGTAATAACCGAGAGCGGAAGAACATTGACATAATGTTGTTGAGGACGATTGCGACTAGGAAAGAAATAGCCTGTATTCTAATCTAGTGACGCGAGTGTAGCAATGTAAACATTTAAACTGATAGGCAAATGTATTCTAAATTTACTTCCTCGTCTCTGTACGTTGACGAAGCCAAAACCTGTCGCATTGCAAGCTTTTTTCCTTGCGCCTCCTAAATGCAAGGCACAAAAAAATGTATTTATATTCGGCGGAGCTAAACGCAGTGGCAGTGACAGAGAATGTAAATAATTTCCTATTGGTATGAACGCACGTGAGCCGCTATGTCGTTAATTGATTCTTACTATTGTCATTAGGTATAAAAGGTATTTGACAGTTGTGATGTATTCATCTCCGCTCTCGAACTATCAACTTTTATTTTTATATCTTACTTTTTTCATATTTCGAGTGATTTTTTTTCCTTTAACCCCAAGAGGTTGTGCGACCGCATCGGTTGGGGAATACGTTCCCAATTTTTTCCCAGTGGGTTTTTGGGTTTTCGCATCAGGCGGCGCACGTGAATAGTTTAGCCTGAGTGACTTTATTTGGGAATATTTGTATACCATTCTTTAGTTATGATGTTGAACTTTGTACGTTATTTGGACGGCATTAAACACTCAGGCTTCACAGTTCGAGCTGCACACCCATTCCCGTCTCTTAGTCGTGAATACCGAATAGGAACAACAAATCGACTGGGACTTTGCGACATCTACCTGTTCTACAGACTACTCAGTCAATTACTTAACTGCTTTACTAACTTAGGACAAACGCCACTGAATCGTAGTCAATAGTTACCGGCACCGTACAAGCGACTTATTGACTGAATCAAGCAAACCTAACTACAAGAGAACAACTGGAAAACTGTGAGTGACTGGCTGATGGGAAAGGGTAAGATGACAAATTTCCCGCAAATTAAGTCCAACGTACACAACCTTATTCTGCAAATAAACCTATCATTTAATTCGAAAGGCGAAAGAGTTGCATTTACCCTCAGCCCAGTTTACAATATCTCACCCTACAAACAGAGTGGTTTTTCTTTGTTACTGCAGTCCTGCGAGAAGGAGATCGATATCGAGCTTTTCGCAGGTGTTCCATTAACAACTTAAGAAGCGAGAAGGGAATGGGGCCGGGTAAACGTTCTAAAAGACTTCTGGGACCGTTACAGAGGACTGGGTAAAAATGGCCAACAGCCTGACGGGTAAGTTCCTGGCAAGGATCCCGGAAACAACTGCGGGCCGCACACCTCGGCTCCAATTCCCTTCTCATGTCTTAAGTGGCGCATGCGTACCACAAGGGTATTTCGTTTTATTTGACTTTATCCAATCAGAGGCTGTGGTAACATGTCATAAGCATGGAATTTCTTCACTTGTTCCCTAGACGTTGTGTCGCGGGGATTCATTTGCTGCACAGCTTAACGCTACGCCTTAAAGTCGGTTGTTTTCTCAGATTTGGATCAGCATGTTGGAAGTTTTCACTTTAAGGCTTATTTTAGAGGTAAAGGGAGTATTTAGGCTACTGCTCCTTCTTTACTGTTGTAATTGTTGTAATTTTCTCCCCAAGAGCATGCGCTGTCATAAGGTACTACAAACACGTCTTTTTAGCTTTGTGTACCATGTACCAAGTGGCAATATGAAGTCCTGGGTTACGTCACAAAGAACAGGCCCTGGCGCTCTAACAATAACACAGCAGCCTGTACACAGTCAATGACAACGACACAATAGTGCATATATTGACTTATATGGAAATCGAACATCCCATTTGTTGAGTTAATCCTTTGAATTGTGGTAAGTTAGTTTCTCCCAAGTAACCATGAAAAAGTCACTAAGTCAAGATACTTTTTCTTGTTTCAGCCCGGCCATTTTGTTAAAATGACCAGGACAGCCAGAAGTATCTGTGCCGCAGCAAGAGCCCTGGATTGCTCAAACATAAATGCAGATGTCTAATCATGATATGAAAAACTGATTATGTAACTTGGGAAACAGTGAACGGTGTAGAAAACAATAAAGAAAAATTGCATTCTATCAGTCCTCGACATTTAAAAAATATTACTAATATTTAACTACTGTCCGGATTTGCAAAGAGAGTTTGAACGGCTCTCATCGACCATTTTCTCCTGAACCTTTTTAAAATAAAAACTAAGTGAGCAAGCACTTTACTAGTATTCTCTGCATACCTATTTACACCCCAGTGTAAATAGGTATGCAATTGTGGCATTTATCACCTTTGCACAGCTTATCCTTCAGTTTGCACAAATTTGCACGCTCGAGCAAATTTGGTGCAAATACAGTTTTTCGTCCCATTTGTGCTTTTTCAATTAATGGAGCTTTCTAAGCTGTAGACGCTTAAAAAGTTAAGGCTTGTAACAATCGCTAATTTTAATTATATCAGTTAACTGTCCTTATTCATAATGTTCTGATCGAAAGCTGGAAAATGGTTACAGAGTGAGTGGCAGTTTCTAACTAATGTACTGTGCGCCACATAAAAAAGGACAACTCTAGGAATGAGTGAAACTGTTTGACGGTACGCGGTCAATCCTGCATCTTGATTTGAGGTTGGAGATTACTAGGTATCTTTTCTATTTCGCGCATCAGGCTGACTGTGGAAATAAAACGTATGGGTAGGAAGGGTGGGTGGCTTGTTAGAGGATGAAGGTTTAATAAGAGAAAATACGTCGAGCAATTTGGATGCTTAAGATGTCCGCAAATCGATTCCCTGACAAAACATAATTGAGATTCTCAAATTAAAATTAGCAGTTCAGATTAAAACATATTTTTCCCAAAAACGTATCTGGAACGTTCCCTACTACTACTAGTGTAAAGGACATGTACAGGCCATATTTGTCTTTTTTCCTTTTATTCTGCATGTTACAACCTTGAAAGTAAAATGAAACAAGGTTTGATTCAAGCTCCAAGTACGTCACTGAGCAGTAAGCATGGTGTCTGCACCGTCTCAGCGCTTCTCTACACTGCATAGATCTTTTTAAATGCCCTAAAAAGTAAATTTTCAGTAAAAAAAAATCTTAGTCATACTTTAGTATCTTGCTTGTCAAAATAAAACATCATTTTAATTTTCAGCTCTAAAAATTCTCAAAATGACTTTCCCCCAAGTTTTCACATCGTTAAAGCCTGAAATTATATACTGACAGAAAACGTCATTCTCCTTCTTTTTTTTCTTACCAAGCATAAGTCACTAAGTTCTAAACGTAAATACATGCGGATTTTTTTATTACTTTTGTGTATTTTGCTCTCCCAAAAACGGTAATCGGGGTTCTTTATTTTTCTTTCGTCAATTGTAAGTTCACGTGAATAAGACGAAATATGCTTGAACATGATGAAACTGTTCTTTAGGTCCTGTCCTGTTGAATGTTGAAACTCAATATTTTTTTACTCGGATTCGTGTGGACGGGGCCTCAAACCACTCTGGAGAGCAGTTTCAAAAAGATCTGGTTCCGTTGAGCGGACTCACTAAGTCGGTGGTCTTAATTGCATGCACGGGGAAAAAGTGAGAAAAAAATAAAATGCTGTATGCGGTCTTAAAATTATCTCGATTTGTGAGGACGAGGCAACCTTTACTGGGGAAAAAAGATTTACACTGACTGAAAAGGTCTATAACTGCTGGACTCTCACCCTAATAGGACATCCATACAGCTCAGCACGCATACAAACAAAGCCATACCAGCTCAAAGGATGAATTCGAACAAAGCGGGCATGAAATGGCGGGAAAAAATGATGGACGACAATGGAGTCACGATCAAAGTTTCCCCGAAGGACCTATAAAAACGAAACATCAAATAATTACAGAGGAATTGTAGAAAATAAAGTTGTTAAAACATTTAATAACAACCTGCACTTTGCTTTTTAGTTACAGTAAGAAACAAACCATTCATTGCCCATGAAAAACACAGAGGTGTTTTTTTTTTAAATCTCACTAGCCATTTGAAGAAAACGAAGATGGTTGTCAAAAGCCACGTTACTCGCCAATCTCTTACCCAAAGCCCTGCTGACCAAAAACCCAGAGGATTCTGGTTAGGAGATTGGGTACTCTGCGCTAGGCACCAATGAGAACAAGTTTATTTTTTTCAACTACACGTACAAACGACAGAGTTTGGGCTAGGTGCCGATGCCTGAGCTTGATATCCTCAATAAAGACTTGTTACATCATACTTATTCAATACTTAAATCACCTGTCCTCTGACTGAGCAAAGTCTTTTTTATTTATGCTAGACCCGAAAGACGAGGATGTTTTCAGTTTGCAACAGTTAAACATTCATTCAGTTTCTATTTTTCGACTTTAAAGACGCTTGAGGTGACCAAGTTATTTCTGGGGCCGGTGCAATGAGTATAGTGTTATTACCTTTATTTTTCCGCGTACTGTGTACTGGACCCAATAAGAACCTGTGAGGCTGTAAGATATTGAGTAGCTGGTCGGCCATTGATTGGCATCTTGCCTTCCTTGCGTGGCTACTTTAGTGACGGTGGTGGGATTTCCAAGATCGATCTGCAGCCATTCTTTGTTGTTACTTGTCTTTGCACACCAGGCTCCAGACTTACCCGACCTAGCTTCCAGGTTCAAACGCCCGACGTGGGCTGCGAGGGGACTGTTGTGAATGGTGGACGCAATCATAGCGCTGTCTTGAATTCGGCCATCTTCGATTCCAAGCGACATGGAGCAACGGTGTCCTTATAACACAGAAGTTTATTCTCAATTAACGAAAAAAAAGAAGAGAACACAGACAGGGCAGTCATTAGCCAAATATTAATCAAGATTGGACTGGTTCTGTCCAATTTTCTTTATATTTGTCAATGGTAATCGATGCTTAAGAGGTTAAGTTCAAAATTTTTCGTTTTTCGTTATAAATGAAACAATCATGTATTTTTCATAGTGTGGCCACTATTTCAGTGCATTACGGATGTTTAACAAACACTACGTGCAAAAGCACGTGTCGTATTACTATCATGCTCACTATTTTTATGTTTTGAATACATTTTCCTACTATCGTTGCGGACACGCGTTACCTTTTATAAGCCTCTTTTTACTTCGGCGGAGCGCGAAGTAAAGGATTCGCGACGCTCAGGAATGTATCAAAGTTACCATTTTTTGACAAGATTGGGCATGCAAAGTCTGTAGGTTTTCGGTTTTATTCGGCTATTTGACGAAGTGAGAGCCGAATTAGTTCGAGATATCTCGAGATCACTTCGATTTCTTTGATTTATTCTTTAAATTTTTCGAGGAAGAAAGAATTATTATTTTGGCTTCCCTGGGGTTTGAACCGCCTCACCTGTGTGACCCGTCAGGTAAGAGGAGACTCTAAGTTGAGGGATTAGCCTATTGCGCTACTGCGACCCAAGGTAGTTCGGGATATGAAAAATAGTTATGAAATTATGCACTAGTTTCGGGACGAGATTGGGCGTGCAAGTTCGCGACTTTTCGACTTGTTTCGGCTATTTCACGAAATGAAACCGGACTACTTTGTGATATCTTGAGATCAATTCGAGTTTAGCCTTTAATTTACTCGAGGAATAAATAGAGGATATTACGTGGCCGCGCAGAGACACGAAATGTCTCTTCAAGTGTTGAAAAACATTTCACGAGTGAGCCCTCCTTTCGAACTGCTTTATGATGAATTTAAAGTTACAAAATGCTACACAAAGACATTTTGTCTTTGTTGAGTGTTACGTAGTAAAATTGCTTCCATGCGTTGCGTGACTTTCTCAAACGTTCTGTACTTTATTGGATTATTCATGAATAATAACTAGGGCATGTTTACATTTCAGCATGAGTCAGCAGATTTGCATCAGTTACTGAAATCATAAAATATGTCGAAAGGCTACTACTATTCGCCCGTTTAGTATTTTCTAGAACCTTATGTCAAACGGTATACAAGTTCCAAGCGAGGTCTTTTGACGACCTAAGTTTTCTTCCCACGAGCTGGGCTGCTGTGTTTAGTCAAGTGTGACGAAGGTCGATTTTCAAGTTCTGTGTTTACAAGTTGGCGGAAGCCGTAAGATATCTGAAGTTCAAGTGAGAGTTTGTTATTATTGGTCTTCGCTGTTTAGTTGTACCTGTGTTTTAAAGCTCTGAAAAGGCTATGTTCCTTTGGTATTAAACTTCCTTGTATTAATCCGACATTCTTGCGTGCTGATAGTCAGTGAATAATTATCCTCAAAACATTCGAACTCGTAACAGCCAATTCCATGCTCAACGTAATTGACTCCTTACCCATACCTTACATATCTTTTAATCAGTACATGAGACTGCTATGCTGTTTTTGAAGCCTGATGTGACTAAGAAAAATAGAGAATTCTTTTTTCACTGTTTGTTTTGTTAGACTTGTTATTCACCGCCAGTAACCTCATATTTGACTTAGGTCTAAACGTTTAGACCCAAGTCAAATTTAGAAGGATTTGTATGGAGTCATCAGAGCATAACTGGGCTAATATCTCAGAGACAATTTGTCCCGAAATGCTAGTTTTTGGCAAGTAGGCCTCTTGGATGTTGGTCTTTTCAGAATATCTTGACAAATCCCATAACTTCACAAAATAACACCTTACTCTTACCATATTTCATTTCTTACTATTCCTCCGCATTTACAATTAATCAGTTCCACAACCACGACGCCGAAGTGTACGCTCCGTAGCGTCTTTTTAACTTTAGTTCCCCGTTTGTTTGTACGTGCTTTCTTTGCTTGTTTGCAAAAGGTATATCAGAGGTGCGAGGAGAGGCCTCCTGGAAAAAGAAAAACTGCTAGCTACCGAAATCCTTCTATCTGCCTATATAAATTACCTTCCTGGCAGCCATAAACTTCAGCCCTCATTGAAATGTGACCTTGCCAAGTCCTGGGATGAAATCGTAGATAGCGTGCTTGGATTGACAAGTGCAGGGAATGCTGAACTGGAGTGTTGCGGTCGATGTTGCCTCCAAATACCTGACCAATATATTTATAAAATAGATGATCACAACACTTGGGTTAACCGTGTTAAGAGTATAAAAAAATATAGGAACATGTTAAGGAAACAGTACAAAGTCCAGCAGTCTGCAAAACAACTATATCACTTGATCCAGCTAGTCTCAGGGTATCATGCTTAAGAAGCTCCTTTATAACATAGCTAGAATATTCGCGAGCGTGCTTCACTGATATTCCCATTCAGCGCGCTGTTGACGCCAATAAACTATACCTCGAGTTCTTTTGAGCTTAGAAATCGTCCCAAGACGTCTCCATAGTGCAAGCCGTAACTCAACAGTACACGATGAAGCTAACCAAGTGTTTTATAAAGAGAACACTTTTGAATTTGTCAACCGATAGTAGGGAAAAGAGGTGAGTGTTGTTGTTGTTGTTGTCATCTTCCTGAGTGAGCTGCGCGGGCTGTGGCGCGTGCAAATCATTCTTGGCAAAGTTATTTCTTTCAAAAAGAATTTTTCGGTGAATTAATAGTTTTGCGGAACCTTATCATGAATTTTACAAACTTTTTTAATGTTATCTTAAGCGACTTGAGTAAACTTTCTCTCAGTTCCTTTCAGTTTTTTCATAACTGTGAGGCAAAAAATATAGTTGCGTATAGACATTGACGCGTACTGCTTTGAGTGCGAGCTACAATAATAAAATTTCAGTTAGCTGCTGCATTGATCGCTTTGATAATGTTATAAAACAATTGGTTCATGCTTCAGCTGTGCGTATGTCGAGGAGATAATGAGCACTTGGGAAGTTCGGAGAGCACTCAAGGGGCTAGAGTTTCTCTCGGCTGCGCCTCGAGAAACTCTTACGCCTCTTTCGTGCTCTCCCGGCAAACTTCCCGCGTGCCTGCGTGCTCAATTCTCGACATACGCACGCTGACGCATGAACTAATTGTTAAGTGATAGGAGCGAAAGGTATGTGTTCTCAAGTAAGCTTATGCTTACTGAAGTCCCAAAAGATCTATAGAAATGACTTACACTCCAAATAATAGGATAATAACAATATCTGGCTCAGATGTTTGAGAACGTGCCTGCCAAAATTTGCAGCCATTTGAGTGCAAAAAGGCTAAAAGTTTTTTGTCCGATTAAGCCAGAGACGCACAGTAGAGGAGAAAAAGGAAAGGATAAACAGAACGGGCGAAGATAGAGAAAGAGGAAGTATATTTTAGCGATAACGTTTTCAAAAATCCAGCTAGATATATATGAGTACTGATCAAAATGAAATGCGTTTTCTGTTTCTCATAGAACAAGAATTCCCTGAAATGCTGCTGCATGTTAGTCATACCTTCATGTGTCCATTAGAAAGTCTGTACCAGACCCAATGAGCACCATCCACGCCGTGCGACAAACTATAGCTCGTCACCCATTGGTCAGCGTCATACCGTCCCTGGGTCGCCACTTTGGTCACTGTAGTTTGCCGTCCAAAGGAAATCTGCAGCCACTGGTTGCCATCGTTACTTTTTGCACACCAGGCTCCTGCTTTTCCACTAGCTGGGATTTTATTTAGGCGGGAAAACTGAGGAATGCACGCTGCGTTGTAGAATGTTGATGCCGATAATGCGCTATCAGGCAGATGCCCACTCTCCATACCCAGAGGAAGGAAACAACTGCGAGCTGTAGGATGGAAAATATGTGACAGAAAACATTGTTAATTAACGCTTTACGAGACTCAGTTTAGGTTTAGCATTTAATTTGTTTGGTACCAGCTGCTTATAGGTCAGCTTTTTATTGTACGGTTGTAATTTAAACAATTTACATCTAAATTTCGTCACAAAAAACAAACTTTGTCACAAAACACAGAAAGATCAAGCGAATCGAGGTAAGGATTAATTAACTTAATTGATTCACTAACACAATGGTCTACTGATATACACTCGTCTAATTTTCTTTTTTGTACGGCTGTTTTTCATACAATCTCGTACCCAGATAAGAGTCTTCTTTCTTTTTGGTTAGCTGTCAAAAAGCTAGAGGAGGCTGGCAGCAAGATTGCTTTTAAACAATGAAAAGGTCGAGAACTCAAACTTCAAATTCTCATTGTGTCCATTGTGCAACTGGCACACCGGTTAGCTCTGTTAGTAGCAGACAAAACGCATGTAAACTTGTGAGTTCTTATCATGCTAATTATCATGCTGGTTTATATGATAAAAGCTTTCATTTTCAGTTCAGATGATTGGCTGAGTAGTAAAGTGACGTTAGGCGCTTGATCTTGATTCCACATCTGTTTCGTGATGGGGACTTCAGAGAACCCTTCTGATTGGTTGAAGCAACTTTCGCAAGCAGTACGACCAATCAGAAGCAGTGCCCAGAGGTGTCATTAGTATGGAATTTCTGCGCTCGATTTTCAGACGTCATTTTGCGGGGAAACCGTTGGTGGCGAAGCGAAATATCGCCTGCTTTCTCAGGCTAAATGGAAAGAGAATGATATAAAAATAGGAAAAATTTATATACCATCTTCACAGCCATAAATTTCCACTCTCATTGAAACATGGCCATGCCAAGCCTTAGTGTGGAAACGAATAATTCGAGCAAAGATTCCTGTGCCAGGATGAAAGAAATGTTTGACCACTGTAGTTCTATCACTGTTGCCAAGGAACACCTACAGAAGAATCAATCAAATTCAAATAAATGAACGAATGTAACATTTAGTCAATAATATTGTATTTCTAAAGTTAGCATGCTAATAAAGGGGTCATTAGGTCAGTGAAGTCGCTTGTAATTGGCTAGACAAAACATTTTTTTTTTTTTCAAGACGCTTGCAATATTTAACTACCCCTGTTCTTTAAATCGCTAAAATTAAAGGGGCTTTGTCACGGCAGTCCAGTTCATTTTGTTTAATTTTGCTAATTACTCTCCCTCAATCGCTATGGAACTTAAAGTAAGCGAAGAAATTACATGTAAATGACAAAATCAGAGATCCGAGACAAACAAATATTTCTCCTGAGCGTTATTTTTGAAGTTGCAAGCAGCAGGGATCAACTTTGAAAAACTGTTAGGCTGAACCGTTTTCAAAAACCCTAATTTTAATCCGTTTTAATATTCTTCAGTTTTGCCCATCCTTGGCATCTGTTGTTTCTGTCATGTTATTTTAACCTTCCTTTAAAGTTTTAAGCGGTTATTTTTATGTTTTCTCAATTTAACGGGCATTTTGTAATTTCCTAATTTGGCTGAATATCGTGACACCGCTCCTTTAAGCGCCGGTTACTAGCATAAATGAGCAGATAATTTAGTCATCTGCACCGTACTCACCCTTTCAGAATTTCTCATAATTGCTTTCGCTCATTCATTAGTTCATTCATCACCTATAGTTAGTCTAACTATAATTTAGTCATCATAGCTCGTGATTCAGCTAAACAAACCAGTCAGTTGGCGTCTAGTATCTCGCTCAGCCAGCAGCCAGTCCTTTTTTTTTTCAGTTTTTATTATACCTTGATTTGACTGTCTTCCCGGATGTAAACCCAGTTGAGGTCATCTGCAGTATAAGACACTGAGAACTTTGTTACCCACTGGTCAGCGTCATGGCGACCCTGAGTGGCCACGCCTCTTATCTTGAACAGACGACCAAGTTTAACCTAGAATTAGCAGATTATGCACAGCTGAGCCCATTGTTCTTAATCGAACACGCAGTTTCTTCGACAGCTAAGTTCACTTTAGTTTCACATACCAGTTTTAAAGGATCTTATCTTAACCTTGGGAATCAAAAGTAATTTAGTGAACAATCATCTTTCCGACTAGATCTTCACGAGAATAGTGCTGAGAAAACATCTGATGATAAATAGGATTTAGAGTTATTTTAATTCATCAAAAATGCAAAAAAGTTACTTTGCAAAAACTCTTGAAAGGGTCGATTTACACCGTTGAAGCTAATTTGACTAGTATTACATTTAGATTAAACATAACGTCATGAATGGCCTAGTTGTCATTTAAGTACCTGAAGCCATTGATTAGCATTGTTCTGTTTAGCAGCCCAACAATATTTCCCGCCATTTGGTAACAAATTAAGTCTGCTTCGGTTTGGAAGGAAGCTAGCACTGTAATATGATGACGCAGAGAATGCTTCTTCAGGAATTCTACCGTCTTCCACCCCCACGGGCATTAAGCAGTTCTTCACTAGATAAAATATCAAATTATAGCCATGTCAAACTACAGACAGCTTGCGTTGTTCGTCCTCTAGAAGCGCAATGCTCAAAAACTTAGTAAAATCATCCACAAAAAAGAGTATTTAGATCGGGAATGAAAGAAGAAAAGACGGTTAGTGGATTTGCAACCTTTCCACTTGTGATATTAATACAATAAGTAACAGAGTTTATATGCCGAGGAGTAATTAATTAAATTTTTAGGGAGATATGAAGTAAAAAAGGATAGCAAAAGAAAAGACAGATGGAAACATAATAAGATATGAAGTAACACGATATACCTACCACTTCGACAACCATACAGTTCAGTTCTCAGGCAAGGAATATGAAGATTGTGAGTCAATGGATGAAACCGGATAAAGCGAGCTTCGATGTGGGGCTTTAAGGTGTGTGTAATCACTGTGTTTCTGTCATTGTTTCCAGCAAACACCTGAGGAAAGTTACAGTGTAGTTATTAACAGTTGCGAAGACTCTACCCCAGAAGATGAGTAGTCAACAGTTACATTTGTATAGTTTACTTTCGACTGGATGCCATTATATTCGTTTAGAAACTTCAAATACCTACCCTGTAAATTTCTACACAGTGCTAAGATATTATTTTTGGTGCTTTATAAAATCAAAACTGGTGTTTTGAGGGTAACGGCTAATGTTTCCACGAAACACCATTTTCGTGAAGATGTTTGAAGTTTGGTTTCAATGTTTAAATTACCATGTAATTTTCAATGTCCGCTTTTAATGTTATCAAGGTTCTATATAATTTTTGCTTTGTTACAAAAAACGGCATTAGTAAGCTTGTATAAATAGCGATGTTTAATTACGGATAAATTTGCGTCCAAATACAGAAAATCACTTCAAAATCCGAAATAAGAGTAGTTTTGTAGGCCAATTCCATTGATAGATGATAGATCTAGACAAACCGATGCACTCCCTCTCAATCATCAGTCAGTCTGCTACTATCTGGTTTATTACTCACAGTGCATATTAAGTCAAATTACGCGCAGATCACAAGTACTCTACAAATGTGATGTTACTACAGCAGTCTCAGTCTGTATTGTAGCCCTTTTCAGTCAATGGTGATTGATTGATTGATTGATCGATTGATTGATTGACTTGAGCCCTCTCCCAGCTCCAGTCCACAACCGAGAACTTATTCGTAGGTTATTCGTTTACTACTGGAATAGACTTTGGCTTCATGAACCCCATAACATTTGGAATCTCTCTTGTTACCTTATCTACGGCGCGTTGCTTGTACCAAGTCCAATGAATCCCGTCCACACTGTACGACAGTTTGTATGTTTTAACTCTGTCCTGGCTGTTATATCGCCCTTGTGTTGCCACCTTAGTAACAGCAGTTATTTCCCCTAGGTTGATCTGCAGCCACTGATTAGAACTTTTGTGTTTCGGGCACCAAGCAGCCATGTGCTTGCCGTCAGTTAAAAGGTTGAGTCTCGCAAGTGAAGGCCCGTGCCGGTTGTCGTAGCTGCCTGAAGCTGTGAATGCACTGTCAGAAATGCGCATGTCCTCCACACCAAGTGGCATTGAACAACTGTGAACTACAAAAATAGACACCAAGTGATGAAGTACTTGTAATCGTATTTGTTGGGACCAATTGAGGCGGCTGATTGATTTTGAAAATAATTCCACTATTTATTATGATAATTCATAATAGATTACATTCCTAAAGAGGTGAATTACATGTTACTAATTACAAATTTCGTTTACTTATCTCTTACTTAATAACCAAATTGGTAAAATAAAACGGTATTTACGGAGTGTACTGCCGTCCTTCGATGTCCTGTTTTCCGATTAAATCTGACGAGATTCACATCATGGTGATTATTTTTTTCTTCTATAGTCATTACGGATATGAGACGTGATTCTGACTCAAAGATGCTGCCCTTTGTTTCTAATCAAATCGGCTCTATTTAACCAAGTTTCGTTCATACAGTTTGCCTGCTCTATCTTTTCCGATTCCATACTATTGCTCCCTACAGTTAATCACGTTCAATATTTATCATTTAGACATTATGTAAACAGAATGAACTCTTCCCGCTGAAAGTAATTTCAACTTAAATCATACCAAACTGATTAACGTACCATTTCGACAACCGTACACCTCAGCTCTTAGACAAGTATGTCCACTGTATGTTTTTGGGTGAAAGCGAATGAATCGAGCATTGAATGCTGTCACCAGTAAGTGTTCCACTAATGTATTTCTGTCCTTGTTACCTGAAAAGGCCTGAAACAAAGACATAAAAAAGTTTAAAATATATTCTATAGTTAAGAGGGATAGAGCAAAGAAAACATAGGCAGGATAAGAATTAAATTGCCGGGAATTATTAAGCAATAAACGTGACATGCAAGTCATGGCAAAATGAGAACATTCATTATACCATAAGAAAGTTACGTATCACAGATGCGATACATATTTAGGTGCTTTTTGACTATAATAATGACATCGAAAAGGGAATGCCTACAACTTTGGACAAAACGTGTTGGACAAACTTCAAAACAATACCTATTCAGTTTTGCTGTCATCCTCGCAAATAGGGAAACCGTCTCCAAACTGAATGACTATTTCCCCCTTCCTCTTACCCAGTTTTGTTTAGGGCAACACCAGAATTATACACGTCGGTTTTTAAACCAAAGCAATATTGAATAGGGGGGTGGGGAGGGGGCTTACTCTTTTTTGTTTTGAGGAGATGCTCCCGTGGGGTAAAAGTTAAAAAAATTAGATGGAACTGTCTCATCAGTTTTGTCCATGAATGAAGCAGTTGATGATTATCACTGACCCACGTGACACTGTTTTCCTTGTACTCGGCCCAGTGTATCCCGTCCATGCTGTAAGAGAGAGTGAACTTTGTTACCCAGTTGTTATTGTCTTGCCGTCCTTGGGTTGCAACTTTAGTCACTCGCACCAGCTCTCCAAAGTCAATTTGCAACCATTGTTTGCCGTCGTTAGTTTTTGCACACCAGGCTCCATATCCTTGGCTATTACGCTGTAAGTTCAATCTCGCTCTCGCTGGGGCATGCTTGGCGTCAGCGCTGGAGGATGCAGAAAACGCTGCATCTGGAACATGGCCATTCTCCAAACCAAGAGGAAGGGAGCAGCGGTACACTAAATTGAAAGAAAGCCACACTGTCAACTTTAAATTTTTAGAAGAAATTGCACAAAGATCAGAGACATATCCTTTATTGCGTCACCAGCGGTTCTTCTTCCAGCGCCGTGTCGCAGAGAGGGTTCGCCGCGAACGTACTGTACCCTTAAGGGCCCTCTATATGAAACCGCAATGAGCGCAAATATAATATAAAACTATCCTCCTAAGGTGGGGTGTAGCTGAATAGTGGTAAGCCGATATCGACCCGCAAAGCGTCGAGGTCTATATCTAGCACTATTCACAGAACCTGAGCCAGTCAGTAGAATTAAAAAGGAAAATGCAATAATTTCTGTAAATAAAAGACGTCATTTATTGAGTACTTTGTTTACGTTACAATTGGCAGTGTTCACAGATTTTTCGGTTTTTTTTTCTATTTGCCAAGTGAATTTTTATGGTGCAACTAATAAGAAAATAATTTTCTACCAAACAGTGGACACTGACAAGCCTAATTTCGTAGCTTTCTTGGTGATTTGTTAGTACAATCGCCTCATTTATTGCTAAAATTTCGTCTCCTGAAACTCTCGCGATACGAGACTCCATTTCAAACAGTGGAGAAGCAGGATACTTAGCGAAGACAACGCGACGTCAGTGAAATGCTGAAAACACGAAAGCGCGCGAAGAAGATTGAACGCGACTTCCGGTGCACAATTCGCCACTCTGACATTTGTCGAGTCAGCTTTCAGTTCTCTGCCCGCCGTCGTCGATGGTGACTATCGTCACCTCTTCTTTGCTAAATCTGCCATTAATTTTCCGAGTTACTTGAACTAATCAAAACGCGCCAAATTTCCATCACTGCATGATTTCATACCGGCACTAATTAAAGCTTCATATACATCCACTGACAGGTTTCAAATGCTGGCATAATCCATACATTACTGATTAGGTACAAACCATAAAGTGTTTTTGTAATTGCCGAAAATCGCTAAAGATAGTCAAGATAACTCTGACGGCAGCAGATCTTAACTTGGAAAAACAAGTTATTAGTATAAGGGCCCGTTTTAAAGAGTTAGTTATCCAATAAAAAGAACTGTTATTTAATTAAACATTACTTGTAATCACCTAACAGAGGATTAGTGTAGATACTTCTTTTGTGGAGTAAAATTTGATTGCCTTGTTCATGATTTTCACGATTCAGTAGCTGAAAGAAAATGAGCAAAAGTATTCTAATTCAAGAACTGATATGCTCAATAAATAATTATGCCTTCAGCACGATATATTGTTACTTTTAAAATATTTAGAAGCTCTTTTGTTTTTGTTTTTGTTTTTGTTTTTGCACCACGTACTGATATTATATTAAAAACTCTAAGTACCCTGTGGCTAACCATAATTTTTTCTGCTAAGATTTCCTAATAAGTATATTAAACGAAAATTAATGTTATACTCTCGCTAACTGTCGATTTGTGACCAGATAAACCGGCCTTCTTAAACGGGGCCGTAGGCTGAATTTTATCAAAGCCTTAAGAATCTAACGTACCATAAAACAAGAGATGAAAGCAAAATTAATGAAATAAGTATTAATTACGAACAAAACGTTTCCATTATTTTACCTTTCCGACTGTTTCTTTTGCTTGAGAGAGAAAAATCACCGAAACGAAGATTAAAGCGAAACTGGTGATCAACAAACTAGCCATTCTTTTCTTTAAAAATCTGACTGAAGTTACTTCTTCAACTGATCGGAAACGAAGCTGGAAATGGCAAATACCTCGAGAAAGAAACACTATTTAAAGCTGACTACTTAAGTGGAAAAACCGAAAATTCTTGTAAGATCGGTGTTGACGTGAAGGCTATTTGCCGTGTTTGATAACTTGAAATTTTTCGTCCAATTGCAACATACGTAATACTACAAGCTACTATACTGCCAGCTCTTGAATGACAAGTTCTTGAAAACCTATTTTTTTATTCCATGGCGGATGAAACTGAAAAGCTAGCTAATTATTCAAACTTGTGATGAAAAATTCCTTTATAATAGTTTCTTTTGCCTTCCTTAGCATTTTAGACATAGTTGACTTTTATTTCCTACGGGGTATTGAGCGGTCATGGCATGGATGCATGGTTCATAAAATAGACATATAAAGAAATGGAAGACAAGACTCCTTTACAAGTTCTTTTTACTTGGCTTACAATTGTAAAGGAACGGAAGTATGCGAAAGTATGTCAAATTCAATTTTTTATATTTTGCCATATTCAATTTTCAGTGGTTACTGTTTGATAGTTTTATGATTTGCAAATTAAAAAACGCTTTCTTTTTACATGTAAGTACGAAGAAGAAGAGCACACTGAAATATTAAACCACGAACATGTATTTCTGCTTTCCCTTATTTCTTCAGCGTTCGTCGATGCAAAACTGAGTAGTTTTTATCTGGAATTCTTTAAACCATTAAGAAATGCCCAGTAAAAGTGTTGGATCTGAAGCAACCCCCGCGAAATCACATTAGAGAGTCAAGAAGTAAATCGACTACAGGAGCCGCTTTTTGCTTAGCGTAACTTGCAATTTTTCGAGCGACATGTTCACACTCGGATAGTGCCCAGCTAAGTGTTTGAAGCAGTCCCAAGTAGATGAATCATCAACACATCATCGCTAAACTAAAGAAGCTTAATTTCGTAGAAAAAAAACTTGAGGGATCGAAATGAATCTTGTCATGTTACTCTGCAGTTCTTAGTACCATTTTTATATTATGTGCGGAGACCTTGCTCCGTATCTTCTGTTATAATCTCGGATCTCGTTCACCTGTTTAAGCATTAGTATCATCGTAAAATAACTCGCTTTCTTTACAGATTTTCTTCGATATATCTATCGAAAACATCAATTTTTCCATTACTGATCTAGACGATAATCATGCGTTCCTAATTGCTGTACTTGATTCTTAGTTACGAATGTGCGAGATTTTTTAGCATGCAGTCGCTAGGGGCACCCAACGAGGATATAGTTCAAAATCACTTAACATAGCATTGTTGAACGTATTTTAGTATTTAAACGGCAGATATACGCATATTTTTATCCCCTAAAAACTTTTCATCTGTCTGGATTTCCTAGCTGAAAGTCTAGTGATCCGAAAATTATAGGGATCAAAACTTACCTTTTCGAAAATTTCAGCCTGGAAAAGGCTCCCGAAAATTCTAGGTGGCCATTTTTAGGATAAATATCCGTTTAAAATGGGTAATTATACCATTTTGTAGATGTTCGAAAATCTTAGGAGAGGCAGGCAAGCAAGAAATTTTACAACAAATGTTCCGAAAATTCTAGTTCTCAAATCGTCTTCCGAACAGATATTTTCCCGAAAATTGCCGTTGGGTGCCCCTGAGTCGCAATATTAAGAACTGGAAATAAAGCATCACCATCAACTTAGGTGTTTAATATTGAAATTCATTAAAAATCATTTTGTTTATTTAAGACCATTTACTAGTTTAAAGAAGTGTTGTTGAGTTTTTGGAATTAAAATAAGTGATTGGGAAAGAAGACAGAAGAGTGGAAAAATTTTGTTTCGATAAGCCTTTTGCCTGCCAGACGTTGGCTAAGCCGGCATCAGTTGCTTCCTCCGAGTGGGAACCTGCTAAAATTTTAGGATAGTGACATTACTAATTTTTAATTTAATTGCAAATTCTTCAGAGAGCTGAGAATTTCATAAGTAAAATTTTAACTAAACACAGTCAAACCAGGTTATTTAGAGCCAAATTAAAAACGTTTCACACATGAGAAGCGAAAGAAAAAACCTGTTTTAGATCAGCCAAGTGAAAAGTTTCAAAAAGTTAATAGTTGTTTGATCAAAAAAGGTTGGAAATGCATTGCACAATTAACAGCTTCTCACCTTCGAAGAAATTTCCTGAGTACATAAGATCAGCAGCGATACCACGATACAAAACGGGAAGAAAACCTGAACCATTCTTTTAGACGTTTTCTTTGAGGAATCTCCGAGCAACGAGGAAGGTGAGTTTTCGAAAAGGAACAGCGCTATGAGGTGACCGACCTCTGCTGGGAACACGAAAAATCTGGTAGGAATTTATTTACAAAGCAGTGTGTTATTGACGTTCCCTCGTCAAAGGGAGAGAAAGAGAGCACTTATTACACTTGGAGGGGTAGGGAAGGGGACAATACGAAAGGGTGTACCATGTACCAAGCAATGATTGGGAAGAGCAAAACCAATGAACAACACCGGATCAAAACATTATAATCTATAGGTATCAGAGATCTGAATTTAAGTTTTCCGTAAACAATTATTGTCTAGATGGATTTTTCTACTGAAGTTTTTTCTCGTGCTATTGTGTGCAATAGACAATTTCATGATAAGGGATGATTTTCACATTAATCAACGTCATCACGATACAGCTTTTAATGTATCGATCGCCGTCGGCTTTCCTTTAATCGCGTTTGTTTTTAGTCGATAGTACCCAATGTGCCTCGGAAATAAAATTCTGTAGGGCTAAATTTTAGTTTAATACATATCCACGAAATTCAGTCGGAACAAATGCCTTGTTGAATTATTAGTCGGTGCTTGGTGTATCAGCGCTGACTGTTCTATCAATCAATCAATCAATCGTTTATTTAACCACGTAACGTCCAGTGAGCTGAAAAGCTCGTTGAAAATACGTACGTGCTAATTTGTTGAGTCAATTAGTCAGCAGCCCTTGTTTGTTTCATTAAACTCGGTAAAAATTGGAAACAGAAGATTTGGGAGATTTCTAATCAGTTAATTTTCGGATCTAAGACCTCAGCAATCAGAAAAAATAAAGTTAAAAACTTGAGGAAGATTAAAGGAGACCCTTGAGTAGCGCAAGGTACTTTATATAAACGCGCGGCATCAAATAATACCCTGTTAAATTTAAAATCATTATTCATTAAAAAATAGATGTTTCTCGATTATCTCTCCATTAATTCATGAGGCGGTTTTGATATTTAGTGGATTCCAGCATATGCGTCTCTCCTTCGCTTTTGCCCGCTGACACTTTTTTAAAAAAGGAAACGATAACAACTGTTTTGCGCGTGGATAAATTATCGATATTTTTTAATTACACGCCGATGCCGATGCCATCGCAGGACTTGAAAAAATTTCCATACCTTGTGTGATGTCCAATCTCACGTCAGACAACGGAGATTACGTTTAACCCAAAGGCAAATAGTTAGCCGGAAATTCAACATAATTTGTTGAATTCTTCTGCAGGAAACGGGGAAAATTGTGGACGAGCCACACACAAACGCCAATTACAGAGAACGTGAAAGATCTCGTTTATTACATTTTAAAATTATTCATGGTTATTTCTATAATTAAGTATTGTTATTGATAGTCTTCATTCAAAGTCAAAATTAATTAGACAGTTTCGTGCTGAAATAGTCACGGTAAATTTCTCAGATATGTTTTCGTAGACTTTCAGTATAAGCTTATCTACCAATGAACCTAATACTGGGTTGTACACGAGAAAAAAGTAATAACCGAGAGTGGAAGAACTTTGACATAAACTGATCAAATTGTTGACGACGATTGCAACTAGGAAAAAATAGCCTTTATTCTAATCTACTGACGCGAGTGTAGCAAGGTGATTGTTATGTAAACTTTTAAACTGATGGGTAAATTTATTTTCAATTTACTCCCTATTCCCTATACGTTGAACCACACCAAAGCAGATCACATCGCCAGCTTTTTTGTGGACTTTTCCCACGAATTTCCTTGCGCCCTCCTATGTAAAATGTTCTTTGAACTGGCTGACAGGGGAAATTTCCGCGGAGCACTTCAGTTAGCCTGCGTAGCAAGCGTTTCAGCGCGACTTCGTCGAGAAAGTTGGGACTAGTGCACCTTTTTTTTGCTCCCGCTCTAACTTTCGCGCAATAATTCGATTGGAAACGCTTGCTACGCAGGCTGCACTTCAGTTGAAGAATTTAATTGTTTTTTCTTACCCCAGATTATTAAATCATAGATGCAAGATCTCGAACAGATCACCGCAAGGTGAAAGCCGCGCCAGATTTGCGTGTCAATGTCACGATTTCTGTTCCACTTCCGCCAACGTTTTCCCTCCTTGTTTGCTTTGTGGTTGCATTGTATTAGTAAGAAACACCATTATACATTTTACAACGAGGTATCAATAGTACGTAAATCTCTCGGTCGGTTGTTAAAGAAGGTCTCACTGCTAAAGCGCTTTTTAAAAAAAAAATCAGTGGACCTACATGTGTATACTTTAGTAAGTCCGGGAATAGGGAAAGTGGACAAACATTTTTCTTATCTGCCGATCTGCACCGTATGCGTCAATAATAAGGTTAACCGCGAACAATAATTACACATTAGGAATGGCAAAATTATAGAAGGTTTCAGAACGTAGCTTAACACTGGATAAATTCAAGTCATTACTTCAACTAGGTCTAAATCTAACAATAGTTTTAAGTCAATCACCCTCCGTCCTCAGTGGGTTTAGGTAGATAAATTAATTAATTTAATTAATTTATTGTTTTTGATAGCCGTTACAAAAATACCGGTACTTCATCAACGTTGTTCACAGCAAACCATGATTAGAGTTAACTAGGCCAAATTCAAAACGGTTACACTAGCGTGGTTAGCCTGACAGTGAGCCCTCGGGAGGGTGGGGACTTTTTCCTCTCTCCCCCACCCCCTAGCTAAACTGCGCATAAGTAAATAACCGGACCAACGAGCTTTTATAGAATGACAATGTAGCTTTGTAGTTTTGTAGGTTTAGGATTTTGTTGTTATTTTTATTATGTAAAGTGCTTTTGGACTATTGGGAATTAGCGCTCTATAAATATTGTATATTATTATTATTATTATTATTATTATTATTATTATTATTATTATTATTATTATTATTATTATTATTATTATTAAAGGAAGCAATTTCACACATCAGGAACAAAAAAGAAATGAAAAAAGTACATCCTGCTTTTTTATGAGTAATTTTTATTGGCGCTTTCACTACAGGCTACTTGAATTTTAGAGAACTAAACCAGTCAATTTTCTCAAACTTCACAGATCCTAGTTTTGCCTCGGCAGTAATTGTTCTTGAGTTTCCTTCCCCTTCAGATTCAGGGTTGAGTTTTCCTGTCATTACTGAAAAGTTATCTCCTTTATCTTCCTCGTTAACAATCAAATTCACACTGGAATTTATACCTATTTCTTTGGACTTCACATTGATATCTGAAGAAGCAGATTCCTCTAGCAACTTGATGCAAATATTTCCTGAGATAAAAATGTATTTTAAATGCCACATCAAACATCAAAGATATGTTTACGTTTTCTTTATTTCCTTATTTCTTTATTTATAACAACTTTTTTGCACAAAGACAGACAGTAAGAAAAAAGGATGGCTGGGAAAAGGGTGCCAACAGAGAGGAACTGAATCCTCATGCAAAGCTGACCCTCTCCCTAAGTTTTCATTAGGTGAAAAGCATAAATGTTGGAAACTAAAAAAATATACCTTTTGCTAAAAAGAATCACTTTTTTTGAGTGTGTTACGCATAGTGAAAACTGGATCAGGTTATGTAGGAAATGGAGTTCACTAAACTGTACTGCTGTGTTGTTTTCACACATGTTGTTTTTAGGACAGAAACTACTGACAGTACAAGTTTAGTTTTCTGCAGCATCAGTTTAAGTATATCTTAGCCACTCCGTCAGCAACTTCCCTTACCATGTACTAAATAATATATGAGCAAACATTAACTTAATCTTTAATGAGTCAGAGAAAAATGAGTGAGACATCAATAATCATAGATCATGACCCTACTAAGAGAACCCGATTTGCGCCCTGGCAAGCTTTCAACAATACATCTGCTCAACTAGATATAATCGATCTGGGATCTGAGCTTCACATGTTCTTTGGACACTTGCATTAACCCTTTAAGTCCCAATAGTGACCAACAGCAATTTTCTCCTAACAATATCCATACATTATCATGAGATGAGGTTATGAGAATTAATAAAATGATCACCTAAGAGAAAATACTTTGATTTTTTATCAAATTCTCTCAACTCATTCTTTAAGGAAATGTATAGAGATCAGTTTGGAGAATTTGTATGTGGATATCGGGGCTTAAAGGGTTAAATCACTTATGTAAATAATAATATACCTTCTTTTGACTTCAGCGTTACAATGTCATGATGTGCCAAGTTGACATTAATGTTCCCTTGTTTTGTGACTGCCTTTAGCTTCCCAGATGCTGAACCAACTGAAATGTCTCCTTGTTCAACATCTACTTCAGTTAAACCTGAAAAAAGAAAGACATACAATGTACAACAATAATAATAATAATAACAATAATAATAACAATATTAATAATGATGATAATAATAATAATAATAATAATAATAAACACCAGATGCTTTTAGGTCACTATACATTGTTGTATGCTGTACATAAAAGCAAATAAGTTACTTTATCTCACTCAATCATAGACTACTAGCAGCTGCAAGTTATTATTAATTAACGTTGATCAAAAGTAGAAAACAGAACCAGGGATAGCATTCTGGTGAGATCTCTCACACAGCTGGTCAGATTAAAATCCCTGGGCTGGCATTTTACTTCTGTTAAAAAATCTTTTATTTTATACAATACTTACTGTTTTTTGTTCCTTGTATTTTATCATCCAACCCAGAAAACCATGAACACTTTTCAGGATTGTTTATTGTCCTTGGTTTATTGTATTGCAACCAAAAGCAATAAAAATCAGGGCATGCCAGAAAACCATAACATAAGTACCGTTGTTTCTTGTAGCTTAGTTTTGTCAAACCTGATTGGCTTTTTCTGGTATTCAAGGTTTTCTGAGTTTCACAGTAACAACATAAATAAATTCCCAATAACCTATTTTGTTTTTGTACGATTGCCTTAATTACCTTCCTAAACTTCTAATATTATTTTGTAGATACATTGTATGATCTAAAGAAGCTAACAGCTTATTTGTTGTGAGTATTCAAGCATTTTAAAATATACCCAATCTACTACTTACCATGAACGTCCCCTAACCTGACATCCCCTCCTTTAGATGTCAACTCTGCCCTTAGAAGGTATGTAGCTTTCATATCGATATCACCATCTTCTGTATCAACACAAAATTTCTTTCCTTGCAGCTTTTTCACAGAGATGCTCCCTTGCTTTTTAGTATCAAGAATTCCAAACTCAAACAATAACTGTGAGTCACATGTAATGTTCCCACCATTTGTTTCTACACTCAAACGAGATCCTTTCAGGTTTTTCAAATGACAAGATCCTTGCTCTGTGATAACTTCATAAAGATGTCCTTCTAAATTCTGAACATCAACATCTGCATCACCTGTGACTTCAATCTCAACACCATAATCGACAGGGACATGAAAATGCATGCTGATGTCCTTAGGAGGATAGTTGAATTTCCTTTGCTCCAAGCAAGTTACCTGGAGGAACATTAAAAACACAGAAATTTCTTAAAGATTATGGAGGTAAATTGTTTACATAATGTAATCATATTTTCTGTTTTTTTTCTTTTAGTGGTTCAAGATTTTGACCTTGCTTAACATCCTTTAATTTCCAGTCAGAGAATACAAGAAGGTTTTTAATGTGGGGCATATTATAATCAGACAACTCCCCTGCAAAATGTGTCTAACAAAGACGAGCGAGGAGAGACGGCTATATTCACAGGCTATGATCAGCCTGGACTTCAACACTGTTTTTTTTTTGGAGGGAGGGGGAAAGTATTTGTGATTGCTGTAACGTCACATGATGTTTGTCATCCAATAGGATGCTATATTCTACATCTGCTTGCGATCTTGTACTCAGTAGCTCTCACTCAAGTGAATCTAATGGATTAAACATTGATTTTTTACGTCTACAAAGACTGATTTGCTACAATACAAAAACACACAACATTATAATTGCCAGTGCTTTGAAGAGTGTTATCTTGAAACTTAACAGTTTTTTTTGTCCAAAATTGTGGCTGAAACAGGGCTTCAGTGCTTGAATAATTTGCATATTTCCAACCACTTTACTGTGACCAACTTCATCAACACAGTTCATAAAAGCAACGTTATACTTTTGCAATGCACCAAATGTCCTACTCCCTTTTTCTGTTCTCACCTCCATATAATCTCTGGAAGGTGACATGACTGCCCTGACATTATACTGTATGTCTTGCTGAAATGCTGTCTTCACTTTAGGGGACAGCTCTTCTGTTGTTTCTGTCTCCAGGTAAAGGAATCCCACTACAGCCTTGATATGTCCAAACTGAACGGGATCGATGGCTTCTACTTTCACTGAATAAGGACTCTTGATTATGATAGTTTGAGGTCCCATCAAGGGCGCTGGTATTGTAGCATGGTCCATGCAGTGGGTTTTCTGGCGAAGTTGTACTCGATTTAGCAGAATAGCAACTCGCTGTATATTCTGAAACAATCTTCTAGTTTTCAACATCCTGGAGACTTTTTAAAACAAACTTAACCATAAAAAAATATTGAAAACGTCCGTCGCACCGTCCGCCATGTTGGATTCTGAGCCCATTATTACCAGCGGTGGCACGTAGAGCGCACAAGCAATGAAGAACTTGAACTTAGTCTCCAGATCTCCACGTTCACTTTGTTGCAAGATGGCGACGACATTTGATCAGGAGCTGCGAAAGGTACGTTGGTTTTCTTTGGATCCTTTAGCTATGGACGCAGGAATATTTTTAACAAAGTCTTTATGGCTATGAAACTTAATAATTCTAAGGTCATGCGATGTTTTCTCGATGACTGGCATTGCAACACTTTAGTTTGAGGGCTGTAAATTTCACAGTGCAGTGCAAAAATATAAGCTTAACTCGGTCACCCAAGTTGAAGTACATTTACAGTCCCTCTCTTAAATGCATTTAGAGAATTAAAGTGAAACGTGAAAAAATTACGGATTTTTCTGTTTGAAAGGCAGTAGCAAACATACAGGCTATCATCAAAATAATATTTGTGAACATTGCCTCCTAAAGTCCTAGGGCAATCAAGATATGTTGCAGTTATTTTTTTATTTCAGTCAGTTTTTGTTTTTCCTTTGTTTCTGGGTGTGGTAATGTAAGCTAATAAATTTGAAACAAAGGTAAAACAGAAATTAACTGAAATGAAAAAATTATCTGCAACATCAATCACCTGTAATCAACTGCAAATGGAAATTGAATAAGAGATAAAATCTTACCTGTTGAATTTGAATTTGCTGTGGTGCGAAGTGGAACTGAAGTTGTTTTACAATGCAAAAACTATGTTCAAGTCAACGTTTTAACCGTTGTTGATTTCACAATGCTTTATGTGGTAACGCCCTGGTTGTTATTATCGTCTTGTGTTTCATTGTTGGTTATTAATTTATTAACAATTTGAATTAACGGTAATAATTAGTGACAAGGGTCAAAACTCGATAGCTGCTTTCGTACAATCAATGCCTCCAGTGCGATGCAAAGCACCGCTAGGTAACATTCCACGATGACCATTCAGTTAAAACGAAAACAACAAGGCAATATCTGCATGTATATGCAATCAAACTTGAAACAATCTCAGAACCAAGCAGAAAAGCTCAAGAAACTTTCAGATGTCAAATGCAAAGTTAACTTCCGCTCCAGTCAAGTGGAGGCATTCATAAATCGAGAAGTCAGTAGTCAATTTCTGATCATTTTGAATACGAAGACTTTTATTTTAAATGGAAAAGAGTGGCCCATCGTACATTTTATCCCTTAAACTGTTGTTGGAATGAATTTTGTGAAAAAAATGCGTGTAATACTTGAGTATGGCTTGAAAATAAATCGGTCCTCAAATTAATTTCATCCCTTGTCTCTTTTTTCTTACTCTCTCTCGAATTGTTAATAAATTAATAACCAACAATGAAACACAAGATAATAATAACAACCGGCACATGACCACATAAAGCATTGTGAAATCAACAACAGTTAAAGCATCGACTTGAACATAGTTTTCTCATCGTAAAACAACTTCACTTTCACTTCATACCACAGCAAATTCAAGAATAAAACAAAACAGTTAAGATTTTATCTCTTATTTAAGTTCCATTTGCAGTTTACAAATAAGAGTGTGGGTTCCCTATGATCACCTCTTTAAATTATCAAGAAATAACAGATCTTAATTATCAAGGTGATATAAACCCCTCTGTGGACCCACTGTAATTGGCTAGACTATAGTGGTCTCCCTGCTTCATAATTTTGTGCGAGTAAGTATTGTTTTCTAGTTAGGCCAAGCTAAATAAATAATCAAACGTATGGCTACTGTATTAAAGAACCAACGACGAGTTATCTATTTTAAATTGTTGATTCTAAATGCAAGAGTCAAACATGTCATGTAAATGATTTTTAATACAGGCATTTCAAGAACTTCAAGGGAAGATGATTGAAACTACACAGCGAGTTAAGTTAGCAGAAGGTCAAATAATGCAGCTGAGAAGGAATATAGCTCACGCCAAACTTACAGACCAAGAACTTGCTTCCTTACCTCAAGATACAAAAACATATGAGTCTATAGGAAGAATGTAAGTGGCTAAGCTTTTGCATTAAAATTATATTGCAGGTGCCCAGCCTTGTTTGTTTGAAGCTTAAAATGTAAGAGGATGAACTGGTAATTTTGAAGGAAATTCTGTCTGAACAAGCCTGAGGACCCCATCCTCAATTTGTTTAAAAATTCTAGATCTATTTTCAGACCAAGACTGGTAGAGAAGACTTTGGCACCATACAATCTAGCCTACATTGCCTCTGACTCAAGCATGGTCTACATGCTTATGTACCTAAATTTAGACATAGGCACAGACATAGACAATGTTTTAGTTAGGGTCTTCTATCTACAGCTTAAATAATGGGGTTCCCCGCCCCCTCACCTTCCTCCAGCAGAAAGGGAACAAGACATGATGATATCTTGCCAAAAATGCTCTTGTTTTCTGGTCCTTGTCTTAAAGCACAAGGTGTTTAATAAAGTCCATTGGGACTCAGCCAGACAAAACTGTTAGCATTCAGCAAGGAAAATGTACGATAAATCTATCATGTTTCAAGGATGGATTTAAATGTTAGTGCAAGGATTGGTTAATGCATGAACAATAATGTGCTGCTTTTTTCCAAATTAGGTTTGTCCTTCAACCTGTTTCTCACATTAGAAAGGAACTTAGTGAAAAACTCCAGAGTAATGAAGAAAAAATAAAGAGCATTGAGGTAGCTATCTGTAACTGTGGATGTGCTCATAGTCATCTCTTTCAAACTTATTTCCATAATCCATTCTCATTCTTAAAGCTCATGGGGAAAGAATCAGGAAAAAAAGATCTGCACAAGATGCTGTCCCACTCCAGGTTTTAGGAATTATCTTAATTGGATATTAGTCAGCTTGATAAATCTGAAATAGAAAAGGCAAAACTTAGGGCTTAAAATAAAACTTTGATTAATTCTTTCAGTTTGTTTTCTTGTTATCTCAGAGACTAGGTTGGGGAGTGTGTGAGTTGTTAATATTGAAACTGGTAAAGATGAAATGTCTGCTATAGCATTCAAAAGTGTACAGTAAAGCTGTGATAATGAACCATTAGGAGAGACCCGAGTATAGTGTAGTAAAATATTATTTTTTTCTATCTTGAACAGTTAAAGTGAATTAATAATCAGTTTATTGAGTACAATGTGTTTTATTGTCTTGTATGTTATTGTTGTGATGCAGTACATTTATACAGTCATTTCCTTGTATTATTTCTTGCAGGCGAACAAGGAATATCTTCAGAAAAGTGTTAAAGAGCATGAAGATAACATAAGAGAGATGCTAGCCAGTAGACCGAAATAACTAATGTACTGTGATAATAAATGTTATTGTGTGTTCCACAATTGGCCCTATCTTATATCATCGTGATACAAACTGGACTACCACTCCCAGTCTATTGTTAAGTCTCCTTTCAATTTACTAAACAAAAACTGTAGTAGAATTTAAAGTTTTTGGTGATATTGAAAGCGACAGCAGCTTCTGTCCTATCCAACTGACAGGCAACTGACTAGAGAATGGCTACACTGTAAATCCTTGTTCATACAACCATCTGTAAGTTTGTTGAACTGGCACAGATGCTTAATCAATTCAGTAGAATTCAGAGTTATGTGTTTACACAATAAAAAAGTCTTCACTATGTAGGCTCTGTGTTCCATAAATACTATTAATTTTTCTCAGATATTAGGTTTGACTACTAAACTATTTTATCATTGGAGATTAAGAAAGATCAGAGCTCATAATAAGTTTTGTGGAATTAATGTTTCTTTGTTTGTGTTTAGAAACATGTTTTCTTTGGTTTTAGAAGGAAACCATTTTAATCTTTATTATATTCAGCAAGAAATCTCATGATAAATGGTGATTTATGGCGAAATTTTGGTTGGAATTTAACTGGAAATCCTAAATGATAATTTCAGAAATACATGGGATTTTTAGAAGTGAAACATCATCCATTTGCAACAGTTAATGATAATTAAAGTTGGCCACTTCCTTGATATAACTGACCTTTGAAAATCATCATGGCAAGACTTGTTAGTGAATTGGATTACTGACATCCCACCAAAAATTTCCATTGAAGGTTTAGATGTTTCCCTATAGAGGTGCCTCCTCCCACCCCTTATATTTTACATTACTGTGTTGTTTCTTTTACTACACCCCAACATCAACCACCCCCCTCCCCCCCACCCCTTATAACCTCAAATCATCTCAGTCCCCAAATTGAAAACGGGTGTGTCAAGGTGTGGCTCGGGATATAAGAAGTCTTAGATGTATACATGAAGTACAGACTGTCAGAAATTTTTTTTCTTGATAAAATAGTCTAGTTTGTCAGTGATGAAATTCGTGCAAAAATGCTTCACAAAACGTTCTATGTTTGAAAAATTTTTTTGAATTTCGGGGGGGAACAAACTAAATCACAGGAAAGTCCTGTATTGAAGACCAGGGCCGAGTTGTTCAAAGCTGGGTTAAGATAACCCAGGGTTAGTGCAAGATTTGCATTCAGATTTGAAAGCTTAAAAAGGATTTCAGTTTTAATTCTTTTTGTCTACAAGTTGATGGTTGGAAGCTCTAAAAATAACAGAGAAAATTATTCAAGAAAATGCTTTTGAACACAAGAAAAAGAAACTTCGGTTAAATTTAACCCTGGGTTAAGAGCTAATCGGCCTTCGAACAACTGGGCCCAGAGGATAAGTCACCTCCCCTTCCAGGAGTTTGATGTGTATAGATTTTCTTTTCCTTATGCCTTTACCTTATTACTGAGATGAACACCACGCGCCTCTTTTGCTTGTTATCTAAACTATTTGCGTAATTTCATTACCCGGGGGGCCACTTGGGTATTTTTTGGGTGGGTATGTGCCGCCCGGGACTCCAAATTGGCACCCCATTCTAAAAAAATAATTCCCCTAAAATTAATACCCCGTTCTGAAAATAGGCCAATTTTTTATACCCCGTTCTAGAATTCGCCCTAAAACTGATACCCCGTTCTAGAAATGGGCCAATTTTTTGTACTCCGTTCTAGAAAGTTTGTAAATTGAAATAGCCCTGTTTTCCAAAAAGATATTTCTTTATTTGTTCGACTTATACATCAAATAAATGCTTCTTCATAATCAGCAACAATTTTAAGCAGAAGATAAAGCCGTGATCCACAAGTTTTTATACCCCTTTCTAGAAAACGCCTCTGAAATGGATACCCCTTTCTAAATCAGGATTTTCAAAATCACGACCCCGTTGTAGTACAGCTGTTATCGACCAAAAATATAGCGAATTGTTCACTTTTATGATAAAAGCATGAAACTTTGCCAGATTACAACCAACCCTAAGACTAACATTTCTGGATATGGAGCCACGCCAAATTCACCACTAGACACGAGGACTGCGCAGGCCCTAAAATGGCCTACATGAAAACGAGGCTAACAGTGGAAATGCTTCTAAAACACCGGTTTTTAAGAGTTTTGGTAAATAAAACTTGTAGATATCGTGGAAGAAGACATTTGTTTTGCTGTCATGTTATCTCTGGTGTCACGTGACCCTTTCTTCCAAATATGGCAAAGCCGTTGTTGGGTGTCCTGTGCTAGAGCTGTCTTCTGTCCATTTGTGTGGGGTGAGAATGGGCACCGATTCACACAATTTTAAATCAAAACACTCTTCCAACTATTTTCCAATTATCAAGGGTTGGATTTGTTTTCATACAAATTTCAATTACCACATGAAAACAAGGCAAGAATCTTTTAAACTGTTTGAAAAGCCTCCAGTTAGCACTGCGTTCGGTCATTTGGGGGGTGGATTCAGATAACATTGCATAAAAGCTTGGAGTGATCAAAAGTTGTGATTGTATGGCACTCTGGCTGCTGTTTTCCATCTAAATGTAGAGCGCCGCTCAAAGACAAGGCAAAAATCCTTTTGATGATCTTAAAAGCTAGCCTCCAGTTTCTTGCCTCCACGTTCAGATACTGCATTAAGCTATTAATCTTCAGATGAACGAATGAATCATTCAGGGAATTCTCCTTTCAATTATTAACAAAGTCAGTTACAAGGTTCAGTGCTGAATCCAGGAGGTGGCCCGGCCCAAATAGCTCTCCCCCCCTTAATTGTGAAGAAATGCAATTCGATCCTTTCAAGTTGAAATTAATATTACCAGTTGTTGCTTACATTAAATGCATGAGACAGAACAGTCTTTGAGGTAAAAATAAACAGGTCATGCAGTAGCAAGCGATCGTGCCTCCCCATAGTTCTGTTATGTCTAAAAAAAATAGATGACAGGATAGTCTTGTGGAGGCCATTTTTGAGATACGCAATTTAAAGCTACCAAATTTATATTCCTCTAAATTTTATGTTAACACATGAAAATATAAAAAAGATGATCAATCTGAACGTAAAGAAAATAGCCATGTTTGTCCCCGTTAAGGACAAGAAATCAAGCCTTTCAAACTCAACTCCCTAACAGAACGTCGAGCGCTTTCACTAAAAAAGCAAAGTTGTTGCTACGTATGTCCTCAAGGCAGAGTATATTTAAAGATCTTTAAACTGCTTGCTTATCCTTTATAATTGAACAACAACTGAGCTACTTGAAATAGATGAAGGAATTAGCTTAACGTTACTCATATTTCTAACGGTAATCTTTAATAATAATAATAACAATAATAATAATAATAATAATACTGAATACTTATATAGCGCCGATATCAATAAAGACTGCATAAAGTATACATGCATAAAGTGCATGAACCTACCAAAAAGAGGTAAAACAATTTTGTCAACACTAAAACCATAAAAATTACCTAGACTACTTAAATCGTAAAAAAATGCATAAAACCTACTAAGACCGAGATTAAAAAGCACATAAAATCTCAGCTTTTTTACATAAAAATGTCTTGCGTGTCTTTTTAAAAGATGCTACTGAGGGGCTACTCCTAATCGCGTAGGGCAATGAATTCCATAGTTGAATTACTATGAATTGAGCATTTCAAGTCATTGTACTAGCCGTGATGCGGCACTAAGGCGCTACACTTTGGGCCCAAAGAGTGCTCGTTACCTTATAATTATGGAAAGTTAAAAATTCAATTGCATGCAATCGCATGGCAATCGAAAAGGTTCAGACCGCATATATCGCGTGCGAATTTCCACATTATCCTCGGAGTAAACACAGACTGTCGAAGAATACTTTAATTTTCCAGACTTTCGGCGCGGCTCAAAACTTACACTACCCATACTTCTAACTGTATCGTGTTTGATCTGAATTATGTTTGTAATTCGTACCAAGTTTGTTCTTTTTTGCAAGTCGGGTTACAAAAATTTTCAAAAAAGTGCCCAGCGTTGAATATTTGTGGCTAAACCGTGCCAAAACTGTGCCAAAACTGGGCCCAAACTGTGCCTAAAATGTGCCTTAGCAATATTTAAAATGTGCCTTAACTGTGCCTAAAGTGTGCTTAATCTGTGCCTTTGCATGTTTTTTTCCCGTGCTTTGGCACAAAAACCGTGCCTTTTCTTGAGCGCGAATCGTGCATAAGGCACGGTGTTACGCTCGTGTACACCAGTAGCGTGCGCCAAGCCGAACGCGTAAGGAGGGGGAGATTGCTTAACAAATATGAATTTTGACAAGGTTATATTTATTATGAATTATTATTATTATTATTGAGTTATTATGAATTTTGATAAGGTAATAATGAAAATTATTATTAACAATACAGAGATCAGAGAGCTGGAACTGAACGAAAAGCAGTTCAATAAAGGGTGAAATAATTAAACTTTGTTTTCAACAAATTGAAACCAAGTGACGGTTGCATAAAATTCACCTGCTCGTTCAGTAATTCTCTAAAGTTGGGCTAATTTATTACGAAATAAATGCAAAAAGTTGAACTCTGACAACAAACCAGTGTATCAAAAGAAAGGAACATGGATATAATCGGTAAGTTAGTGCAAGGGAAAGAAGTTATATCACTACCTTAATTCTTTACTTTTTTTTTTTTTGTTCTACGATAGTAAGAGATATAATCATGTGGAGCAAAGTTTTTGTGGGATATGATTTTTAGCGGCTTTCGATCATGAGGATTTTCTAAACTGAGATCCATGACATGAATGAGGAAAAAATGAAATAAATAATAAGCTGCGAAACCACGCGCGACCCTGTTAAAGGAATCTTTGCGGTAACTCTGCTATCTTAGAAGCGTTATGCCTATCAGATATTATAATAGTGATCCTTTTTCTTTTTAACCACGAGTACGAATTTTAAATTTTATCTTGTTATATTCCCAGAACTAACTCGGTTTCCTGTCAATGATTAACACAAAAAGTGCAGAAGCCAAAAAGGATAGGCGGAATGATACATCAGGTGTACTACCTGAAAACTGATTATCAAAGGCACGCGAGCTGCGTTTAAAAAGTCATGCCCGTACTTGTAGTATCGTGAGCGTAGTCTTATTTAAGGTTCTTATTAAGTAACTTATAATTAGAGGCATGCAAGCCTTGAAACGTTTCTAGCATGAAATAAATGCTTCATTACGTTTTTGGTTGAACGGATGAACGAATGACAAAGGGGATAGCGCCGCCGTAGCTTTGAACTCCATTTCGACGATTTATGACCAAAGGGAAAATATGAAATAAAACAACACCCCCTTCGAATTGCCATATCTCTTACTAGTCGTACCTAAAATATGGTCACTGGTACGGGTCTTATCTCCAAAAGTTATTCTCAGCATTGGAAAATCCACGATTTTGCAAAAATTCGTACCCGTGAAACGCAGACAGGGAATGTGAAAATAAACTCCTGCCTAAATTTCACGCCACGACGCACTCCTCAGTTGCTTTTACAGTAAAACTGAGTGACCCATAACTCGCACAAGTTAACCTTCTCACAGGTGCCAAAAAGCTAGAATTCTCTATCAGTAGTCGAAAGAAGTGATCAACTATCGATCGTCTATATTTACTACGACAAATAAAAAAGAATAGCTTAGTTTCGTTATGCTTTTGCTCGAAATTTTGGAACAACGTCTTTCTACTTGACTTGATGTATTACTTTGCATAGATACGGGTAAATGCCTCATTTCCATTTAGCGATACATCAATGCAAGATTTTTAACTTTTTTTTAATTCTGAATATATTGCTTTCGATGAAAATATACTCTAAATAGCAGCTTTCTTGCTTTGCTTTGAGTGCTCGGTAGAACACCTGTTAACACCGTTTATGGGCCAATTGAGACGTCATCCATTTTTTTTATCTTTTTATTTAATTTTTTCTCCTTTTTTTCTCTCTGCGTGACTGCTTCTCGCATTAACATGCTGTTTTTTTTGCAAATTTCCTGTAGAAAAGGGGGATACCACTGGTAACCATAACACTTATTGAGAATGAAAGATTGCTGGAACGTTTCGAATGAGACTGGTAGAATTATTTCTGAAAAGGAAAGAAGAGCTTGGTTTGCAGCTTTTGTCATCGAGTGTATTGTCATCTTTTTACTGAATGCTTTCACTCTCGCCATCTACATAAGAAACCGCCACTTACGCAAGCGCAGTACGTACCTGATAATAAATCTGACTGTGGCCGATTTACTGGTGGCAACAGTGGCCGGACTTTCTATAATATTTGAAGAAGACAACCTGGAGACGGTGGAGGGTCTTGAACAAGATTTAAGTTGGCAATCATTTTTGTATTTCACGTTACGGGGGCTTTTTTTAGTTGCTTCATTAGCTAATATTTCATTGATCTCGTTAGAGAGGTTACACGCAACACTTTTCCCCTTTAGGCATTGTCTTGTTGGAACAGGAGTTTACCTCGCCACTATTTTTTGTAGCTGGTTGTTCTCCTTGACTTTGTCATCTGTCTTTTCTCTTCTTTCTTTCCGTGCATCGCCGGCTTCTTTTCTGTATGTCACTGCAGCTTACGTTTTTCTCTGCCTTCTCATTCTCACAGTTTCATATTCTATAATCATCTCAACTGTCAAAAACAACCCTTACACACCTAATGCTGGAACAGCACTTTCAAAAGAAAGGAAACTAACGGTGACCTTATTTACAGTTACTGTGGTCTCTTTTCTGACCATTCTTCCTTGGGCCATTTGGAATGTTGTCCTCCAACGCATATGGAGTAAATTATGCCCTGCAGTATTTTTTCGCATCTATTACTCGTTTGCCTTACTCTATCTTTTCAATTCTATAGTCAATCCCCTAATATATGCAGTAAGAATGCAAGAATTTAGGAAAGCAGCCAGAAAACTTTTTTGTACTAAGACATCAGAACTAGCGCGAGTCCAACGCATGGAACCTCTTACATTGCATGTACGTACTCAAGCAATACCTGTTGAAGAACGAACATAACAACAGGGGCACCCAACGTCAATTTTTGGAAAATATCTGTTCGGTAGACGATTTCAGATCTAGAATTTTCGGAACATTTGTTGTAAAATTTCTTGCTTGCCTGCCTCTCCTAGGATTTTAGAACACCAAAAAATTGGTATAATTGCCCATTTTTAACGTATCTTTACCCCATAAAGATCACCTAGAATTTTCGGAGCCTTTTTTCTGGCTGAAATTTTCGAAAAGGTCAGTTTTGATCCCTACAATTTTCGGATCACTAGACTTTCAGCTAGTAAATCCGAACAGATGAAAAATTTTTAGGGGATAAAAATATGCCTATATCTACCGTTTAAATACTAAAATACGATTAACAATGCTATTTTTAAGTGGTTTTGAACTATATTCTCGTTGGGTGCCCCTGATAACAAGTGGAAGATTTCCTTAGAAAAGCTCTAACAAGATTGCGGAGGTCTTCTTGCTTAGATGTCTTTTGTAATCTTTATTAATCAGTGTAACAAAGATATGAGTAGTGAAATAATCAAAAATGAAATAAAATAAAGTAATAATTAAGAAATAGCACGCAAACTGTGGTGGTAAACATTGTTAGAGTAACATACTACTTCAGGAGGAATTATATTGGCTGCAACGCTTGCATTTCCGTACGCATGTGCATCTAAATATATGATTCCTTGCCATTCCAATCATCACTGTCTCTTTGTTGTACAGTGTAACCCCGCTCTACGGACACCCGTATACAAAGGACAGTTTAGTTTGTCCCGAGCGAAAAAAAGCTCAACAACATATATTTTCTATAAAATTACCCTGATTTTTAAAATACGGACATCCGCTTAATTTGGACACTAAAACATGTCCCGTGGGTGTCCGTATTGACCGGCCGGTTCCATTGTAATTATTTCAAATGTCAAAAATAATCTTTATTTCAGTGCGATGGTTTACCCTTTTTCAGCCGATGATCTCGTCATTTAAGAGGGAATTTGAATGAAAACGATGCGATGGTGAATGACAAGTTATTTTAAAGGCGCAAAATTGTGTAAAAGAAAGTAATGTCGCATGCCAAAGTCTCACTAGGTTTTAGTTTGATAGGAATCATGTACCCTGCTCCGAGGTCGTTCAATTCCACATTCTTAACTTCCGCTTGATTGGGCTGTAGCGCCAACATGGCCAATACGTGGGGAGAATTATACAATGTGTACTCAATTTAGTACATTAAGATAAAATAAAAGGCTGAACTTAAAAGAAAAAATCGTATAATTAAACAGGAACCTATGCACCCTTATGTTGATATTCTTAGGGGCCGACCATTTAACTCTTGAGGGGGGGGGGGTGGGTGATTTTGAAAAAAAATTTCCTGCAAGCGCTTGTCGGAAGAAAAAAATTGCATGCAGCACAAATGTAATAAAGAGCTTAAGGGAAAAAAAGGGAAAAAAATATCCTGCCCACCATATTGCTAGAAAAAAAAATTCTTGATGACCAGAAATCACCCACCCCCACCCTCAAGAGTTAAATGGTCGGCCCCTTAAAACAGCCTTGCTAGGTTTGGTGCCCTAACATCCAGTTCTCACTCCTAAAAAACAACAAATTATAACCAAATGACGGTTGCATAAAATTCATCTGTTTATGTTAGTTCTCTAGAGACGGGCTTATTTATTGCGAAATAAATGCACAAAAAGTTCAACTCTGACAACAAAGCAGTGTATTTAAAGAAAAGAACATGGATACTATCGGTAAGTTATGCCGAGGAAAAACTTATATATTAACTACCTTTAGTGCCTCTTGCGATGAGTTCTTTTACTTGTTTCCTTTTTGTTCTAAGATAGACCAACATATATGTCATGTGGAGCAAACTTTTCGTGGGACATGATTTTTGGCGGATTTCTATGATTTCGTAGAGATCTATGACATGAATGCGTAAAAAAAAAAAAAAAAAAAAAAAAAAAAAGCTGCGAAAGCTTATACTCCCCCAACCTCCAAGTGACGACCCTGTTTAAGGAATCTTTGCGGTAACTCTGCTATCTTAGAAGCGTTATGCCTACATGATATTATAATAGCGATCCTTTTTGGCTTTAAATGTCATACCACGAAGTAGGAACCTAAGCACCCTATGTTGATGTTCTTAAAAATAGACTTGCCTGGTACATAAGCCTCATTATTCAAAGCGGCTGATACGTTTTGGGCCACGTGGTCTGTGCTACATACGCCACTATCGATATATCAAAATTCATTATGATAGTGAGTCTAGGGGGACACAAACAAAAATAAATATTTACAAATAAATAAATGAATAAATAAATAAAGGAATAAACATATTAGTCCTTTTTTTGAAGCCTCTAAAACTCTCCGTGCATCATGTTGAATTTTATGTATTTGAAAGAGGATATTCTTTTAGTTTTTAATAAGCTCGACGTATAGCTGACATTTTCATCAGCGCAAAGGCATGGCATAAAGTCACTTAAAAATGATGTATAACAATCAGATAAAAGCAACCAGAAAGTGGTTCTAAGGAATAAATGAACAACAACTCAAAATAAGATCTAAAGATAGTTGGTTTCTAAAAAATCTGAATGTTTTGCGTCTTACTGAACTTTTCCATAATTTCAGCTTAACTAGTTAATATAAATCGTTATATGCTTTGAAAGCTATTTTTTACTTAAGTTTAGGAATAACTTTATGTAGGTTCCAAAACTCATATGTTTGATGACCTCTGTCAAATAAGCAAGTGTCACATTGATTAGGCTATGATCGACACTATCAAGCTGCTTCTAATATGTACTTGAAGTCTTGAATTAAAATTCATGCTTACTGAAAAAAGGAAAACTACTTGGGCAAATAACAGTTTCACTTGTTTATCTTGACCATAGTTATTAGAGGAGACTGGTTGTGAAAAGCGGCAAACATCAATGATAAAAACAACAGTGCTGCAGTTTATGTTCAAAGCACCGTGAAAGTGCACAATCCTTTGTTTTCTGTTGGCAAATTGTTACGGAATAAATTAATGCAACGTTTTTATTGGTCAATACAATCAAAATGATAGGAATTCTTTTGAACGTTGTGCACTTTCAGGTCCACAAAAACATGTAACAAAGGAGTCTGACGGGTTTCATAACCATTCCACTCAATTAACTATGTCTTGACTTCCCTTAAAAGCCAGAAAAAAAGTTATTCTAAATCCTGCCCATAATTTGCAAAAGAAGCGAAACGAAAGCAGCGAAATTACTATAAAGAGTCAAAGAGTACACTTTTCGACTGTAAGTCTTAATTCCGGTTGTTATGTTAAAAATTACTCGCCAGATAAGATATTGTCCATTGATTCTTATTGCATGGGACAAACAACCGAAACGTAAATCACTTGAAATTTTGTCTATTTTTAATCATTAACGATTGAGAAGAATAATTTGCGTCAGTTGCGCTTAAAAAAAAAAAAGAAGAAGAAGAAGAAAAAGAAAGCATTGTAAGTTCATCGTCTACATTTTATCATCTATACAAGATGGGGGAGGGTCATGATTTTTTAGGCCAAGGTCAGGGGGAGGGTTAGCAAATTTCACTCCCATTGCAGGGATGGGTCACCTCATTTCCGAACCCAAATTTAAAATTCCCACCCCCCCCCCCCCCTCCCCCTGCTAATTTCTGACAAGTCCCTTATCAATAGTACTTATTGGGCGGCACATACCTGTATAGGTAATGTACGGGAGTATCCCCCCCCCCCCCCCCGCCAGGGTTTCATTACCTCTTCTGAAACCGACTCTCATCTCCACCCGTCCCCCGAGTGTAAGAAATTGCCATTTTCACAGGCCGTAATGAATTGTGGGTTACTTGGTCGAGCGGATCAAGATGTTGAGTTGTTATTGATGTTGAAGTTTTTCTGTCTGTGAAATATCGGATCGCCGGTAAAATTTTAACTTTTAGGTAGTATCACAGAAGCAATTGGATCGGACATGATTTCAAGAAAATGAATGGTTGTAGGTAATGGAGAGGTTCTGTCGTGTAAACGGAGTTTGAATTCGTGGGACAAACGCACATTCCTCGAAGCTGTGTACATTAAGTTTTATCATCAGGCAAGTTTCAAGAAGCTGTAGGTTTACGATATTGTTTTTTCCCTGAAGGCGTCGTTGGATTGTAGAAGACGTCATCTTCGGTGAGCAAAAGTTCTTCTGATATATTCTCTAGCCCTTAGTACGTGTAAACAATTAGCCTAATGCTCAACACTACAGCAAGTTTTAGTTGTCGATGATGAAAATATGTTCTTACATAGTTGAACAATGCTAACGTTTAGATTGGAACTGGAAGGAAGGCTTTCAAAAAGTTGCTTTATTCCCCAACAACACAAATATTTTGCTGTCTTATGTAAGCTTTTTAATACAACATGTAGTCAATCACATCCTACATGTACTTTGACTATTCAAACAGTCACGATGAAAGCACGAGCACTTACAATTATATCTTCTTACATGTACATGAAAAAGGAAAAGTTTGGATTCCACATTGCTTCTGAAGATTTAAATATTTTGTGGAGTAGTAAATTTCAGGAATACTTTTGTAACAAAAAGCAATTTGTTAATTAATAGATACAAAAGATGCAGTGTAACAGGGGATGGGGATGGTGGATAGCCTTTCCTCTTTATCTTTCTATTCTAACACTGAAAACTCTCTGACCCTGTTATATTACAGTTGAGGAAGAAACTCCTGTATGATATAGATAGGGTGATTTTTCTCCCACCTAGGGTCGTAAATTGTATAGCGTGGCCTCAAGTAGAGGGTTCATAGTCAAGTCACTTAAAGTCATCTTACCCAAAGTTATATCCTCTGACACCAGAGTTATTGTCCAAAATTTATAGTTAAGTTGCCCAAAATGCTGAATTATGTTGCCTCAAAGTAGGCAAGTTTCGTATTCCCCGTTGGCCCTTGGACAAGGGACTTCTTAGCATCATTGCGAGACTAATGCATGTCAACTTCTTGACAAAAACAAAAACAAACATACCATAGGTAAATTGCAGCTGAGTTGCTAGGAAATGATAGAAGTCATGAAAAGAGTAAGATGTCAAGCTTGAACTTCACCAGTGAGCTAAAGGGATATCCATTTCAAACAACAGAACTGAAGGAAGAGCTGGTTGCACTAACACGGAAATGCGATGAAACGATGGAGCCAAAAGAAGAAGTAAACTCTTTAAGCTTGAAAATGGTTAAATTAATTGTTAAAATACATACATACATACATACATACTTTATTGACTTTCCCAAGGGGCTTTTCAAAGACAATACATGATCCTATTTACAATTAAAAATGTTTTAAAATATATATAAAATTACAATTCTTTAAGTAATTTAGTACGTAAACGAGTTTTAAAAACATCAATCGAGTTACACAGTTTAAAGGAATTGTCTAAGGAGTTCCATAAGTTCACAGTTCTATAGAAAAATGTTCTCTGACCGGCAGCTGTTCTAAAAAAGGGGATTTGTAAAAGCTGTGAATTTCTGGTGCTACGTCGGCTAACCTCTGCTCGCTTTATGAATTTTGATGTAAGGTATTCAGGGGCTTGACCGGTCATACATTTAAAAGCCATTGTAGCGTTCCGGTAATAAAGCTGACTGGGAACTGAAAGCCAATTTAGCTCCTTGCGAATTGGTGTAACATGGTCAAATTTACGCGCGCCGCTAACAATGCGGCATGCGAAGTTCTGCACTGCCTGTAACTTGTTGACATTACATTTTGAGGTATTTGACCAAACATTGGAGCAATAAAATAACCTGCTAAAAACCAAGGAATTAATAATCATCAAAAGTGTACGTTTGTCGAAGACATGCTTGACACGGTTTATCTGGCCAAGGCGGGACATGCACGAGGAAGCGGTTTTAATTATATGTTCATCGTAAGTTAAATTAGAATCCAAAGTCACACCAAGGTCTTTGGCGGTGTCTGTAGGGACAATGTCCTTACCCATAAAGGAAAGGTAACGAAATTGGAATTTTGCACGCATCTGCCTGCTGCCAAATATCATCAACTTGGTTTTGCCAGGGTTTAGTAACAATTGATTGTTGGAACACCATTCCCCTATTTTAAACAGGTCGTCTTCCAAATCAGCAATTGCATCCAGGTTGGCTTTAAGCTCGAAGGAAGTGATGAGTTTCGTATCATCTACATAACTCTGGGTGCTGCATTTCTGTGGGATCAATGGAAGATCGTTCGTATATATGCTAAAAAGAAGTGGGCCCAAGATGCTTCCTTGAGGAACGCCACTGGTCACAGACAAAGGCTCAGATAGCGTTGAATAGATTCGTACTACTTGTGACCTGTTGCTTAGGTAACTACGAAACCATTGGAGAGTGTCACTGGAAATTCCGACATCTTGCAATTTTAAAATTAACGTATCATGATTGACACTATCAAAGGCTTTGCTCATATCTAATAGTACAACTGCCGTTAACTTCTTTTTGAAAAATGATAATATTCCATTCCCTCTTTTTTCAAACCTCTTATTATTCTACTTTACTCTTGTGTACGTCTCTAAAATGGAGTTTAAACTACTCAGGATATCCTCTGTATACAATTCTGTGTTCTTATTGAGTGAAATTTGCATACTTCATTTTTCTACATGTCATTGTGACTGAATATTTTGATACTTGTAATGGAGCTAAATGTTTTAAATTAGACTGTCTTGTACCTTGGAAGTCATCTTTGTTCAAATGAAAGTTATCCTAAGAGAAGTTAATGATCACTGAAAATGACATTAAAATGGCTCCAGGGTATTAACTTGTTTAAGAATTTTGAGACCATCTTCACATTTTATTGAACTCGCTCACTAACCACTCTTTCGGTCAATTTCTGGTTAGGCTTTTTGTTTTTCTTAGTGATGACAAGCTGATTTTCCTTTTGTTGTTTGATTAAAAACAATGATTTCTCAAGCCTATAAGTATTAGTTTTGAGGCCCCTGAAACCTTTTAACATTTAAGATTTTCCTTTTTTGCTGGGAATGCAGCCACAGTTAACTACTCGTGTTTGTTTGTCTTCTTGGTAATAAGTGACCAGCATTAGCCTTGCTTTCACTCGAAACAAGCACTCATCCTAAGCCAAAATGTTTCTATTTATCATGCTCAACAACATCCTAACACCTTTATCAAGCATATGTTGTCTCATCAAATCTTAATGAACAAGGTATATTACTCACTGACTGCGCTTTTCTTGTTTCATCAAGACTTAAAGAACGAGGTACATTACACATTCTGGCTTGTTTTGTCTGATCATTGTTGCAAAAAAGAAATATGTTACAAAATTATGCTGCTTGTTTTGTCTCATTATCACTGAAACAGGGAGATACATTACACATTAATCTTTCTTGTTTTCAACATAACTTTACATTTTGGGCAACTTAACAAAAAATTTTGGGTAACATAACTCTGGTTTCGGACGAAATAACTTTGGACGAGATGATCTTTGGGTGACTTGGTTACCATTCAGAGAGGGATGACTGTTTCATAGGTTAGAACTATTTTATGGTGGACAATAAAATTTTGGTACAGCTACCGAAGGACTTTAGGACACATTTTTTGTAGAAGCATGAAAACATCGAAACATGTGCTCTGGCTAAATCTTTAAAAAGAGTAATCATTTTTAACATAGGCGAAAGCTGTCATTAAGGGCTGAACCAGTATAACACTTGTTACGGCTGAGCTCACTTGATGTTATGGGTGATAGTGGAAAGCTAAAGGTGGCACTTTAAATTTTTGTCAGATGTTACAGGTCAATCTTCATTTGCTATGGCTGCTTCAAAAAAACAAAAATTTGTTTTATTTGAGTGTCAATTTATTTAGCATGAAAGTGCTAATTGGTGACACTATTTTTGCATCTCCTACTGGAGACGGGACCGCCATTTTACGTGATCATCCAAGCTTCGCAAAGGTCTAGCCATTTGCAGGGCATGAGCAAAGGCAATACCTTCATTTCTCAGTTATTTTAAGACCCTGAGTATTGTTCTGGTCCCAGGAATCAAACCCGCGACCTCCCGCCCCGCAGTCAAGCCCTCTACCGACTGGGCTAATTCTGTGCTTCAAAACTTAATGAGAGCCCTGATAGGGTTTCATTAGCCTGTGCCACAGACAGAACTAAACTTTCTGGTTAGGTCTGTCTGCAAAACAGAGTTTAAATTAAGGACACAGGCTAGGGTTTCATCTTAAACATTAATGTCCACCAGATTTCTGAAATAACTGATTGTTAGCATATATATATAATTCCAATGTATTGCTATCTCAATCTGTCTATTTTTCGGGATACAGTGTAGGACTAGCTTTACACTCTGTAAAAAAGGAGTCCTCTTCATCCTGCGGCATAATGTATGCCTTTTTTTCTTTAGGTATCTTGTTAATATTTTGTTGCATCTGCAATATCTTTTTTTACCTTACCAGTAACCAATCACAGTATGGAAACAAGCCCTCAGCCACAAGGTGAAGAAAAGATAGTGATCCCACCATACAGGAGCCCGGAATGTCATAACAAGTCGTTCCAAGTTATGAACACTTTACGTGAACAGAATCAACTTTGTGATGTGTTGTTGAAGGCTGCAGATAATGAGATTCCTGCACATAGAGTTGTTCTGGCATCTTCTAGTCCTTATTTTTTTGCAATGTTCACTGGAGAACTTTCAGAGAGTAGACAGACAGTTGTAACTATGCGTGAGATTGACAGCCACGCTCTTGAGCTATTGGTACAGTATGTGTATACGGCAGAGATAGAGGTTACAGAAGACAATGTTCAGGTGACATATTTTTAATTGCATTCTTTTTAGGAGTTAAATTTTTCCAACTTCATATCATGGGTGACAATAGCCTGCACCAGGGATGAAGCTAAACTCTGTGAAATCTATCTGCAAAACAGTGCTGAAATCCTTATTCTGGGCCCTCACCTGTGTATCAGGATTTGAGTAGGCACAATGAATGGCCTGCTAAAAAAGCCATGGCATCATTGATTTGCCAGTCATGGTGAAAGGAAATTTGAAACCCAATTTCGGCAATTTGTTGAGTTTGTTAGGGCGCAGAACAAAGACCTCTGCGCTACTTCGCAGACATTACTAACTGAGGTTAAATTACGTCTGCAATGTAGGCAAGGGTGACAAATTACCCCTTAATGTTGAAACCCATGATGGCATCAATTTATAATTCAATATGTGAAATTACAATCTTGCTAGAAACAGAAGCATATATGTTTCTAGCTCTTAGATAATGTTACCAATCCACTTTTTATATATTTACTGTACTCCTTTTTGTTTGTAATCATATTTTTTGTAATTATCTTTGAAAAGCCTTGTTTAAGGAAAGATAATAAAAGATATATATGTAAGTATGCTTTTGCAGCTTTTCCTACAGTATGTATTTTCTTATGATAGCTATTGTCTTACTCATTTCTTTATTTCTCTCTAGGTCCTACTTCCTGCTGCCAATCTTCTTCAGCTAACAGATGTGCGAGATGCTTGCTGTGATTTCCTTAAAGCTCAGCTTCATTCTACAAACTGTTTAGGAATCAGGGCATTTGCCGATATGCATTCTTGTGGTGACTTAATGGCTGCAGCTCATTCCTTTGCAGAGAAACACTTCAGTGAAGTTATTGTGGCGGATGAATTCCTGGGCTTACCAGGATTGCAAGTACAGGAGCTTATTTCCAGTGATCAGCTTACAGTTCCTTCAGAAGAGAAGGTATAACATGGTTTATCGCCATCTAAACGGTATTGTCAGTAATAACCATTTTTATATGGCTGAATTGGCGGATACATCAACTGCAGGCAAATTGAAGCGAATCCTTAGCCTACAAAGCAGGAGTACATGTATTTTGCAGTGCGGACGATGTTTTCCCAGTATGCTGCCACGTGAATGTTTAAACTGACAGAGAGTTGGGGCGAGTCAAAAATGATTCCAAAGGAGAGTCTGACGGGTTAAAATAGAGGAGGGGAGGGGGAAGGAGAGGGAAAAAATCCCCTTCTCTCCCCGTCCTCCCCCTTGTTCGCCCCTCCTCTGTTTTTTAATATCTTTCAAGATGGCGGCCGCAATCAATGTATCCCTGAGCTTTCAGTTAAAAAAAAGCGAGCTCTGTAGGCTAGCGAATCCTGTGCTCTGATTGGGCCCATCTTGCCTCGCTCGGGATTTCCCGCGTTAGTCCGGCAAGAAAAAGTTGTCTTTTTGGCCATATGATAAATCTTTTCTTACCATGTTCGGTGTTTATTTTTACGTTTTAACCACAGCAGTGAAGTAAATGTTTTAGTAAAATATTTTTATCAAAGCCTGTGCCGCTGTTTCTCTTGAAGAGAGGGATTCGCCTGGCTTGTAACTGCCAGAGCTATAAGTGATGTTAATCAATTAATTGTCTTTTTAAAAATTTCCAGGTATTTGAGGCAGTAGTTGCTTGGGTCAATCATGACCCTGAACACAGACAAGACTGTCTGGCACAGTTGATGGAGCATGTGCGGCTTCCTCTCCTGTCACGTGAATACCTTGTTAGCCGCGTGGAAACAGAAGCGCTCGTTAAAAATAACAACATGTGCAAAGATTTCTTGATCGAGGCTATGAAGTATCACTTGCTCACAAATGACCAGCGGTCTTCGGTGCAGTCACCCAGAACGCGCCCCAGGACTCCGATTGGCTTACCCAAAGTTATGTACGTTGTGGGAGGCCAGGCACCTAAAGCAATTCGAAGGTAATTTGTGCAGTTTCCGACCCTGTTCTGCGTGAACCGACCTAGCCTGACAAAACAGCTGACATTTCGTAACGCCAATACTGGTTTCCCCGCAAAAAAGACGTCTGAAGAACGAGCGCAGAATTTCGATCCTGATTGGTCGTGCCTTGTGGGAAATTTGCTTCAGCTAATCTGAAGCAGTACCCAGATCTGGGTAGTGACATGTCAGCAGTATGGAAATTTTGCGTTTGCGAAATGTCGACTGTTTGAACCTTTTTCTTACCGTTACGTGTTATTCAAGCTTTTTAGAATGAAAGCAGGGAGAATGTTTCGTTTGAATTCAGAGTAGTGCAAGAAGGTGCTCGCACCGAAATTCAGTCGTATTTAGTATTTCCTTCTCGCTAGGGCTAGAATTCATCGGAAAAAATTACAGTCACAGTCGAAATTTGGCACAGGTTTAAGACTGGCTTTGCCATACAAAGCAAAAGGGATATTTGATGATAGCGTTTGTTTCACACCAGCAAGTGTCTGCTGAAAAAAGAAAAAGAATCATTGAAAATGATCGTAAATGTGCTTCGTTTTCTGGTCTGCCAGTAAAGTAGAATCAATGTAGTATGCGAAATTGGCAATTTTCTGCGGAGAAAGTAGACTAAATTATTTTAACTGTGAAACCTCTCGAGAAGCTTTGTCTTAGGGTGGACCTATTTTATTTTTTATATATTAAATTAAAAGAAATTTTAGTCCGTTCATACGAAAGAAATTTTAGTCCGTTCGACGTTAGTGGGTTTCACTGTAAATTTATCGTAGAATTTTATAATTTACTTTTACTGTGTTATGAACTTACTTCTGTATCTTTTTATTTTTCTAGTGTGGAATGTTACGATTTCAAAGGCGAGCATTGGTACGCTGTTGCTGAAATGAACTCTCGCCGTTGCCGCGCCGGTGTGGCCGTTTTAGACGGTCTGGTGTACGCCGTGGGCGGCTTCAACGGTTCACTTCGTGTTCGGACCGTAGACTGTTACGACCCCGTCAAAGATCAATGGCGTCCTGTGGCATCTATGGAAGCGCGTCGTAGCACGCTAGGTGCCGCTGTGATGAACGGATTATTGTACGCCATAGGCGGGTTTGATGGCACGACAGGACTCAACACGTGTGAGGTATATGATCCGAAGCTTAACGAGTGGCGCTCGATCTGCTCGATGAGTACCCGACGAAGCAGCGTCGGAGTCGGCGTCCTGAATAACATGCTTTTCGCTGTCGGCGGTTACGATGGCGCTTCAAGACATTGTCTTAGTTCGGTCGAGTGTTACAATCCGAATACAAACGAGTGGAGTTTAATGGCAGAAATGAGCACGCGCCGAAGCGGCGCTGGTGTAGGTGTGGCAGATGGACTCTTGTACGCTATTGGTGGACACGACGGGCCGCACGTGCGAAAAAGCGTGGAATGTTTTAACCCGGATGTGAACCAATGGCGCCCTGTAGCGGACATGAGCATGTGTCGAAGGAACGCAGGGGTAGCTTCAGTGAATGGCTTGTTGTTTGTTGTAGGGGGAGACGATGGATCTAGTAACCTGTTTTCAGTTGAAGTTTATAATCCTCGGACAGACCAGTGGGGATTACTTCCAACGTTTATGACAATAGGACGAAGCTATGCTGGCGTGGCCGTCATAGACAGGCCCAACACTTGACCCGCGGTTTCTGTCTGCTAGAGTAGATTTTTAACTAGTAATATATGGCTTTCATTGTGGTTAAATTATTAACAGCATCTCAAGAAAGGTTTGCTAAGACCTTTCAGTTGACTCTGACAATTTAAAGTCTGATCCACAATAGGAAACTGAGTTACGACTACGCATATTGAAGAGTTACAACGGAATCGAAAGGTTGTGTTATGCATTTGACGTTTTGGGCGTCTTCTGAGTATCCACAGTTCAGTGGTTTCGGTATACGATTACTCGCACTACGGAGCTTAGCCGTGACAGAAAAAACAACGAAGAGAAACAATAGGTTCACTAAGGGTAAAGAACTCTCTCGTGTATTTTATACGTTTCTGCATTTTGATTCAGTTCATTTCTGTTCTCTGCAAGCGTGCAACGTCAAATCGGATCAAAAATTAGGAGGTTTATTATTTGCACAACGTGAACATTTCTCTGTTGCACCCGAAAAAGGCATTTGGTTGGATCACTTGCTTTGTACCCAAACTTCGTAGAGTCCTGCCCCCAATTTAATTTCGTAATCAGTTTATACACTTTAGGCTGTTGTCTTAAAAGCCAGTTCTGGTAAATTAGCTCAATGGTAAACCTTTTTGTTTGAGTGAAAAGGTGCAGGTGACACTTACAGAAATTTTAGCAGGGAATAGAAATGAAAACAATCTCATTTGTCATTATTCAACTCTTAGAAAAAGGTTGCACTTATAGAAAATTCATTTCTCCTAAGACCATTGTGTGTTTATGATAATTATTTTTTTAAATGTAAACTTCTGACAAAACGAACGAGTCGGCTACACGTATCCGGATAATTTTTAAAACGGAAATTTTTTGCTCCGTTATCGAAAAAAAAAAATACGCTCCCACACGTAGCGCATTCGAATCGTGATAGCATTCCTTACATGCATGGTATGCGCTGTATGAAGTATGATCAGGTGATGGACTCTTAGTATGATATCTTCGTATTCGAAAACCTCCGTTTTCGTCCGTCCACAAGAAAACGGTAAGCCGGTGTTTTCGAAAACCTGTGTTTTCAATTGTTAAAACACCGTTTACGTGTTGGTGGAAGGTTAAAGCGTCCTTTGCAGTCCATGCCTGACCCATGCCTCTGTAACAAGGAAAACTCTGTAACAGTAAAACGGACTTTCTCCATCAAAACAAAAACACTTGTGTCCTGAGTTTTCGTTTCTTGAAGCCACGTTTGAAAAATCCAAATCTGGTAACGCGACCTGCCCTCCTTTTCATGTGAATACAGTTAGATAATGTATATTCTAACCAAACACATGCAGTCGACTCCTGATAATTCGAACCTTCAAGGGAAATAGAAAAAAGTTCGAGTTATCGATTGTGAAATAGACCGCGAGCAGTCTCTTATTTTTCTTTGCAAAGTTACTGCACGCGAAACCTAAGCACGCCCCATCCTCACTGTAATAATAGCGTCGCGCTTTGCAATCGCGCTGGATGAGATAAGAACTAGACGGATGTTAAGAGAAAAGGCGGACTGCAAGAAGTCTAATTGTAAAATTATATGGGAAATGATCTGAAGGGAATTGAAAATTACTTCAAGTTAACGGGGGCTTCGAGTTACCGGGAGTCGACCGTAGAAGCGAAGAAAGGTGACTCCAGATCCTAAACTTGTCTCGCTCGATCATCAGCTACTGTTCGAGAGCCCAGGCTCCCATCCGTCCGTCGACCTCCAGAAAGGACCGAGATAGCGGGAGGAGCCGGGTCGAGCCTAAACTTGGGACCGCGGTCACGTGAATGAGACTCATGCGCAACTTTCTAGAAATACTAGGCTGCAAAACAGTCCGCTTTTTCTCCAAAACGGTTTAGCGTAGCTAAAAAGCCTTACACGCCTTACGGGCGTGTATTGCGTCTCTCCCTGGCGCTCTCCGTTTTCAGCCTCGCTCCAGACATTTTTTTTACTTGAATACGCAAAAATACGGACTGGTTTGCGGTCTATACAAATACGGACAGCTCTTTAATAAGGGATAAAGGGCTTCGAGAGAAAGAAACGCGAGGGAGATAGAAAGGAGGAAGGGTTACCTTCAATCGCTACTTCGTGTGCATATCGAGTTCTCGCACGACCGAATTCTACGAAACTTGGCTTTCCTAATAATATACGGACGGTGTTTGTTCCCTTGGTCTGTACATTAGAGCCGGACAAGGCGTAATCTGAGACGGATACTGTAAACGTCCGGTTATATTATGCTCCCCCCAACCCCCACCCGCCCTGATAAAGGCCCATCCGAGACAAAAAATACATCCGGTTATGAACCGCCTCCCCTGATATTACCTCCCACTAGCGTGTATTGAAATGAATTAGATTTTTTACAACGTTTTGACGCCTAAAAAAGCAAGTAAATTCAATTAGTATCTAGCACTGCTATGCAGCTTGTTTTGAAACGCTTTTTAGTACGGTTACAAGCCCCCTGGGATATAAGCCCCTGCCCCCGTTTGTAAGCCCTCCTAGAAACCCCTTACGAAGTTTTAAAACCCAGGGTTTATAAGTGAAAGTTAACAGTAATCCGTCATCAAAATTCGTCAAAATTGACGGATAAGCAGACGGATTAAGTCACACAGATTATTCTTCAAAACGTGAATTATCTATAAACGGCAAGGTTCTCTTGCTATCGGATACAGTAAACCGTCTTTCTCTGGTGTGAAAACGGCCAATGCTCTAGACTTGCTACAAGTGGACCCCTCATAAGTACCTTATTCTCACTTTAAAATTTCGCGAAAAATCAGGAGTCATATACCCTGGGTACCAGAGGTTTTTCTCGCGTGCGGTGGGAATTTTCGTTGTTGGCCGAAGGCTGTAGGAGTCATATTTCGCAAGTACAAAATTTTTCCCAAACCGCGAAAATCGCGACCATAAGTACTTGCGGGCTGTGTTAATAACCTCGCAATGTTGACCGGGAAGGGAAGACAGATATTCAAAACAGAAACATCCCAGAGGGACAGACCTTAAGCTAAATTCTCTTAAGATTTTGAGCGTAAAAGATGCCTCCCAGGGGATATTTTACCACAGGAAGCCTCTCAGCTTTTATTTTTCTTGGTATCATCAGAGGATCTTTTTCGGTTGCCTTATACTTTGCAGTACATTCTTACAAATCGCCAAGTCTCGTATTTCTTCTTCGGACTCCAGGCGCTATCGGTCTGTACGCAGTTGTTATGGTTTTCCTGTCTCGGCGAGACAGCGAGATCAAGGAGATATTCTACGACAACTGCAGAGCTGTAAGAAGTTACTGGAAGTTTGCTGTGATGGGATTTGTTCAGTTAGCTGCCCCGTACATTCTTTTTACGTATGCTTTGCAAGTTTTGAACCCCACAACTGCTGGCGTTTATATGGCTGCCGCTCCGTGGTTTTCGATTTTGTTGGAAAGATTGCCATTCGTTCGAGTAAGTTATATTTTATTGTCTTTATTCTCTCAGCGTTCAGGAGTCGTAAAATCTTTAATTACAGATTCTGTTAATTGTTATTTCTAACTGTTGCTTTTAATTAAAACCGGAAGTGAATTGGACGTAACGTAATTTTGATTGAAAATATAAGGTTATTAGAGAATTGTTGCCATGCTCTTAGTGATGTAATGAATTTAATCTTAATTGGCCCTTTGCTAAAGAAGGAAGAAGAAATATCAGTATACCTCAAGTGTTTGTTGAAGCCACATTTATGTTGGGTGACTGCTAGACATGGCCTGATTAAGGGCTCAGGTACAAAATCATAGTTATACCTAGGCAAGGGGGATACACCCATAATTGCCCTAATGGTTATGTGTTGCAAGTCAAGATATGGTTACAGTTATTATTAGTTTTCATATCCAGATTTCTTAACGGAAATGGACAGTTGTCAAAAGAGGCTAAAATTCACATTTCAGTTTATTCAGTTTATTTTGCCAAAAGTAATGCACTCATAAGTGGCCATCAGGGGAGGGGGGTTGATCCCAGGGAACCCCCGGTCATTTGCACATCAACGTTTACAAATCCCTCCTACCCAAAACCAAGATTTTTTGACAAAAAGCTGCTAACACCTCTCCCTTGGGGGCAAAGAAGTGTGCGCTGCCAAGTCAAAGAGTTCTAAAGAAGGAATCATAGTTTTCTTTTGAAAAATATAGTCACTTTGTAAGCGAAGGATGGCCAGCTAAAAGGAACAGAATACAAGAGAAACATCTTTTCTGTCTCCATTTTGCCAGAATGTGTTCACCAACTGAACATTCCCAGTCCTTTCGCAGACAGAAATGGCACTCGTTTCCCGCTTCATCTACAAAATGGCAATGGCGCTACAAATCCCGCGCATCTTCCCCCGGAGATCCTGCTTCGAAAGTACAAAAGCAATCCAATCCCCCATCCAGGGCTTAATATTAACAAACAAAGTTGACAAATCCTGCACCATGCCCTGGTATTTCCCCAGGGTTACTCCTCCAGGATGGCCACTGATAAGTGCATAACCTTTTTTTGGCAGGGAAAACAATACCACAAGGCCATTTCCAAGTGGCTCCAAGCCTCTGTTTCAAAGTGAGGCTCAATATGAAAGTGGCAGTGTTTAGAACTTGAAAATGGCCTGTTGATCTGGTTCTCAGTAGGACACTGAACTTGTAAAAATGTGAAGACAAACTTTACTTTACTGACAAACCTCAATGGTCTTTTGCCTTTCAGGTAAGTTCTCCAGTTTCAGCAGGAAAAGTTGGGGCCATTGTTGTGGGGTTGATTGGCATCATTCTTGTTTCAGTATCTGGCATTGCATCAGCATCAAATAGTGATGGGTTTTGTCATAATTGTGAACTAAAGAATGAAAGCATGAGTATGGATAACACTATTGAATTATACAACAAATGCTGTACACCATTTACAATGGCAGAAAAAACATTTTCTTTACTTGCTCTGATAAGTGGTTCCTTTATGTGGTCAATCAGCTCAGGTAAAGTGTATGACCTATTGTTTTACTTTTTTTTCCCATCGTGACGGGTGACTGAAAGAGGACAGATAACTGAACACTTAAGCCATTGCCCAGGGCTCTCATTATCTTACAATTATTATATTGCTGGTTTTCAGTGTCACGCCATTCAAAAAAGATCAAAATAAAATCAAAACCATTTGACAGGTAAAGTCCAGAATCTGGGAAATGAAAGGAGGTAAATATACAAAGACCCTCACCAAGATTTGGGTCGAAGGAATATTTCGTATACGAGATATCCGAGGAAATGTTTTACCCAAATTTATAGAGCTTTGTATGGAGACGCCATGCTGGAGCTCATCCGGATGAGCTCCAACATGGCGGACGGAAACCAATAGAAACATCTGTCACCGAGTTTTGCTACAAAAGCGTGAATTTACTCCTACAGAACTCATAGACATTAAAGTAATGCTTTTTCTAATACTTGAACTGTTTTGATAGCAAAATTCCTCGAAAAAAGTCACTTTTTTAACCTAAATGACATCTCTTTCGGCTGTCATGTAAATGCTGCATCACGCAAAAGCTTAGAAATTCAAGTGTACTCTATTACTCTATTTTGTTCGGAAATTAGTTTTCAGCTGCTCTAATACACCATGAAAATAAAATCTCAGTAGGATCGAGAGTTTTGTAGTTTGACTTTTAGTGACGTCATGTGAAAACCAACAATAGAGCAGGTGTAGCATAACCATTTTCACTTTTATCACTTCAAAACATGTTTACACTCTGCCACATATGTTAATTGGGTAAAAGCCAAATGACAGCCCAATGACAGCCCTAAATGTCAGGCTGTAGCTCTTCCATTGTTTCACTTGACCATGCTGAATTTGCTGTGCATGGAACCCCTTCACTTCCCCAGAGGAGGTTCTGTATGGATAGCATAACCTGTGATCACATTCTTTTTTTTTTCTTTTTCGCAACTGCTATTTACTTGTATCCTGGTAATTTTTTATCAGTTTTTTGGCGATCCAACAGAGGAAGTATCCATTACGTCAGTGGAGGCATAGGTAATAATTTGTTTGGTGGACTTTTTGCTCTTATGTTATGGACTATACTGCAGCAAAATGAAGACCTTGAAGAGGTTTGTGTTTCTTTGAGATAATGTAATATTTTTCTTAAATATTATCTTAGTAAAACCTCCCAAGTCTAGATAATAGGAATGATCTCCAGCATAACTTGACATAGTTACAGCTGCTGCTTCCTTAAGGAGCTATACAGCCATAAATACTGTCAATCACCTTTCAGTAAGGTACACCCGTGTCGTCCTAACCCTCTTCGCTGCCACTTTTTTTTATTTTATTAAGTGCCTTATGTTCAGCCAATGAGCTACCTCAGGGAGTTGTAAGTTAGTATATTTCCACATCGAAATGTTATGTTGTATTCATGACATTATACGTTTATCTGTTTTTGTCTACTTTTGCTTCTTAGATACAGTGGAGCAATGCGTCAGCTGTTTTTTCCATAATTTTTCTGACCGTTGTTTCTGGCTGGCTGGCAGCTATTATTGTAGATTATATGTACAGAGAAGTAGGTGAGTAAGTCACTTTGTTCTTTAGTTATCTCAAAGTTGCATATAAACAGTCAGTTATCCAGGGCTTCTGATATTTTGCACGGTCACGGAACCGTGAAATTCAGGTAAATCCGTGAAATCCTGCGAATTTCACAAAAACTTGCAAAATACCGCGAAATTCGGTAGAAATCTTTTCAAATACATGTCTGTACAGCAATTTTGAAACTTGTCTCAGCTACTGGGGGTAATTTTACTTGCTGTAAACTCGCAAATTTATGTCAAAACTTCGTCACTGAAAGTCGTGCAAACAACGTTCTGAAACTACCAGGGGTAGATTGTGTTGCAAAAAACTGAGCACTAGCCATGATGTTAAAGGCTTTGCCATTGGTTCATTTCTGGAGCAATATGTTGTTGTTGAAAGAGCAAATGATGGCCTCTGTTAGAAAAACATTAAAAACACTGGTCTGAAAAGTGCAAAACCGATCGATTTCTAGCGAAATTTGCGCTGAAAATAACCACAAAATCCGCCATTCCTTTACCGATTGCTTTCCGGCCAAGTTTGCTCCAAAAGTTCCCACGAAATCGGCAGATTTTTCTGCGATTTTGTCCCTAAAAATCCCGCAAAATTTGACTTTTTTCCCGCGACCTATCAGAAGCCCTGGTTATCAGACTGTGTGCGTTAAAATCTCGTTATGTTTGGGGAAAGTTAATAGCTGAGACTATCATTTTGAGAGTAAGAGACTCTTTGTCAGGCACATGTGAGTTGTAGTAACCAAAAACATATTTACAGTGAATATATATATGCAAATCCTCTATCTGCCATGTACAATTTTTGTTTACATGTAAGACACAAAAATGTGTGCATCCTTGAGCGAGTTCAGCTGCATTTTTGTTTTTATTAGCTACAGTGGTGACTTTGGCAAAAATGCCTTTTCAAGGAAGAAAAATTATTTGCAGCTCTACTTTGTGTTTGCATTAATATTCTTCCCTCCTTCAGCCAGTTAAAAACAAAATAAAATAAATGAAGTGAAATGAAATATTGGCATGATCTTACTCAGTGCATTTTGCACATTGTGTTTACAGGGGCCCTGGTAACCAACCGAGTCCTCTGCCTTGTTCCGCTGGTAGCTTGGTTTGAAGACTGGATGTTTGTTAGAGAATTTAAAGTGATGCCCAATTATTGGTATATACCAGTTGAGGTTGTAGGTGAGTGTAGGCAATTTCAATAGTAAATTCAAACCTTTCTTCCGAATGACCATGTCACCTTGGGGACAGTTCACAGGTGCAGAGAAGCCAACCTCTGGAGACCTAAAATCGGGAGACTGTCTTTTTTTCACTACCCCCCCCCCCGAATTTCAATGACCCCCCCCCCACCCCCCTGAAAAATTGACCCAGCCCCCAATGGGAATGACTTAGGACATTATCTGACATCTTACATGGTGAACATACTATCAAAATTCGAAATCATCGTTTTGATATAAATCTTTGTCAATGACCACATACGTGCAAAAATACCCCAGAAACTGTACTGCAAATAAGAAAAATTCAAGTTTTGAGCTAAAAATGGGCTAAATCTCAAACTAAGTCTGCTTTATTTTTTACTAAGTATTCAATATTTATAGTGGACGTAAAAAGCGGGAGATTTATGTACCAAAGCGGGAGAGCGGGAGACGAGGCAAAAAAGTGTAAGTCTCCCGCCAAAAGCGGGAGAGTTGGCATCACTGCAGGTGACTGGCAGTCATGAAGAGGTGGCCATTGTCATATATGCCATTAACTCTCCCGGATTATCTGGGAGTCTTCCAGATACAGCACTGATCTCCCTCTCTCCCATACTGGTCATCAAATTTCCTAGATAAAATGGACTTTTGAGCTTTTCTGTCCTTTAGTTTGAAATTTGGTCAGTGTAAAATGCAGGCTGGGGACTATTGTTTTACCCATTCATTTACCCAAATGAATACGTATAGTATAGTCCGTATACGTATACGTATAGTATAGTCCCAGTCAGTCTGCAGTCTGCATTTTACACTGCCCTGTTTGAAATTTAGCCCATTTTTTTCTTAAAGTTCGGACTCTTTTATTCATTTTTGCACATATTTAGTCACTGACAAAGATTATTTTGTCATTACGATGTTAAAAGCAATTTTTAATAGCATGTACCTCATGTAAGACATCATATAATGTCCAAAACCATGGGGGCTGGGTGGGGGGGCTGTTGACATTCGGGGTGAGGGAAAGGGGTAGTGAAAAATAGAGAGACTCCAGAATTAAGATCTCCAGAGGTTGGCATCTCTGCATTACAAGCAAGAATCAAGGGGTAGCCTGCATGGTACGTACAATAGGCATCTAAATGGATAAGACAAGGAAGGGAAATGGGAGGCAGATTGGGTATAGGAACCCTTCCTCCCTTCCTTCCATCTACCATTTTTGAGCCTGCCACACATGCCAGATGGTGGTCTAATATGACAGCAATTTTGTGGCATGGGAAGAGGAAGAACATTTTTATCTTTAAAATGCCAATTGCTATGTGTTATATGAACACTATGAATATAAATCAACAAAATAATACCAAATGTTCAAAATTAAAATATGTATAAAAAAAAAAATGAGGAAGGTACAATAAGCATGTTAATTTGTAATTTTTTTTTTAAACGGGAGTAATGTAGAGGTTAGTTGGCAATTGATTGTAACTTACTTGGTTGTTGCCATTTTGGAGGGAAGGCTGTTTCAGAAAGGGTAAAAAAGGGGAATCTGCTGGACTGTTGCCACCTTTTTTGATATAAACATCTGGTGATTTTGCCCATCATTTGTGTGAAAGCATATCAAAGTTAAGAAGATTCATCTTTGCCTTATTTTGCCTGTCTGTCTAGGTGTGGTTTTCATGTTTATCGGTCTGACAATTTCAAACTTGGAACCTGAGAACCTTTCAAGTGCTCTTCGCAGACCATTATTACCTTCTGATGAGCGCGAGGTAATTAACCAATTTGTAGAGGCTTAGAAAATGTCCTTTGCTTTGAGCGGCGGTTCCTGTCTGTGTACCTCAATCTTGACCACGCCCCTTCATATCTTTACGTTCATTGATTAATTGATTGATTGATTGATTGATTGATCATCTAGATCATCCTCTGGCAGTTTGGATCAGTTATCAAATTCCTTTAGAACTTTTTTCTATCTATCTACAGTGACTCTAAAAGTCTAGAAATGCATTTCATGGGAAATTATTATTATTTTGTCTATCTGGTTATCCTAGGGTAAGGGAAGCCTTTTCGGTTGTATTTTTCGTGTTTTCTTATATTATTATCCCTAAAATCTTAACTGCCATTTCTGATACCTCTTTTCGTGACTATTTTTGAAAGCCCATCTTATTGGCTTTAAATTTAAAATATTTGATGTATAACTGATCACATTTGTATTAATTATTAAGCAGGATAACAATCAGGGGTATTTTAAATGTAGCTCTCTTTGACCTAACCCCTTGTAGTTTTAAACTGTACGTTATAAAGGTGGCATTTTCGTTTTTCTTTTTTCTCATACGACAGACCCCAGATTCAACGCAGTTTTACAACAACATCCGGGACATTGAAGATGGCATGTTTTCTGATGAAGAGATGAAAAACACAAGTTACATTCGATCATGTTCTACAAACTCGAGTGAAAATCCCTTCCCTCCTCTAGTGGAGGTACCAAGACAGGATCATCTCACTTGACTGACCCCATCCTGGTTCAGTGTGCTGTAGCTGCCCGGCCGGCGACCATTAGCCACGATTCTTCGAGTCCTCGCATAAAAAGAAGGATTTAAATTCCTCCGCGTGACGCTTATTTATTGCCCGCGCCGTCAAACGTAGCCTAATGTGAATAGGAACGTCAGTTGACGACGGGAAAGTGCGCGGAAGGGGCTAAACGCTACTTTCGGTGCCCAATTTGCCGCTCTGTCATTGGTCAAGCCAGTTGTTTGATTTGCGCGCGCCGTCGTCAACTGACGTCCCCGTTCTGTTGCTTACTCAGCCTTATGTGCATAGCTGTAACCAAACTCTTCTGTGTTTCATTCTATGGATCAAATCCTTTAATCCCCGACGTGTCTCAAGTTTGGTGCTCCCTTTTACAAAATGACTTTTTCAGTCGTAAACTTACATTCTATCAAAGAGAAGAAGTAAAGAAAGTGCACAAGACTAAGCAGAAATAAAGGAAATTTGCATCAGCACTTATTACACAAATTGGCCAATGACAGAGTTGCAGGCAACTTCCACCAACAGATCTTTGTTTGGAAAGGAGAATACTTTTGTACGAAATACAAGTTAAAACGTCATTATTTTAATTCCCGCAAAAACCTAGTCTTGTGTAAATGGAATGTGGCAGCTATAACTAAATTCTGAGGCGAATTAGAGTAGAGTTCACAAGTTCCCGTACAACCTCCTCGACGTTTTGATGATGTAAACCAGTTTTTATAGTTTGTCTATTTTGGCGAATTTTTTTTATTTTTTTTTTCTTAAGCTGTCTTTTTCTTTCATTTGTTTGTTTGTGCGGCTTTTTAGAAAGTAACTTGAGTTTTAATCTTCGAGTGTAACTTTTTTTAAATAAAAAGAAAGGAGGAAAACGAAGAAACAAAACAAAATCGCCAGCTATGGAGGTTAATGCCGAGAACTTGCGACGTCAGCTGCCGCGATTGCTCCTACACTGGCTACGGGCTTGGCTCAAACACGCAAAGACCATTTGAAGACATAATTCAGCTGACTGTGATTCCGCTTTACGTGTAATAACGACATCGGCAAAATTTAAGAGTTTTGCTATGTGGAAATTCAATTAACCTTCTTAAATTACCCACAATAACGGTAAATTCATAATAAAAATGAATTGTCTGTTTCTTTGCTGTAGTAAAGAAACTCGTATTTATTTCCATTCCTTGATAATGGCGTCATAATGACGCCGAAACCTCGGAACTTTATTTCGCTAGTTTTGAGTTTTAAGGAAGTTTAAGGATAAGGTAGCTAGCGAATAACACATGGATGCCCTATTCATCTTTTATCCCTCCAGTTAGTAAAAAAAAAACCGACAAATCTTTCAGTGAGCTTCGACAGAATAGATATCGTCATTTTTCTATTTCATGTTTTTTTTTTCACTTTTGACATCATTTTGCCGAAAAATGACGTCACAAATTTGGCACCGAATTTCGCAACCTCGTTCTTCAGGGTGGGTGGGAGGAAGAGAGAGAACGCTGGGAGCGAGGTTGCAAATTTTGCTTTACTCTGGAATATTTTAAGGCGGCGGTATTCGAAACAACTCTTTACAAGTGACTTCTACACACTCTAGGTTTTACTACACGCACGAAAACCCCACTCCTCCACTCATGTCCAATCCAAGTGGACGAAACCTGGCAGGAGTCTTGTCCGGTCCAGTTCTCGAGAAGCAAAAATGACGAATTTGCGTCTCGGGGACGGAATGAAGTTTGAATCGTACGGAAATCACGTGCCGGAGCAAACAGCTGTACTCGCTGCCTCTTCGCTCAACCCTTCAACTGGCCTGAATAATTCAGACGTGATTCATTCATTGTGACGGATGAATAAGCAAAAACAGTAAACTTTCACGGCTTGGTAAAGAAACGAGAGGCTAATGCACATGTCATCGACTTTCCCCAAGGGCAGGACCGCCACGGCTAACAAGGGGGATTGTACTTGCGTGGAGCAAAGCCCAGTTGACAATCTTCCCCAGAGGTGGGGGAATTTAACAAGACAGAGTCTCCTAGCCTAGTTCAAGTACTTCTCAGTGAAAAATACCCCTGATATCTTCCTCTCATATATAATCTGGATTCACTTGATTTTTGAGGACTTGAATTTTTATGCTAGTCTACGTGGCTGGCACAATTTGTCGCGCACCACTGTTAAACCCCAGCCTTTTTTAAGTTACCGTAAAATTCCGAGAATAAGCCCCGGGGCTTATATTTTTCAAAGGCCCTTTTTGAGGGGCTTATCTATGGGCTAGCCTTATAGTTGGAAGTCAATTTTCCGTTTTTACTTTGTTTTACTCTGTACTTGAGGGCAATTTTCCAAGTACAAGCCCCCGGGGACCCTTATATTTGGAGGGGCGATTTAACGGAGGGGTTTTTGCGTTACCGGTTTGGGGGGCTTATATTTGAAGGGGCTTATTTTCGCAATTTTACTAAAACAATGTCGTCAATTCCCCACTTCCCCCCCCCCCCCCCGCCCCCTCATCACCTAGCGGCAGAGAAAGCAGTCCATCCCCTTGTTTTCCCCAACATATTTCCCACGTTGGCCAGGTGACGTCAGGGGAAATCGATGACATGTGCATAAGAATGTCGTGGTCAACATGTGACATGAGACCAGTGCTACACGATAAGTATGTTGGAGTTGACGAGAGTTAGACAAAACGTGTTGGACAAAACGCGCGTGAAATTATTCCCTAATTTCACGATTATTCCAGTTGATTACCTATTAATATCATGGGTGACGAATTACGTTCGCAATCGTCAATTTTTGACATGTCTATCAGGTTTTAGCGTATCTGCGATCGAGAACTCCACTCTGAAAAATTTCGAGCTTAAATTTTCAGATTTTTTCGACAAAAGACCTGTGAGAATCCTTCTTGGTATGCTCTTTCGTCTTAAGGTTTTCTAAGGGGCAGTTTACATGGGTTGGGGGACGCCAGGCAGGTGAGGTAACCCGCTTTGGTGGGGTACCCACCCTGTCCATATAATCTCTCATCTTAATTTGATCACGTTTACATGATAGGTGGGGTGACCTGCCACATGTTACCGCACCTATCTGGGGACCCCCACCTCCATGTAAACAGGCCCTAAAGCGTCCTTTAATGCCACCCTGACATCTTCATTCATAATATTTTAAAATTTCGTCACCTACTTGGAAGTGACGTACAGAACGTTGCTATGGCAAATTTGTAATTTCACATGTGAAATTATAAATAAATGCTGAAATTCCGCGCCAAAATTAGGAGTAATTCGTCACCCATGATATCACGTAGGGGCCATTTATACGGGGAAAAATAAGACGCGTCTTACATAGGACACATCTTAAATAAGACGCGAACTTTCCGTATAAACGGCATATTTCGTCTAAAATAAGACGCGGCTTAGTTAAGAGGAGTCTTATTTTAGAACAGCCCTTAGCACCTGTTTTTAAATAAGACGCGTCTTAGCTAAGACGAGAAAAACTTGGTATAAATGACCTTCGCGTCTTACATAAGACGCGAACGCATAGTACGCATGCGTTAATTTTTGGCGCGCCACGTTGGATTGCCGTTGTTACGGGCAACATTCACATGAAAACAAGTCAAGAACAGTCTTAGATAAGACAAACTCGTATAAATGGTTCTGTTGCGTCTTATGTAAGACGCAACTTATTTTTCTTCGTATAAATGGCCCTAATGTTTATATTTTTATCGTTTCTCATCAAGTCATGACACACTCTTTCAATATCAAAGCTTCTTTCTGGAAAATTTATTTCATACTTAAGTTACTGTGCACGTCGAGTAAATCTAAACTTATTTATAGTCATTTGCCCTTGGCTGACTTTTCGTAGCTCATCTTTCATAAACATTTACATAAAATCTCTTATATTTTCAGCCTTTTCCAACTTTTTAAATACCTGAGTTTCTCGCCTAAAAAAGTTTGAAGATATTTTGAATAATCTCCGGCATTAGTCAAGAGTGTCGGGATATTCTTCAGCTTCAATTACGCATTCTTTTCAAAGTACTGATTACCAATTAATATGCTGAAAGCGGTGTAACTCTTTTCACCCTGCGAGTGAAGTTCTCAGATGTAAAAATCTGAAGTATATATATTATGTTCAACCAAAAAATTTGAAAATTTTTTGACTTGCTAAGCTCGGTTAACATCCATTTGGTGAGCTTGCGCTCCTTCACGCACACGATTATTGTGGAACCCAAAGGATGCAAACCGGACTCCAAACCGAGGGAAATCGAGCCTAGTGACAAATCAAGTTAAAACAATTAAGCAGCAATTTTTATTGACCATTAATGTAATATTACTGATCCTCGTTCGCGGTTTTTCTGTTTGTTTTTGGAAATTAAAAAAACTGGACATTTTGCCTTCCACTCTTCATACGAAAAGTCAAAAGAGCGATGCACCACTTAATAAAACGAAAACACGAGTTATTTAGAAAAAAAAACATCAAAAATAAAATAAATAATGTAGAAAAATAACAATAATCAGATAATATACAAAATTAAAAATGATGCTTTAAAAAAAATTAAACAGGGAACCTCGCTCATCAGAGTCAATTTCAGAAACGACGATACTAAACAGACCCTTTTGTTTTCGCTAGATTAATCACGAGACTAACGTGGCATAGGCAGCTAATTAGTAGCGAATACAGTCGGACCTCCACAAAGAAACATCAAAATCTTCGACCCCAGTCAAAGGCCTATAATGGCGCCTCTCTTAAAAGCTGGTTTTCACTAGCGACGGATTCGTAGTCGGAATCGTAAGCTGAGTCGTAAGAGCACTTATGACCTGGTGAAAATCATAAATTAGAGTCGTAAGCAGAGTCATAAGTCCGACGGAATCGGAGTCGGAAGAATTAGCACGTTTCCATTTTCTTCCGACTCCGCTTGAGACTCCGTTGTTTACGATCTAGTGAAAACCAGATTGTGGGAGTCGGAAGCAGAAGCGTAGGAATAAACCAATCACAATGCTTATTCCCACTCTTTGTGATTGGTTTAGTTCTTCTGCTTCTGTTTGCATCTTCGAAAACCCAGTTTTTACAAGATCGTAAACCAAGGAGTCGTAGCCGGAGTCACATTTATCACAACGTTGTTTTCAGTAGATCGTAAATTTTAAGTTCTCCGCTCTCATTACTAATCCGACTCCGTCGCTAGTGAAAACTAGCCTTAAACGACCACCTCTGATAAGCGACCCAGACCACTTTTTACCCTGACGGTTAATAGTGTTCCATTAACCCTTTAGGTCCCAAGAGTGACCAACATCAATTTTCTCCTAACATCATCAGCAGATCATCAAGAGTAAAGGTTATGAGAATTACTAAATTGATCACCAAAGGGAGAATACTTTGATCTTAAACCAAATTCTCTCAACTATTCTTACAAGAAATGTATGGAGATCAGTCTGAAGAATTTGTATGTGGATCTTGGGGTTTAAAGGGTTAAGCGACCACCAGACTCTTTGTTCGCTGTATGTATTACGCCAATCATTGTAAACGAATTTTCAGTGACAACATGGAACTACAGGTATACGTAACTTAGAAATTGCATAATATATATTCTCTGCCAAAAAGTCGATGAGTCGGGACGTCTTCACGGCTGAGATCCCTGTGGTTCTTTTCTCGTAAGCGACCACGTCCCGGAGGAGACCACTAAATCTTCGCCTATTGGGTGGTCGCTCGCGGAAGGTTTGACTCTCTATATCTTTTTTTTTAACGATCTAAAATCAACTATCTCAACTATGGCCTATGGAAGCAGGGGGCAACTAACCGACACACCTTAAAGCTTTTACTTGTCTTGACAGAGAGGCAAGGCGGGCTATCTATTTGATCAGGAGTGGTTGACATTAAACCAAAAATCTTGCCAATTTCGGGTGGAAAAAGAAACAAAAAACTGAGGTCTTCCTTTTAAGACAGTCAGGCGTGGTTTCAAAAGTTAATTTTAGTTTAGAGCAAGACTTACACCCGGTCGGGAGAACTCTCGCATGAAAATGACGGGGATCCTTGTTAGAAAATTGGAATTACATCCCTGAAGGAGACTAATCTCGGCATGGCTCTGCCTTCATCTGTCCCTAAAGCAGACCATACTCCAAAAAACCTAAGACGGAATTTCTTTACGCACAATTCAAAGCGATACTTTTATTGGCAACAATATAAGCCTTCCATTAAGAACACCCTAAGTGAGAACAAAATCTGCAATTTCTACCCCTAAAGGAGACAAGCATCCCTGTCATTTCCATGGGGGGTAACCCCCCCGCCCCGCCGTGGACTTACATAACTCGAACCCACCAAAAATAAACCCACATTCTTTATACGAATAACGGTGCTGTGAAAACATACATTACAACGACTCATTCGATATTTGCTTGTTTGCAAGAATAATAAATAAATTCTCAAAATTTCACTTTAGCGCGCTAACTATGGCGTCATCACGCCAAACCACAGACGTCAAATCGTAAGCATGCGTGGTGAGGAGCAAAAGAAACCCACCGACAAAGGGAGTTGAAATTCTGAAGAAGTTTGTGGCCTCCAATGAGAGGCACGAGCTCTCTTTTTAAACATACCCGTGGAAGTTGCTTGTTTCGATCGTTATTTTATTATCCAAACGTTTATCGTTCCACGATTAACAGCATCTTTGGATGATAGACGAACATCCTCTTCGTGTGAGCTTCATTCGGTGTTAGGTGACTCTCTTCAGCTTGTTTTAGGTAGCTTCCGGCAAATATATCATCAACAGCGGATAAACCAACAAAAGTGAAGATCAAAACCAAAGAAACGTAAAAAAGCACATTTCTCTTTGATCAGTGCCGGCCGGCTACACCTCAGTCTCTCTCAACATGAGTTGAGCGTCTACCAGGCTGGCCGCGTCGTCTCGACCTATATCGCGCAGTTTCTCCGCCAGTTTATAGAGAGGATATTTCTTGCTCTCTAACGCTGTTAAAAGAATGTCCGTCGGAGACGCAGAGGAATTGCAATTTGCCAGCCACCTAATATGTTTCATTTCAAATCCAACCCCGTCGGCTAAAGATCTCCAATCGCCCTTGGGATGCGGCGGATCAAGAATCAAAATCAGTTCATTACGTATCCTGTATGTAAGTGAGTCCGTAGATGGCGAGGGTTCGAAACCAAACGAAAAATAACCAGATGAGGTATTTTTCAGTTGAATTGGTGACCCAGTTGGGCTGCCGGGACCTGCTCCGCCAAGCAGAATATTCGCTTGTGACGTAGAATGCAAATGACTACATAACGAGCCTGCATGCAGTACGGCAGCGGTGTTATCTTCTAGAACAGGTTCGCTTGCTGCCTTAGATAAGCTGGTCGATCCTCCGCAATAACAGGTTTGCTCCGATGCTTTGTTACTCGACTCAGACATGCTGCCCTGGTCCTGAAATTAAGGTTGACAATAACTTAACACGGTTGAATAGATATAACGCGAACGTTTAAAAACTAACGTGCAACTGCAGTCTGGACTCGTCTGGTTGGTCAGTCCCGACAAATTTAAGGTGCCCTTAGTATAAGGACCGGTGAGGCAGAAAGGAGCCTAAATATTGAAGAACTCCAGCCGACATTTTCGTTATTTGAGAAAAATCGCTCAGCGACTGATTGCCAGTTACCATTTTAAAGAATGTGTCGATGCCCTTCTCTCTTAATTCAAGCGCTTTGCAGACGAAAAACATGATAAAATCTACACTACATGTAATGCTTCTCTATACTTCGTTATTTTGTAGACGACAGGCAGGAAACAAATGAACGCTGACATATTGCTTAAGCTCTTACTACCACTTACCATCGTTATGGACGATTGTTCGATCGCCGTGGACACGCTAACTTCTTGTTCGTCGCCATCTTGGCAGTCCTGAGTGACTTCAAAGGAGGCACGGAACTGGGGCACGCTTTTGTCGACCAAAGAGAACGTAAAGCTACGACTTGGCATGCTCTCAATACCTTCCCAGATATGTTGAAAACGGATTTTCTAAGAAAAAGAAAAAGCAAACAAACAAATAGAGCGCTTTTCGATTGAGTGTCGTAAAACCAAAACCAAAGTAATCACAACGGCCAATTAGAACAAACGAAAATATCAGAGGGAGCCAATGAGAAATCGAAGTAAACGCATGTAACCAGCATTAAGCGCGGGAAAACGCGAGTAACCAGGTCGCGATTGGTTTTAGTTTTGTATCTGATTGGCTTAGAAGGTGGCGCGAGTTTTCTAGACCACTCACAGAGCACAGTAAAGCAAAACCAATGCAATCCCGGATTTCTTTCGACACTCAATTGAAAATTACTCTAAACAAGCAAATCACTTCAACAGGCTTTCCCAAAATGTCATAAACTAATTAGAATGTTCACAGTTCCCTCGTTGAAAACGAGCGCTACAGGCGACCATCTTGACCAAGTCCATCTCTTAAAGATGACTATCCTATCTACTCAGGGCGGTTTAGGAGGTGGCAAAAAATAATATATCTTATCAAAGGCCATAATGGGTTAGGGTTAGGGTGATTTTATTTTTCTCGCCTCCCTTCCCCAACCGATTTAACCCTTTAAGCCCTAAGAGTGATCAGCATGAAATTTCTCCTTGTAATATCAATGCTTTGTAAAACAGAGTGGTCATGAGAATTACCCACATGATCATACACGATGAATTTGCTTGATATTTTATCGACTTCTCCCCACTACTTCTGTAGGAAATGAATAGGTGCAACAAATGAGAATTCATATTTTGATCTTAGGGTTTATAAAGGGTTAAACCACACGACACCCGTCCCCTCGGTACATTTGAAATCAATAACAAACTGGCTGGTGAGCGGTGAGCACCGGAGAGCGCCCGATCAAGACGATCTTATCAAATAATAGGGGACTTTGAGGAATCCATCTGACATTCTCTTAAAAATAATGTGCAACTGGACAAGCAAGTCGTCACTCACCTTTTGATCTACACTGGTGTTTTTCCAGCCCGGGTGATTATCTGTGAGATTGACTAAGAGATCACCTCCACCGTCAATAAAGTAAAAAGGCTGAGGTGCCTCCCTTGTTATTCCTTTTAACCTCTCTGTTTCTTGACTGTGTAAATTCTGGAAGAGCACTCCAAAAAAATTATAATTATTATGAATAGCAACAATGAACAATTTTGGACGAGGTTGAGCAAAATATCGTGATTTGTACGAAAGGAGGAAGGCCTTGAGTAATGCTCTATTTGACCAAATTGTAAGGGACCAAAGCCACAAGCTCCATGATCTGCTGCCGCCACGCAACGGGTCCACTTATTGCACCCGTAGCCAGAGATACTTCAAACTACCGATTTGTAAGACAAATAGGTTTGAAAACACTTTTATTATGGCGAACAGTTTTAATTATTAGTGTAGGTTATATTTTAAGGTTTTTATAGTAGTTATCATATATTTATAGATAATTTTTAGTTCCATCGTAAAGTAAGTCACATTTCAGCCGGCCCGGGGGCTGCAATGATTTTACTTCTTAATAAAGCTATCTATCTATCTATCTGATTCGTCAGTGGCGAGCAGATCAATTATCTGGCGAAGCCAAAGGCTTAGATCTGCGAGACTGAGAAATCACCATATTTTGCGACAACCTAGTTCAATAGTTTTTTCATCATTCGATCACCGAGTTTGTTTGTTTCTCTTTTTTTTTTAATGAATATTTGCCATTTTGCCACTTTCACGCAAGAGCGATCGCAAGGAGGAGAAAGCGTGGTTTCATTTACGCATGAATAGAATATCATTTGCAGCCAAACACAGTTGGACGACATTGCGCATGAGCAAACTATTATTTGTAGGCAGTTATTGCAGGTCAGGTGGTGGGCTCTCGGCCAATGAAAAGAAAGAAAGATTTGCATCGAATGAATCATCATCATCATCATCATCATGACCAGGGGCGTAGCCTGGATTTTTCAAAGGGGGGGTCACTGAGGCTACTCACCAGATTGTCATGTCGACCTCCACGCCGAGCATGTTTTACTTAATGTTAATGAAGGCCCATATTAACTTAAGACAAGAGCCGTTGACGAAAATACTTCACAAAAAAACAAATTTTAAAAAAGTGGGCTTTTCAACAATGGCTTTTACGGACAAGATATTGTCATGGCGTTTTCGCCACCTGAATATTGTAGGTTGTTTGCTCAAAAGAAGGCCTACCAAGGGGAGGGGGGGTCACGGGCACCCCAGGACCCCCCCTAGCTACGCCCCTGCATCATCATCGCATTTTAGCAACTCTTATTTCGGTAACATTCAACTATAAAGCCCAAGCAATCCTCAGACGGCGTTCAATGAGGAGGCTATTCGCCGTGAAAATGCCATTGTGCAAAGCAAAGAAGAAGAACACAAGACAATCATCAACGAAGGAAAACGTTACAAAGAAGAAAACAACAAAACAAACCTCTAAATGAACAGGAAGATCCCCTACACAGTACACTCTCACCACACAGTCGCCATTTGCCTGGGCTGGAGGTGATACATATGCTACAATCTTGACAATTTTTTTGGCTGGTTCACTGGCAGCTGAATTTCCAGTTACAGCAAATGACGTGAAATGATCCACCATTAAATAAACCATGTTTGGTTCCAATAAAGCTAAGCAAGGATCTGAGCCATCCTGCTTATTGATGTCAATCAATTGTTTCCAGTCTGCTGGTGCACCCGACTCTGTCTCGTTGTACTGGACTATGGTTAGAAAAAAGAAAACGTGTCAACATAAAACCTTTTCTAGGAGCAACATTGGGACTGAACGGAAGTGTCTGTCTTAAGATAGATTTCCACTGCCGCGTAATCTTTACTTGCGTCCGCACGTAGTTTTACGCGCGTCAGTAAATTAGAGGCAATGTATGAAGTGTCGCGCGTAAGCACAAACGTAAAAGTTGAACGTCGCTGAACTTTTACGTTTGCACCCGGCCTTTTACATTGCCTCTGTTATATTTAAGAGCATAAAATTTCCGTGCGTCAGGCGACAGTGGAAATCCACCTTAGAAATGTGTCTGCCTTATAGAAAATCAAAGAAAATAACTAATCTGCAACGACAAGGACCAACTCTGGGTATCCTCTTTATCCATATCTTATCCATATCTCTCCTTCATGCGGTTGTTCTTATTCGCTATGCAACTTTCGAACTATCACGGACGGGTGTGAAAAGAAGTAACAGTCACCTACTCACCTTTTAAATTCCAGGCACCGTCCTCAAGGAGAGCACAGTGTGGCAGGCTTAAAACCACAGGACGCTTGAATTTGAGGCCATTTGGGCCACACTTCACAACTGGACTCAATAAGGACTCTTTGGCGGTGATATGAGGATGGTCCTTTTCTTGGTCCATGATAGCTATATATATGCCTTCAGTGTGACCCTCTGGGATAGCCTGGGGTGGTACAATGAGGCTCACTCCTGTGTCCCCTATGGTGAACCTCCCTCCATTATGGTCCACTAGTCCCCAGGCCATCATCTTAGGATTCACATTTTCTGGGAGGTTTGAAATATTCCACATCACGCGAGAGATATCTGAAACAGTCGACTTGTTACTGATAGAAGAATTTGTCCTCTCGTATCTTTGCTCCCTATTCTTCGTCCTTTCATTCACTATTTCAACTTCAGTGGTTTCAGCAGCGGGTCTTTTAAATTCTGCTTGTTCGACACGCCTGCTCTTAGGGGATTCTTGGAGGGGAAGCCCAACAAAATCAAACTCCTCGTCAAAAGTCGGAGAAACTGCCCGGAGCTTTTCACCACCTACTACGGGGAAAGACTCTACGTAGGATGATGAACGAGTGATAAGAGGTGAGGTGCTGTCCAAAGTAGCTTTTTTAAATGACCCTACAAATAAACAACATGCATGTATGTATAGGTAATCATAAGACTTACAGATTTTCTATTTGGAATTTATTTGCACAAGTGCGGTTTTCAAAAAGTTATCGAAATTGCACGAGTCCTTAGGGCGGATGCAATTATAATACTTTTTAAAAAATACAGGGGTGCAAAGAAATACCAAATTGAAGGAGAAAAGTCGTACGATTACCCTTAATACCCTAAAATTTACTTGACTGGTTCTTATATATTTCTATTGTCTATTGGCCAATCACAACGCTTCCTTCCTTTAAGATAATTGCATTTTATTTCCTCGTTTTTGGACTGTGTTTAGTAAAAAACTGCATTACTCTCAGCCAATAAGAAATGTTTTGATGTATATTATCAATACTGTAACATGACATAAAGATATTCAAAAACTAAAGTGGGGTTTTAAGAGGGCATAAAAACAGAGGGACTTACATCCGAGGAGGGCTTCTAAAACCGGAAAAGGCGCCTCCAAAAAAGCTATAGCAGTGCTGATCAAGATACGTTTTGCGTTTACTGGTTTTTAATCAAGCTTCAAAACGTTTTGATGAATCAAATTCAATTCAATACAAGCTAAATCGGCGACAAAGTTGTTGAGACATTGTACCTCAGAGAACAAAACAATCCACACCCCTCCCTGCTTCCCTCCATTCACAGTTGGGGTGTTTGTTGTTTTCTAAAAGTAAATGAACAACGCACATTGCATGGAGGGGATGGGGGAAGGAAAACTTTTTTCCCCCTTTTGAAGTCGGTAAGAACGTCAGAAAGGCCTTTAGGGCAAAGTGTCTCGACTAATTTCGTCGCCGATTGTAGAGGGGGCTTATTTCCGGGAGGCTAATAATTAAGACAGAATCCATCAGGAAACTGAGTAATTTTAATTTTCAGTGGACAAAAACCTTGTACCAGAATAATTTAAACAATACTGCATTCTTTTCTACATTTTTCAAGGGCTATAAATATAATAAAAGTTACCTGCAAGAGAGAATGATCTATTTTTACCTGTAATAACACTAAAGACTATTTCTCATGGGAGCCCGAGAAAATAAATGTCAAATTTCACAAGAATTGTGAAAACACAGGTAAAATTCTTCAAACTTTCTTGTGTAAGGTGTCATTTGGTGAAATTTGACTTTTACTTTCTTGGGCTCTCATTAGAAATTTTCTTCGGAGTTATTGCAGATAACAAATTACATCTATAGCCCTTGAAAAATGTAAAAATGCCATATTATTTAAATTTTTCTGGTACAAGGTTTTTGTCGACTGAAAACTAAAATTACTCAATTTCCTGCTGGATTCTGTCTTGAGTCTTTTCATATCACCCAGCTCCCCTGTATCAGGCTTACTGTTTAAAAGCAGAGTGAACCTGCTTTAAAAGTGTCATAAACATTTTCTTTAAACTATTAATTCACTTCTGATATCCACTGTGATATCCACTATGTGGATCTGATATCCACTATGGTCGCGTGGTTGATTATCATTCATTACTTTCATGACCATAAAATAATTTGACAAATACAGTCAACTCTCTCTAAGAAGGACACCTTTGGGACCGGCACTAGCTGTCCATTCCAGAGAGATGTCCGTCTTATAGAAAGTCAAATAGAAGTAGCAAAGACGGGCAGGGACCAACTCTAGCTGTCCGTTTTACAGAGGTGTCCGTCTTATAGAGGTGTCTGTTAAGAGAGAGTCGACTGTAAACAAATAAATAAGTGAATAAATAATGATTTATCGGTGGCACATCCACAAACACAGAGTCCAGATGAGATGTGTTTGTTGTTAGAACATCAAAACCTGTCGAAAACCTCTGAAAAAATGGGTTATTTTGATCGCGTTACAGTTTCATTACACATTCTATAGACCGCAAACCAAGAGACTGAGGGCTCGCAAGATCGCCTTACAGTATAAAATACGGAAAGGGAGGAAACAAATTTGGGGCCGATTTTTGAATCCCTGAAACTCAAATGGAATTGAATGAAATTGCCTGATTTTTCTAACCTGATCTAGAATTCTTATGTATTTGCCAAATACTGTAGGAAAACGGTATAAATAAGCGTTCAAATTTATTTTGCTACTGCGTTTCCGGTCTCATTCACTTCCGTCACCGAGTGATGCGGTTCACAGCGAACGAAGTCAAGTGGTACAAGTTTCCTCCCTTGTCCTTTTTTTTACTCGGCACTTCGTGCCTCGGTCGCCCTTCGGGTGACAGCCTTCGGTCACCCTTCGGGCGACGTTGCGTGCGCCAACGAGGATATGGCTTGTGGTCATTGATTTTCAAAATGGCGAACAACAAAGTCGATCTGGTCAGATAAGAAGCGAAGAAATCATTTACAGTAGATTCATTAAGATCCCATTGGGCTAATTAATCGTGCTAAGCGACAGGTATGGACATTTTTCAAGGTGAGACTTAAAACAAGTAATTCATTTATTCACACGAAACTCCTCTGGACCCTGTGCCACAAAGTGGAGAGGGGAACACCAGAATTTCTGCAGAAAACCCCTTGGTGTAAGGGCAACGACAAACTCATCCCATAATGGCAGCCTGAATTTCAGACAATTACTTCGAGTCATTTTCACTCCCTCATAACGTCATTGTTGAAGGAGTAAAAATGACTCAAAGTAATCGCCTGAAATTTAGGCTAATAATGGCCTTTTCCTTAAGGATTTGACCCTCTGGACCTAATCGGCAGCACCAACAAATAGTACAAAACTTCCCTATTGACTAAAACAAACACAAGCTGGACATACAAGTGGATCAGCCATTTAGGAACGTTAATTTACCTAGTTCAAGTCCACTTTCTGGTGTGTATACTCGAGCTGTTTTCATCTGACTTGATTTTTGTTTAAATCTTGATACAAATACTACTATCAATACCAGCAGAATCACGATCACTCCCACAATAATTCCTATTTTAATGGCACCTAAACAGAACAAAAAAGTAGTGACAAGTCATTCTAAAATGCTGTTTAAATGATTTAACTTTTATTGTGTAATTTCCCAGGCAAAAACAGCTCTAATATGGTTGCAATCCTAAAGTGTGTAAGAGCAGGCTCAGTTATGTTCATTAGTTTATCAATAATTCATGTACAAGTGTATCCTTGCACTCGAAAAAAAAAGTTTCACAAGAGAGAACAAGATTGACTAGTCCAGAATTTAGCGCTGCGGAGACCTCAAAGTCTTGACCCAACTCAGGCAGTGCCTCCTTCTCTCCTCTTCACACAAGAAGACAGATGGAGGCTCTGTTCGCAGGGTGATCCATTTGTCCATGGGCCATGAGAAAACAAAGATTATCAGAGCCCAAGAACTGCATTAATTTTTCAACATACTTGCTGGAATTCCCTGACAGGAATAACTACAAGTAGGTAAATTTTAGGGGAGATGGCACTCTGCAAGCCAGTTGCCTTACACTTTGATCCCATTCTATCATTAACTAACTACAGAAAAGAAGGTTGGGACATAGGGAATGTAGCTGCAAGGTGTTGGTAGAGATTCTGAATCTAGTACTACATTTTAAATAGGACAAAAGGAATTGATGGAATTTTCATTCATTGATCAAGAAATACTTAAAAAATAAAATTGGTAAATAAATGGTAATGCATTAGATAATGACTTTATATATAGAAGAGCACTTATATTAACTGGAATAATAATTATTATTGAGCCCAGATGTGACGTGATCTTCCTTCTTATACCTGCGAAAATATAACCTTCACTTACTAAGTGTTCCTTGACTGAAATCTAGGGTATTGGTTGGAGGTTGAGTTGGTACAGTTTTATCATTGTTTGCTTCACCTAAGAAAGAGAAAATAAAGTTATTAAGCAAACTAGATGTTGTGTTGTCTTTCAAACAATGCATATTTACAGCAAAAAAATTGACTATGATAAGCATATACAGCTATCTACAATAAAAATATACTATACAAACATGTTCTCCTCCCCCCTCCCCCCTCCTGATTACCATTAAGATGGTCGGTCCCGGTTTTCAGCATTGATAGAGTGATGGTTTTAACTTGAACAGAATGGAACCAAAAGGAGCATTTGGCTGTTTTTTTTTCCCAAGAATAACAGCGCATGTGTGACCAGTCAACATGACTGGCAAGTGAATTTTTGGGCCAGTCAAGTCCCCATTCTAGCCGGATGTTGTCGATTGATTGGCTGTTATTTTCAGCCCTGAAACCTAATGAATATTTGTCAGGTACTGCTCTTCAATTACAATAATGAGAGGTACAGCTTATTTTTATAAAACTTTGTTATTTACTCAAAATATTTCTTGTTTGAGTCTGATTGGCTCAAATCCATCACCTAATTCTTCATAACCAGCTAGCATTCAACATATTTGGAAGATGTTTGTAACAATTATTATCTGGTAAAATGACATCAGTAGTACAGGATAACACCAAAAAAAATGAAATAACTGAACCTCACCTTTTTTACGGCGCACTGTTATATTGAAGGAACAGTTGGCTGTCTGTCCATTCTTTCCCCTCAAAACGTAAGTAATGACATAAACAGCATTTTCTGAACAGTTGACAAGCTCCACAGGTGGGACAGCCCATGGTGGAGTTACTTCAATACTATACTCTGTTTCATTCACTTCTGGCCTATTAAAATTCCAAGATACAACTTTTCTCTTAAAATCTGAGTCGTTGACATACACAGAAATGTCATCAGGGCAGTTGATTTTCAAACCTAAGCAAAAAAAAAGTAAAAATTACCAGGTACCCCTCTACATGATATTGAACAAACAAAACCATGCAGCATTTTCCTCAATGGCTTAGACAATTCCAAGCATGCCAATCCCCACGACATTTGCAGGGCATTTGTCATCTTATCAGTCCCCAGTGTTCCAGCCAGAAAATTGTGCTTGAGGGCCAAAGTGGCCCCTACAACCCATTTTTGGGGGCCAGATATTTCAAGAAAGGGCCAATGTACCAGTATCTCTCTAATATGCAAAAGAGAAGAAGCAGTTGGAAAGTTAAGGAAATGAAAATGTCAGTTTATTTGAAGCTGACATGGAGCGTCCCTTTTTATACACAATAGAGGAAATCTTCGGTAATAAAGTAAACAGTACAATCAGAATGTATGCAATAAAAATAGTAATTTTTTTCATCTCATTTTCCACTTCACCGTCAAGATCTGCTTTCATTCGCTTATTCTGAACTGCTTCGTCTCCATCCACTTTTTCGTTACTTCTGAGAAAAAACTTTTGATAGACTTCGAAGATGCGTTTGTCAGGTTTATCCTTTTTCGAGATGCCATGAAGGATACCCATGAGCTTCTGCGATATTACAAAAGCCAAGTCGAGGCTTAGTGGTCTCCAGACCACTCACGGTAAATCAGGTAAACTTAAGAAGATTCATCGATTGATTTTCATGATGTGTACAAAGGTACGGAGTCGTTGTTCTTTAGATTAAAAATTCTGTTTAACTGGAAAATTATTGTAGTTGAAGTAACAGAGACCATTTTAAGCCCAAGCAATTAAAAAAGGAAAGGGCCATAATGGTCCTTTAACACTTTTGGTGGGGGCCATCTCTTGATCTTTTGTGGGATTCACGCAATGGCACGCTCTGGCTGGAACAGGGGTGGGGCACTTGTCAATTCTTCTAGAAACAGTTATTATTGTGCCTTTTCAACATTAATTTCACTTTACTCATTTTGTAACACAAAATAAATTACAATAAGTAGCAATAAAGTCATAACAAATAGTGTTTGATAAGATTAAAAATTAATTTAAAGTAGTAAACAGCAGGGAAATCTCAGGGATGCCAAGGAGCTTATAAGAAATATAGGGAATTCCCCCCTCCGGCATATTCAATCTTGAATGATAGATTTCATAATCTAGGCAGCATTTTAAAATAAAAAAGAAAACAATTTTATGTACATGTGTAAAGGATATAAGCTATAGATATTTCTATGAAGAATATTTTTAATAACATATGCTCTAAAAAAGATATGTGTGGTTTTTGTTCCATCACCACCCAACCCCACAGTATTTGTTGCATCCTTCCAGGAAATTTCTGATCTTTGTCTAAAGATGTCTCTTGCTTTAACAGTACTATGGCTGGATCACCTACTCCAAGTTGCACACAAGAACATGATGCAATTAATCGCAGAACACCAAAAGACGCATTATACTGATAAATTAAGTTTTGTAGGAAAGCCAAACCAAGAGTCGTATGTAATAATTTATGGGAGATTGCAACGGCTATGTTAAAATTAGCAGAGAGGAAAGTTATGGTTTTAAGTCAAGGAGTTTACCATGGTCTCACAATTGATACAACTGATTAAAGAAGAGTCTGATTGTTGTCCAAAGACACACATAGCTAGTTTAATCTTTTTCAAGAGTTTCCAAATGTGGTATGAGTGTGTAATTGCAAAGTAAATAATATTAAAAGTACTTTTACTGTTATATAAATATTGGAAATATTCATGGTTAAGTCACTGGTGTATTGTCCTGTTGAATATGGCATTTTCAGCTTACATTTATGGGAAAATGCAACACCGGGATTTTTTTTTGGTATTGTCCCAGGGTGAGACATATGCACACTTCTTTAAGCCTCACAGTTTTTTTTTTTGTGAGAGCCAGCTGACCCACCACTGGGCAATTGCAGCTGTTCCAAAAAAAAAACAATGACAAAATACCTGGGGGGAGGGGGAATGGGCAGCATGGATTGACTGAGCCATTATAACTACAGCAACTCTTTAATTTATATTGTCATTATAATTAAAATTATATTTATATATTTGTGACCGTCCACAGGAATTTGATGCTAAAGGTGAAAGCATGCTCACGACACGCTTAGCTTGTCGTAGATCACGGATATGCGCATATTAAATTGAAAAAACAAAGAAGGACACACTTGCCTTTGTTTTGGTAAATTTAACACGCTAGACCTTTTGTTTTTTTGTAGCGTGCCATATGTCACGGTAAGTGTGCGAATTATAGCACGCTTAGCGTGCAATTTGGGTAAGACATGCTGAACACTCTTGATAACTAAAACTGCTAAGATGATAAAAATGGCTTGGGTTTTCAGCAGATTTAATCAGTATTGATAACTAGTGGAAGTGAATTAAATATACCAATTGAGACTGTTTTGGAATTTGATCGTAACCATAGCCATTTGAAAATCGCCACTTAATGGTCGTCTAGCCTGGAATTAACGCGAGATCATTGTAAACCAATTCCTCCGGCAGACCGGAATCGCAAAGTGGCCTGCTATCGCATGCGAGGCACTGAAGTTACGTCGCCTGAAAATTATAGTTATGCCACTGGAATATTTATTAGCAGTAATGCACAGATAAATGAAGTTGAATAAATTAGTTTAATATATTTCTTTAAGCCATGCTGAGACGAACGAAGGTAAAATTGGAGAAACAAAAACTGCCTAGAATTTTCTATAGCTTGAGGAAGGCTAAACATTTCTAGATGACCGTTCCATGCATGTACAATTTTCGAAGCTTATCTAATAAATTCCTTACGATTTTCTGAAGTTTAATTTTTTTCATTTCACTCCCCAGGTTAAGCTATTTTTCGTAGAGAAAGGAATCCTAAAATTTTCGGGGACCGAAAATACCAAAAAATTCTCACTTTCCTAAAACTTTCAATATTGGAAGCTAAATTTTTCGGGAAAATAATGCTGAAGCCCTTGTAATTTCGAAAAGACTGAAGTTGTCCTAGGATGCTAGGCCCTGACGAACAAAGCGCTATCAATCATAATTTGTGTGAAGATATCTCGTTACGCTATGCTAAGATGAATCAAGCGCTGGAATTTTCGTACATCTAGAAAAGCAGGCTGGTTTCATTTGATCACTACGATCCTTGCAATCGCTAAAAAATAAATACAATTTAGCGATCCTAGCACTCACTGATTTCTATTTGATCGCTGCGATCGCTGCGATCGGCGAGAAAGTGACTTAAGTCCAAAAGATCAATGTTTCTGAGAAAATTGCAAATGTGATTTAAATTAAGGAAACTTAAGATAACCTTTGCACAGCTTCGTCAGTAAACATTGGTGGAAAGAACTTTGATTTTGCAATGCTAATAAAGTTCTACACATAAATCCAGTAGGTCCCACCGTTCACTGTTTATACTTTCCAAGCGTCAACGTTTTTTTCAATCAGATACTGTTACTGCGATTGCTGAAGTAGAACTTTTTCTTTCTCGATAGTTACCAAAAAAGGGTGCCGTCCATAATCATTTGCGGTTCCTTTTGTAGAGGAAATTTATTTAGCTTATAGATAACACGCCTTGCATGCTTTTGCGCACACTGAAAGCGCGTTGTGCTTTTTCGCACGGGGCTTTTGTTTGAAAACTTTCACACGCTCTTTTGTTTGACTTGTTCACGCTTAATTGTCTCAAGCGTGTCCTCTGAAACAAAAGAAATTGCTAATGAGGCAAGATTGCAAGCGTGCTAAAGCCTGTTAACATAAATTCTTTTGTTTTAAGGTAAAAGCGTGTCATGCGCGTGCTTTCACTTTTAGCATTAAAATCCTGTGGAGGGTCACATTTTCGCTTCAAAGTCTAGCATACCAGGACAATGTCCCATACAAAACTCCTTCTTGACGGGGATTCCTTTACAAATTTTTCCACCATTTTCAGGTGATGGATTTGTACACAAGCGTTTCATCATCCTGGTGCCATTTCCACAGTCCGATGCAGTACAATTTGAAAACTCCTTCCATGCAGACCAGCCACCGTCAACTAAGAACAAGTGAGAACACTACTCATGAGTTGAAAATATCTAAAACAACATGACATTTAAAATAACAGTGAGAGCTGTAATATCACTGAGACAGGGGTGAGTACAAGATCAACGGTTTCAAAAAGAGTCAGTTACTGGTGGTCTGACATGGCCTTGACCATCAGTCACTTGAGGTCATTCCTCTATAACTGAACCTGCTGAGTGGTTTTTGTCAAACTTTAGCTATTGGTTGTCTATCTTGAAGAAAATTTAATTAGTTATAAAAATGGAGGCCGGTCTCCATTCTATTTTCTCCATTTTTATGCGCATTTGATCATATTTACATGTATTTTGCGCAATATAAATATTAAATTATTATTAATTATTATCATATTCTTGTTTAAGAGCAGCCGTACCTTGTATTGCCCTTACAATAACAATAATTGTGATTATAAAAAAACAAGTACACATGTACACTTTGAACACAGTTCCAAGGATTGTTTCTTTTCCTGCACTGTAAATTGGTCCATATTTATTCAAGAACATTACTGCCTGGCTTAAACTAGAAAAATATATCTCGCATTAACCCTCACAATTTACAGTTGTACTGCCACTCAAGTTAAGTTGTGTCAGGCAGAGTTAGAAACAGGATGGGTGCCCAGATGCAAATATCCTGTTGTGAAGGTCCCACCAACCCTATATATAAAGGCAACTTGGGTTTCTGTGTTGCTGTACAATCCACACGCGATGCAAATTTCAACAAAATAATGAACCTTTGATAAGCAAGGAGGAGTTGACAGAAAAACTGGTAGGTCACCATGGTCATATTACTGCCAAGTTGCAGTAATAGGGTGAAAGCCACCATTTTTTAATGTGGCAAATTACACATCAAAATATGCATGGAAAGGCTGCAAGATGCAGGAGGTGAAAGGCCCCTTTTTTGGTCACAGCTACCTATTCCATGACCAGGAGCCGCTTCAGTAAAAAGCTACTGAAACCGTTGTAAGATACAGGTGTTAGTTCTGTACAAATTGAAAGAAAAAGGACCATTTTGATGAAGAGGACTGGTGGACTTAATTCTACTACTATTTGAAGGTGTTAAAAAGAGCCTACTGACCTTCATGTAGATGCAAAACAATGCAATTAACAATTACTACATGTAACTTGTAACCCACCAGAATACAGTATACAGTGTACTTCTGCAGAACCAAATTTTTAATGAAAGAGTTTTGACGCAGTGTAGAGATTTCTTCTACACATGTACATCTCTAAATGGTAATATATTTCTTATACTTACCATACACATTAAGTTTGACCTTATCACTTCGTTTTCCCACAGGGTTTGATACTTGACAAGAATAATAGCCTGAATCTGATGTCCATGCCTGCCTAATAACAACTTGAGAAAAGTTATCTTGGTTTATGACCTTGACTCTCCTATCATAGCGCACATCGAAAGGGACACCATCTTTTAGCCATGACACATTTGGGCTTGGGAGTGCATCGGGAAGATGGCACGTAAGGGTCACCGGAGAGTCTTGGGCTACCTTAGGGGCAGAAGGTGAAATAATGATGTTTTCACCAAGATCTGGAAAAGAGATGATATGAAGGCCATAAGTTGAATTAAAATACTTATCAGGATGTATATATCAGTTAAACAAATAAATACATGTACAATGAAAGCTTGCAAATAAAATTAAATAGTTATTGTAAATTGTATTATTTCTTAATGCATGAAGCACCTACATAGGAATTCTTAACATCTCGTATGAACTTGTTTCAACGTGTTTGTGAGTTCCAGATTGAGTGAAAGAGGGGAAAACCAGAGTACCTGCAGAAATACCTCTCAGAGCAAGGAACAGAACCAACAACAAACCCAGCCCACATATAGAGTTGACACTGGGATTTGAACCTGGACCACACTGGTCACTTTTATTTTCACTGCTAGAAAAAAAACTCTCCTAGTTTCTTGAGTTTTGATTTTAAAAATAGCTTAATGTATATTTTGTTATAGTTATAACAGAACTTTGTGTCATCCAATTCGATCTGTAAGCATACTCATGGTTAAACAAATCAGACTCCTGCTATGTGGTCATCTGATTCAATCACTCATATGATCACAGACCGAATTGGACTCCACTCAGTCCTATTACCATTACTTATATCGGGGCTTAAGGGGTTAAAAATCCCTAAAATCACTGACATTCACAGCAATGTTTTTTGTCTTGGCCTCCACCTGGTAAATTGTTTGTAAACTGCAATTCTACCCTTCATGTTCATTTTATGTTCCAGTCAATTCCAAAACTGCCCATCCCTCCCCAGGCATATTGCGGGCATTTGACTGGAGTTTTGCTTGTTGTACAGTAGCAAACTTGACCCATAATGAGGCCAGCTGCCCACCCCTTTTGTATCAAAACGCTGGTCAGCATCAAAAGCAAAAGGATGTCGTAATCCCTTCATTCAGCATGTTCATGGGTCATTACTTCTACATTCACTGTGTTGTTAAGGCATTTCAAAGCCTTTGAAAGACCCTGTTAAATGTGGGATTTCTGGAATACACAATTTTATTGAAAATATGAACAACCTCTGTAAGACAGCTTTCAGAGACTTAAGATATTTCTGTTATATTTAGTAGGATATTTACATTTGAATAAACGGTTTGATGTATGGGAAAATTTTTGAACAGTCAGTGGATGGCATCGGCAGCGAAGACGTCACATACTTAAATATTTTTCCTGGTGTTGAAATCCAAGACGCACATCCAAACTTCAGATAGAGAAAGATAAATTCGACACTGCTTGTTTATGTCCTCCATAAAAAGTGAAATTTTCACCTTGTGGTTATGCAATGATGGCAAGGCAAAAAGAGCATTGACCGTCATCCCATCTTAAGGTCCCTAATAACTGGTGGGTGAGGGATTTGACACTTTTTGAAGTGCTAGCCTGCGGGGCATTTGACCATCTAAACTGCCAACATACAGAGGCATTTAGACCGAAATATTTCAAAAAAGTCAAATGCCTAGGGTTTTACTCAGTTGGTGGGGGAGGCATGGGCAGTTTTGGAATTGACTGGTACATAAAAAAAGAAGAATTTATAATAAGCAAAGTACTTACAAGCTTTCTTTACTACTGCAGCTTTACTCCTTAATACTAAGCCATTATAACCAATAGCTTCACAAACACAGGAAACCTCAAGAAGATCATCAGGCTTGATCTTGGAGATGGCGACAATTAACTTGGTCTTGTTACGTTTATTTTCACCACGGTATATTTCTCTAGGAATGACACCTCCTGAACAGTTGAACTTAAGACTGGAAACAAATTTAGCTTCGCAGGACAAAGATGCTTGGGAACTAGGCAGGATTAAGCCGTCCTTTGGTTCAGTAAGAAATTTTGCTGTTGTTAGAGAAGAAGGGCATTGTTAGTGCATATCACCAAAGTCCACGAGTGATAAAATTGTCACTGTTATAGTAGCCTGCGTGGCATGGCGGTTTTGGTTGGGCGCGCTAAGTAATAAAGGCGGGCGAGGGCAGAGAAACCGCGAGGAGATTGGGGCGGGAGCAACTTGAAAAACCGCCTGCACGGATGGGGGGCTTTTTTGAGTCGGTACGTACGCCAGCGTACGGATCGTTCCGATTGGTTCAGAATGTTCGCCCGTCAATCAAATATTTTGGTAATCTCCCATGGGAGAGTCATCTCCGCAAAACAAAATCAAAATATTAAAGAAGCGTTGACCGGAGCATCGTCGATCTTGAATATTTGACGGGAAAACAGCGCAATTGTATTGAAGCCTGAACAGGAACTGGCCATTTACAGTCTTCTTCAAAGGAGAGATGTCATGGAAATTTTGTCAATAAGATTTGGCAAGAGCATAATCTTTACTGTCTTTGCTATGGCATGGCCAAAGAAGAAAAATCCTCATCGAAAACCTGTATGATCACAATTTCCCCTCTAAAAGTACTATCGACCACCAGATATCTGAAATGTTGTCGCTGAGCTGTACAGCATTGGACCTTATGACAGAAACAGTAAATTTCAGTGCTTCGAGAAAGTCCACCTCAATTTTCTCTATTACTCGGTGTTAGAGAATAACGCACTCCACCGCACTACATCGAACGGTGTCCGCGATTGTGGTCGATGAATCGCATACAGTAGAAGAAAGACGCACAGCATAATTCTTCATACTTGGTGTAGCTTAAGTTTAAGCTACAACTCAAATCTGAAGATCGCGCTATGAGTAAAAATACAACATCCTGCAAACAACACTTAAAAAGCCGGGCCCAGCGTCAAAACATTCACGGACAAAGCCTAAAATATTTATTTAGCCGTAACAAAAAGCTTTAGGCTTTAAGAGTGGTCAAAGAAATTAGTACTTTACAACTGCATCTGAGATCAACAAATTCTAATTAGCAACACGTACAGAAGCATTAACCACAGGAAATAATTATTTAATATGGATGAAACAAACCAAGTTCATGACCTCTAAATAAATGTAAGACTTAGTGCAGCAAAAATAAGATCTACTCAGTCAAGTTTAGAACGCAGTGTAGTCACCTATGCGCGAGATAACAAAGAAAAAACCTGTGTCACGTTTTACATTATATCACGAGCTTTTGTGTCGTGTTTAGGCTGTCAACACTTTATTTCTGATTGGCTGGGAAAACTGAAACCAAACAAGTTGTCAACAGGATGTCAAAATGAGTTGAAGGGGGCGGCAGTTGAAAAGGCCACGAATCCGGGCAGGCGGTTTTTATTTTTCTCGCGGCTTCGCCGCTCGTTCTATCGCGCTTCGCGCGCGAATTTCGCGGCTACGCCGTTCGTGCGCCCGCCTCGACAAAACCGCCATGCTACGCAGGCTACTGTTATAGGTGTGAAATTGTCACCTCAGAAAACGTTTTTCATCTGGTGGGAAATTTATTCACTTCAAAGAATGCAGCGGTTTTCACTGGGTTAACGAATTCAATAAGTCTTATTGGATTCGTTAACCCACGATTTATCCACTACACAGAGATTTTTCTACGACCCAAAGTGATACGTTTTCTATATAAGCTACAGCGTAGGGAGGTTCTTAACTTTACAAGAACTATAGTTTTAAAAATATAGTGGAAAATGCAGCTTTGTTAGCTTTTTCATTGTTGAAGTAATGAAAAAGAACTGCCAAAAGAAAACGTGCTTCCACAAATTGACCTTGACAATATTGTTAATGTCAACAACCATCACCACCTCGGCAATAGCGAGAAAATTTTCGCTTCGGTCAAAAACACAACCCCGGTTTCTTTCGTCTTCTTAGCACCGACTACAAACACAAACTACGTGTTGTGGTAAAGAAAACCCTAACGCGATTAAAAAGCATCATAGTCAGTGTACTGTCGAAACAATCGTATCGAATACAACGATCGATACGGGGTAACCTCGAGGTAATTGCACGAAATTGAAGTTATTTATTAGCTTTTTCCATTTCGCAGTTAAATGCTTTGCAAAGCTTTGTTTACGGAGGCAAGGGAGCAAAATAACACTTACTTGATTCTGTTGGTGGTATATCCGAGCTTGATCCAAATGCGATCAAAAAAAGAAATCCGATGACAACTGCTTGGACCAGCTGAAAAATGCGCATTTCCATGGCGTGGTTAGCTCACAGTGTTCGTTTCTTTCTTTTAGAACAGCCCATGAAAAAGTAGTAAACTAAGTAACATTTCCGTCAAACGGTTAAAGCCGGATGAAGTGCTTGTCGTGAAAAGATGAAATAAAGGTGTAAATTTTTAGAGTTTTTTCGTCTCAAAAACACAGAGCTTCTCCTATTCAAATCAAAAATAGCACTGGCGTCACGTACGAACAGAGAAAGATTTATAACAAATGACGTCACTTGCGTGATGGTCCGGATATTTTTTCGGAAAAATGTCCGGAAGATTCTTTCAAAACCCATTTTCTACTTGACCTAACGACCTTGCTTTACTAATCTCCGACATTCCGGTGCTATTTTTGTCACCATTTTATTGCCATTAAATTTCTTACTCTCCAACCAAAAAATAAAAATAAAATATTCCAACAACATGTTTTCCCTTCACGGATCATCGAGTTTGTAAACAGCACGTGCAGTGAATTTTATATTATTTTCAACAGGTTTGAACACATCCAGGCTAAGAGTACTATATTCCTGGCCATGGAATATTGCATGTAAAGACTCGAAGTGGTTCTCATTCTCTCATTTCTTTGGCACACCGGCGACCGCGCTCGGGTTGCTCCCCCTGTAATGTCATCACGTGGACATCAATGAAAATTTAAAAAAAAAAAACTTCTATCTTTTCTGAATCATTATCAGTTTTAACTTAAAACATAAAGTCTGAAAAACCTCCTCAAATTAATTCATGTTCCCTGTACCGAACTTTCATGGCCTTTTTAGGGTGTGCACACATTGCGTAACTGCGTAAGAGTTTATACAGGATAACCCACACAAAAAATAACTAGGAACTAGGCGGCGGGAAAAAAGGAAAATAAAGGCTACAGAGGAAAGACAAGCGTTCTTTATTCACGAAATGCATGCCATAGCCTGTTCGCTTCCTTCACAAAACTAGCCGGAGTTTTGTAGTTGCTTACTGGGGATTAAGCGACTGGACACTTTAAGTATTGTCTGAAATTCAGGGCTATCACGAAACAGCTAAAACAGGCCCTAAATTGTATTCAGTTGTAGTTGTATACTACTCATTTTCTTCGAAACCAGGTTTTAAAGTCTTTGTCCTTTCTTTGGCTTTTAAAAAAACCTTGTCAAAAATTTAACACAACAGTAGTATCTTTAACTGAAAATCAAATGAACTAAGTGATCGATCACTGGCTTTGTCAGTTAGCACGCCTACTCATCGATTAACAGCCGTATTTTCAGTTGAAACTTGCTGGCGTAAAAATCGTTGTTGTTCTTGTTGCTTGCAAACAAGTTTCTATAAGTTCTGAAGTTCAGTAAGAGCCTGCTTGAGATAATCACTGAGTCATCGCCTCTTTAAAATGAACAGTTTTAGCGGCTTCTCTTAAATTTAAAGAGAGAGACGAAAACTGATTTTTTTTTTCAAATTTCGTTCTTGCATGGTTAATTCATATCCCCACGTGAAAAGTGGCACAAATAACCTGACTGTAAATCACGAGATGATCTGGCCGGAAATCGCTGTGAGTGCATAATTTCCGGGTTGTCAGTTAGAGGCGTGAAGCCGGGACAATTAGTGGTTTGTTTCTGGCAAGAGACTCGCTCCACGGGAAAGCGTAAATAATAATTTATTAAAAATTTATGCGCGCTTTTCCATGTGATCCAAGTTAAATGTTACTGAAAAAGAAAATAAAAGCTCAGATGTACATAATAAAAGCTAAAAATTTAAATAAACTCACCAACACATTACATGATAGACTCAAAATATATCAAGAGCAAGTCTAAAAAGATGCGTTTGGAAAAAAACATCGTTCAAAAACGTTCAAAATTGTCCTGACGGCTGTGAAGGGGTAGATTGCTTCATATGTTAGGGAGCGCAGATGAAAAAGCGCGATCCCTAATTAGCCTTTTTGAGTTTTAGTGTAGGATGTTTTAAGAGAAAACCATTAGCTTAACGGAGACTATAGAAGAGCGGTTGTTAATAACGACCAAGTCACTCAAGTACCCAAGCGCTTGTAGCCTGCGAAAACATCCGTTTCTCCTCGCTCTTCGCCGCTGGGGACGTTTCGCGCGAAATGTCCCCAGCGGCGAAGAGCGAGGAGAAACGAATGTTTTCGCAGGCTAAGGAGCATGACCATAGATAGCTTTTAAAAGTGAAAGAAGTATTCAAATCCACGAGATTCAACAGGAAGCCAGTGTAAACAACATCAGTACAGCAGTGTTATGTGACTGTAACGAGTACTACATCAGTTATAAGCCTCTGTATGCGATAAGTGCTAAATCGGAGAAAAGTATAATAGGACTTGCGAACCATAATTCAGTTGTTAACACTCATATCTATACTCCAAACTGTGCTTTTCCGCCTCCAAAGCACGAGAAAAGCGCCCTGGGGACGAGGTTGTATTTATGTGTCAACGTCATTATGGAGTTCTGAACTGAATTGGTTAATACTCATCTCCAATTCTACGATTATATCGATTCTCGGGTTTCGTTTTACGACTTCGACCCGGGCTCTGATCCTCCCGATTTTTGCCAGATTGTTTTGATTTTACAATTTTTTTCAGTTTCCTTTAACTCGTTTTGCGATTACGAGTCTTAAAAAAGTGCCCTGCAAATGTAATATTTTATATGGCTTACTTGTTTTTCTTTTTAAAGAAAAACAAGTTCTACTTGTTCTTCTCTTTAAAAAGAAAAAGAGAAGAACAAGTATAATACAAACAAGGCGTTTAATTAATGTAGTATAGTGTTGCTGCGTGCGGAACCAGAAGCGCCTTGGGGTGATGGCATTTCTTCGACATCCAGGGGAACCCTGCTGCGCACCAATGAATGTTCCGGTCGCAGTCAGCGCTGTGGTAGTTGGGTGTTGCTTGTGCGCGTTAGCTGAGTTCTTCTGGAGGAGATTCTGTGGTATGGCTTTATATTGAAGAACGTATTTCGTCTATTTCTGATTGTAATAGGAACAAAGTTCCAGCAGTCTTTGTTCATTCTCATTCATCTGCCGGTGTATGTCAAAGTACCCTACAGCTGACCCTAGGCAGTCGTTCTGACTCCACCCAAACTCCAAATGCTGTTATAGGCCGGTACTCGATAAGCTCCACGACTCCGAACGACTACACAGTTCCTAGACTCTTGTACAAAGTTCAGTTCTCAGATCACGTGACGAATTTTTCCCGCCACAATGACGCAATAATTTTCTAACAGTCTTGGGTAGCCTGTGAACAGGCTCTCTGTCTGGGGAAAAAAACCTGTTCACAGGCTAGTCTTGGGAAGCAGCTAAATCAACATTCAACATGTTCAATCTGGACAGTACAGCATCGATTACATCCACCAAGGTCGTATTCAAAAGTGATGTAATGATTGCTATGGACAAACACCTCCGGGAATTTTAAAAAAAGATCACAGATACTCATTGTCTAAACTATCATCGTCGATCATTTAGGTGCATTTATGATTTTTTTCCCCAAAAAATTAATAGTGCACGCTTTAAAGGAATTAAATTAGATGTCTTTTGGATTTTATTCACCTTGGCTGATGTAAAATGCATTTCTACCTACTGTTTTTATCTTTTTTGAGCGACTGGACTGTAAACTGACACGTTTGTTTTTAAGTATTTACTTCATTATTCAATAAACTAGTTTCAAACTCTTACTAACGCTGGATTTGTGCTTATCGTCCTTCCTTATGGCCGTAATTCAGCCAGACATGTGGAACCCTAAACAAGACTGCCCAAGATTAAGTAGTTTCTTGAAATTTCAATTTTATATACAGTCATTGTAAGTGCTAATATATACTCATGTATGCGACTTGAGTCTTCTTAAGGAATTTTTTTTGTCTATACAATTCTTTTTATCCATTGGCGATAATATGCTGTACCACATTTAATGCAAAAACCAATGTTTTGCCTCAAAAGTATCGCGAAAGAGTGGAATTGTCCTATTGACCAGTAGATCGTTCGATCGCTCTACCGGCCTGTATCCCATAAGATTCATAACTTTCGCACAGTAATGCTCTATTATATCAATTTCACCTGGCTGTGCTCTCCATCTCCAGCGGTTTATCGCAGTCCAGTAATCATCTTTGGTGCAAGTAACATCTACTCCGTCCATGTGATTACAGGCTGCCCTACTTGAGTGCGTCGTTTGTTTCAACCAGGTCTTCACGCTTTCCAACACAGGCAGCCCAGCGAACTCGAAAAGACTTGATAGCTCTTTCAGTGGGTTCATAGCCAAGTCTTCGAATCGCTGAATTTTGATCCTTTCACGAAGTGAATCAGGTAGTCTTCTTACATACTCCAAGTTTTCTTCTGTCTGTTTACAACGCTTATAGCTGTAGTCTCTCGTGCCCTGAAGAGCTGTCCGTCCTCCAGTCTCTTTGAAAAACCCAGTGATACGCGAAGAAGTAATTACCGCTCTGGGGTCTCTTATCAGAAAGACAACTTTGCAGTCGACGTCCTTTGAGTTGCATGAAGAAAAAATAGTTTTTATGCTGTTTTCAGGAATGCGAGCCATAAGAACCTTTATGACAGTTAAATCGTAGTGATCCCTACAAGCCGTGCCCAAAGCTTTACTTGTCATGGGATGGCAGAGATTTGGATTCCATTTTGGATCTGTAAGTCGATAAGGACACAAGGGCGGAGATGCAATAGCTTGGCTTATGCGTGGATGGTCGGGTTTGCGATAATATCTTTGCATATCATACAAGATATCTGGATCGTCAAATGTGCAACGAAATAAACCACTTAGAAAATGATCGACCTTTTGAGTATAATTGATATTTCCGCCTCTGAATCTTTTCATAACCCTTTCGGGGCTTTGTAACGGCTCGTACATATAAAAGACGGAGGGGTGGTGATTAAAAATATCACCCATTAGACTAGAACCAGAGCGGCCATGCGACACGATGATTAGATTCTTTCTAACTCGTTCTGAGCCACGTGTAAAGTTGCTTGCTGGGCCCTTGAAAAACACTTTTTCGAAGTTCAAATAGAGTTCTGTATTACGTCGCTGTTGCCCGCGTGGTATCAGAATATAGCTACCTACAATACAGAACGCAGCCACGCCGAATAATATCAAAGGAACATTCCGCCGCAGTCGACTTATAGCCATCTTGGGGAAGCGAGGTATTACTGAACTGAGAAGACTGAATATTATAAATTACACGACTCTAAATATAAAAGTCATCCACTAATAGAATATTCTAAAAATCCGACGACATTGTTGATACACCTGTGATATGGGATGATAAATAAAGTAAATTAAAGGTGATAGAGTAGTAAGTTGAAATAATGATGTTTTTTTTTTTTTTTTTTTTTTTTGCTAAATTTTTTATTGAACTAAAGACGAGTTTTACAATGTTACTTAAGAATAAACATTAATTAAATGAATATACAATTCTACTTAAAAAAAACAAGAAAAAGGATAACAATAACAACGAAATTATATATGTATATATTACAACAACGACGATAACAATAAAGATGCCTACTAATTTTAACGAACCTACGTGTATCAACTACTACAAAGTACATAAGTTAGCTTCTCCCACTTTTGATAATGAAAAAGAAGTTTATTTTTCTCCCTGGCGATATGGAGCACAATATTGAAGACACGTCTTGCCCTAGCAATAAAACCTCTGATTGAAGGTACGCTATTATGACATCTCCTACAGTAGATATAATATTTAGCTAATAACAAAATATGATTAATTAGAATATAGTCGTCTACAATATCAAATTTTCCAAGTATCACATCAGACTCATTAATTGTCTCAACATGAACATCATTATCTCTTAGCCAGGACAAGACATGCTTCCAAAACTCAGAAGATATCCTGCAGGAGAAGAGTAAATGCTCGACAGATTCCGCTGCTTCTTGACAGAAAGTGAAAGTGATGTTGATAAAAATGTTACTTGCATAAACAACAGTAAAAAAACGTATTAAAGCTTTGAAACTGTTTCACGTCGAATTTTAGTGACTGTGAGGCTCATTTTGTCATTATACTCGAATTCTGGCTTTTATTAATGCCGTTATTATTCTCTTCCAGAGGGTTTGTTAATTGAATATATGCCCAAAACACGGACAACAAATTCATTTTCAGCTTTTAACACATGAAAACATTTTAATCTTTTAAGTTCAAGTTTTGTACATTGAATACATGCTTTTTTCAGTGCTTAGCCTTAGCGATTCAATAGCTTGGCTTACGCGAGGACCGGATGTGTTGGTTTGCGGCAATATGCCTCAATATCAACTCAGTAAAATCAGTGGCTGGTCACATTTGCATTTAAATATACCCGTCAAAAACTGCTTGGCCATACTGTCATAACTCTTATTTAATTTGATCGGATTTTCCTTCGACACGTTGGTTGGTTTGTAGCGGTTCGGACATATAAAACACGGAAGAATGGTGGTTAAAGATATCACCCATTAGTAAAATCCAACTAGTGGTCTATTATCAATGCTGCGTTCTGATTTGTTGAGCTACTACTAGGCTATATGTTATAGCCCACTAGTAGCGAAAAGCGCAGGCTTTTTGGTGGCAAAAAAGGATTAAAGTCTAGCTTTAAGCAGCTAAAAAATTTTTTTCTCGATATTTTGGACCAACTTGTTGGATTTTACTAAAACAATTATTGCTCTCGCTCTCATGGCATCTGAGTCAATAGCCAATTCGGCCTTCGGCCTCAGGGCTATTGACATTCGGGGTCGAGGAATAATAATTGTTAATTAGCGTACAGGTGAGCGTAGAGCCAGAGCGGCCATGTGATACAGTAATAACATATCTTTTAGCTTGCTTAGAGTTTTGTTCTATTGAACCATCTATCTTGTACAGCTTGTAGTACTATCATAATTGAGTCCGGAAGTTGTTCACAGCAACACACGTGCACGTTTCAGGTTGTTCTCGTATGGCTAGATCGAGAGAAAAAAAGAAGATAAATCGCAATAAATCACTGCGACGAAGCCCAATCAAGTAAAATGACTGGTTTATTGCTTGCCTTGTTGCCATCTGCAGTAATTTTTTCATAATTTTCAGTTTCGGCTCGCGAAAGTGAAAATTTGACGAAACTGAAAAACTAAGATGATTTTAATCATAGGAGGTGGTTAAAAACTTCCGTTACCACGGTAACGTCTGCAACTTGTGAAAAGAATTTTGAGCTCTCTTTATTCATTATCTCAAGCATAAGCGTAATCACGCTGGATTTTTTTCAACCTCGTCCCCAGGGCTTTTCCCTTAAAAAATGGGAAAAGCCCTGGGGACGAGGTTGGATTTTTTTCCAAATATGACTAAGATACTCTGTTGTCCTTGCTCCATTAAATGTTAGTTTTAAATTAGCATTATACAGAGGCTTATAAGGTTTAAACCAACAGCTTGAAATCTCTCTCTCTAGTTCTTCAAAGTAAGAAAAAAAATAATGATTTATAAATATGATGCAAAATTTGAACACAAATTAAATTAAGAAATTTAAACTACTGGGATAAACGTTTTAAAGTAAGCCCTTAATATGAATAGCCCTGATAACCGCTCCAAATTTGACAATTTTTCAAGTTCGAAAGTACCAGTTCATTGACGCTCGTTCCTTTTCGTACTATTACTGTAAAAACCAATGTCTTGCTTCATAGTCCTCGCTGAACAACGGAACATCCTTATTCATCAGTAATTCGTAAGATCCCTCTACAGGTAAATAACCCATCAATCGAAGAACACCTCGACAATAATGTTCAACAACATTAATTTCATGTGGATTTACTTTCCATCTCCAGCGGTTTGCCGCAGCCCAAGCATCATCTTTTGTGCACGTGACTGGTACCCCATCCATCTCGTGATTACAAGCTTTCCTACTAAGCTGCGACGTTTCGTTCGACCATGTTCGCACGCCTTCCAGCGCAGTCAACCCAGCAAACTCATACAGACGTGAAAGCTCCTTCAAGGGGTTTATCGCCAAATCTTCATATCTCTGAAGTTTGATTCTCTTGCGTATTGATTTTGGCAGTTTTCTGACAAACTCTAAATTATCTTCTGTTTGCTTGCATTGCTGGTAACTGAACATTGTTGTGCCTAGCCGCGCCTTCTCGTCTCCCTTCTCCTTAAAGAAACCAATACTAAGCGAGGAAGGGATACAGGGGCAATCAACGTCAATTTTCGGACTACATCAGTTCGGAAGACGATTTGAGATCTAGAATTTTCGGAACATTTGTTGTAAAAGTTCTTGCTTGCCTGCCTCTCCTAGGATTTTCTAACATCTAAAAATGGTATAATTGCCCATTTTTAACGGATTTTTATCCAAAAAAGATCACCTAGAATTTTCGGGAGCCTTTTTTCTGGCTGAAATTTTCGAAAAGGTAAGTTCTGATCCCAATAATTTTCGGATCACTAGATTTTCAGCTAGGAAATCGGAACAGATGAAAAATTTTTAGGGGATAAAAATATGCCTATATCTACCGTTTAAATACTAAAATACGTTTAACAATGCTGTGTTTAAGTAGTTTTGAACTATATTCTCGTTGGGTGCCCCTGGGGATAACAGCTCCGGCTGTCCAGAGAGTTGCATGAAGCTAATATAGTTTCAACTCTATTTTCAGGAATGCGAGACATAGGAACTTTAATGACGGTAAAATCGTAATTAGTTCTATAACTCATATTCTGATCTGTTTTTGCTTTAGAACACGTTGGGTGGTTTGTAGCGGTTCGTACATATAAAACACAGAGGGATGGTGGTTAACGATATCACCCATTAGCGTAGATCTAGAGCCAGAGCGGCCATGGGAAACAATGATGATGTTTTTTCTACTCTTTTCGGAGCCATGTTTCATTGTAGCCACCGGGCTAGCGCGTAGGCTCATCTTGATGGATTCCATCTTCAAGCTCGAGCCGGTTATCTGGGTACATCCGGGTGAATAAACCCAGAAAATAAATCGCAATAACCGAAAAACCTATCAAAAAGGATAGTTTTATCCTAATAGCTTGATTCCTTAACACCATCTTCAAAAGTAGGGTCTTGATTCTTGAACGACGTATAGAGGAGACAAATACGTTAAGGCTGTCAATAAACTGATCCAGTGCTTCACTCAAGACGGTGTTTGACGATCGCAGAAGTATACTGTCTTGTTACTGGGGTAAAAGGGTAAAAGAAGAGAGGAAAAACAACAACAACAAAGAATCGCTTTTTTAGCTGTAACAATGGTGAACTCTAATAGAGAGCTCGTGCTTGTCAGGAATTTAAGATGGCTGAATAAAGAGAAGTATTCTTTTTCTGTCCATTTTATTCCTTTTTTCCCCTCCACCTTGTTTTTGCTCTCCAAAACTCGAATTCATAGCGCGTCTGGCGGACAGGAGATGCTTATTCGAAGCGAGACGTTTAATCAAGGGAATATTTACGAAAACGAAGGGACATGGGGGACGCGCTTATATCAGTGCTATTTCGGACTAAGGGGCTGGCAGCTTATACGATATATCCCTTACTTCGGGGGAAGATTCAAGGAAACATGTAACTGCCATTGGCCGTTTTTCAGTATACTAAGGACGGATTATCCATCTGAACGAACTTGGGAAAACATTTGTAGTTCATCTGGTTATGCGTCTCAAGTTAGGGACTTTCGGGTCCAACGACGCGAACGGCAACGAGCCATGTAAAAAAAAAAAAAACGTTTTACAAGCAAAACAACAACTTTGCACTTGCATCCAGCTTTTTTGTACATTTCTTTGCCCGTTTTTGCACGACTACGACAGGGGCGGATCCAGGGGGAGGGTGCAGGGGGTGCGCACCCCCCCCCCCCCCCCCCTGGGATGACCTGCGGCCGCTTTCTAATTAACACTGTGCAGTCGCTTGACAGACATACAAAATCTGCTCTATCGTTTAATATGTATTCTCAGCAGTTCACATTATGTTATTTCCTAGTCAAAAGCCCTCTTCTTCCTATTCGCTTTTAAAATTTTTTACGTCATCAGTCAGTTAGTGGTGCACCCCCTCCTAACAAAAATCCTGGATCCGCCCCTGTACGACGTGAACCTGCCTAATTTGGCGTTTTATGGAGGACGTAAACAAGCAACGACGAAATTTAATTTCTCTTTCTGTGCATATGGTCCGTAGGAATTCAACTCCAGGAGGGTTCGCCTACATTTGACAAAGTAAGTGGGTAGGAATAATTGCGATAAAGACTGAAAGATCGCAAATTCATTGTTAAGCGACGTTCTCATTGCCGTCGCGTCGTTGGATCTTAAAGTCCCTTTAAAGACGGGTACAAGACGCATTAACGCGTCCAGACGAACTACTTTTTGTATAATACGTCTTGAACGACGCACTACGAAAGGTAGTCCGTCTGGACGCATAATGCTCTTGTGCTCGTCTTTATACTTGAGACGCATAACTAGCATCCTCAGAGACCCAAGGGTAGTTAGTCGGGTCGATTATTGGATAAAATGTTCGTGGTGAACGTTTACTGTACGATCTCGTAGAAAATACCTGATTTTAATTGTCCAGTTGCTATTGGTAATCAATACAAATAACAGTACCTGCCAGAACCCTAATCAAATACAAGATTAGCCTGTACTTGGCGTTCAGATACGTACAGCGAGCGGCGCGAAGGAAAAAAGGGTGTAGCCTGCGTGGCAGGCGCCGAAAGGGGAGGGGGAGGCGGGGAGTGAGAAAAGCTCCGACCCCCCTCCCTTTATCCCTTCCTCCCTACCCCTTTCGACACCTGCTATGCAGGCCAACGGGGCGCACAAACCTGAAAACATGCCCAGTCCCCCTCCCCTATATGTTTATTTGCGACGCCTCCTTAGTTCTATCTCAAAGCCTGGAACAAAATATGATCTCCATGGAAAAAATTATTCCTATAGAAACGTCACTGCCTTTATGTCAAAGCTTGCTAACAGTTTCTAGTGCCAATTAATTTCCTTCACCAGAATATATACCTTTGAGTATCCGTAATCGTCCTTTTTTGTCAATTTTCAGGGTTTCTTTTTTCGACAACATCAGATACAACTAGCGAAAATAATGATGATGCCAAACGTCTCTTTCTTTCCTGGATTCACAGCCAATCAGAAAAGCTCATGATGAGTACAAAAGGAATCAAAAGTGTAACAAAGAGCCACTTGCAGATAGTTAGCAAGATGCTTTTTTATTATATAGACACGAGTGTTTTACTGGAAAATATACCACTCGTAAAATTCATAAAAACTACATCCGGGACCCGAGTGGTTTATTTTCCATAATCTCACACGTGAGTTTATGGATGACGTTATTTTGGTAATTTCCCTCTATTATTTTATCGACGTTATTTTGTCTATATAATAAAAAGAACATTACACGGCGGCTTGAAGATATGAATTTTATTTGCCACTCGAAAATAAAATTCATATCTTTGCGCCTCCGTGTAATATCCTCTATATATAATTTCCTTCCATAGCAAAGAAGTTTGTTTTATATGTGGCTTGGCTTTGAAATGAACAAAGAGCCATTTCTCCAACAGTATATAGTACGCAGACAATTTCCTAACAATAAGTTACAGTGTAGTTATATTTTGGGGCTAAAAAAATCAAAAGTTCATGCAACTTTCGCCTTGCTTAAAATAAATCTAAAAATAAATTAATAAAATATTATTTTATAACTATTAATAACAACCATTAAACTACTTATTTGTTGTAACCGTGTAATGGTTAAACTTAAGGAAACCATTGCCAGTTCATACCATGTGTCTTCCCTATAGCTAACGTCAGACAATGGTTCCAGTGGCATTATTGGCCATTTCAGAGTTGCGTAGGGAACTGGGGTGAGTTTCAAATTTCAACTAATCGATGAACTGACACCACCACATAAAAGGTCATGTTGAGATTGGTCATTTGACCAAGTTTGGTGCCCTAAGGTTGAACAGGGATCAAGTTATGACTCCTGAAACATGGTTCAGAGCCATACAAACTTCTGTAGTTTTGAGACAGCATCCCCCAAAACCATATAAACTCTTAATTTTTTTCTTGATTTCTGTGATATTCCTAAAAATGGGCAAACACAGTGATTTTCGAATTAGTTCCTTCGAAGTAATAGAAGCATTACGAATTTCACAGTTTAAAAGAAAAACTGAAAAATTTTAAAGAGTTTATATACTTGGCCAAATGACCAATCTCAACATAACCTTTTATATGATGGTGTCAGTTTATCGATTAGTCGAAATTTGAAACTCGCCCAAGTTCCCTACGCAACTCCGAAATGGCTAATTATACGTGAAATACATTTGTGTGGGTTATTATTTTATCTTTTCTTTAGATAAATATCGATCGCAGTTTCGTGGCATTCTCGCAAGTTAAAGTCACAAAATCCAATGCAGAATTTCCCAGGAGGTGCTTTAAAGTAATCAAGGCCGCGGCCAATTTTAATCACCCAACCATTGTTGAACCGGATTTCACGGTCATGAAGAGTTGATGAGTACTCAATCTCTAAATTTATGTTGTGTCTCTTTAAACTGTTTTTAAGTCCTTGCAGTCTCTTGGCTTGATTATTTTGACTCTCAGGATCTTCATCTTGAACTGTGGAAAAATAAAAATACATTTACTGTAATGTTGCCTAAAACCAATGCACCTACTTAGTCTGTATATTGGAAAGCTTTTACCATTTGAGAAAAAATGACAAAGAGCGCTGTGAAACACATTGCAGTGGCGTGAAAGTACATATGTTGTGGCTATAATTCTAAAGTAATGATGTCATAAAAGTTAAATTTTTGAAGCATTAAATGCGATTTGTCAGACTTGCCAAGTCTCACAAGCTTAACTGTTGTGAGTCCTATAGCCTGCAAGGAAGCTCTCCTGGAGTGCGGGAGGGAAACAATTTCAAGAACTATCTCACATGAGATCATGCTATGTGACTTTGAAAACCCATAAGGGAAAGTTCATTTAATATGACAAGGGGGGGGGGGGGGGATGAAGATATTGAAACTCGAAGCTTGAAATTTTAGCAGCCCCCCTCGCTAGCGGTTCAATTTTTTAGGAGCCCCCTCCTTGGTAGTCGAAAAAATTTCAGAGCCCCCCCCCTCCTCCTTCAATTCCTTTGCTCCCCTGAAAAAAGATCGCTAGACTGTATTAAAATTAATATATTTACCGTTATTGTCTTCAATGGTTTATACTATGACAAACTTGAGATACAGTTGTGATACAATTTCCTAAAGCATTTTTAGGATGAACAAGAGTGTAATAATTACTGAGACTACATTTGTTATATCTGTAAACCACGTGATATAGCTGAGTTGCACAGGTCATTAAATTGTTGAGTTGAAAACCATCCGATCTGTATGATGATGTCATGTGTTGGTTTTGAAGTATACAAATTTTCGGAGCCCCCCCTCCTAGCGCAACAATTTTTTCAGAGCCCCCCCTTCGGGTGTCTAAAAATTTTCGGAGCCCCCCCTCAATATCTTCATCCCCCCCCTTGTCATATTAAATGAACTTTTCCTAATTCCTGCTAGAAGTCCCAGTGACAGATCCAGAGGAGGGGCCTGGGCCTCCCGGTATGTTTATACCAAACGGAGGCCTGAAGGGACAAAAAACATTTTTCTGGAGACTGCCCCCTCCCCTCCCCTTATCTAAGCGTCTGGATGACCGGCCCCCGCCCACTTATCTCAAGGTGTGGATCCGGTACTGAGTGCTTTCACTAGAAAATAGACCTCTTTAGCTTGCCTGCTTTGTTTCTCAATTCTTGAACGTCTCAGGGGAATTTGCCCCCTATGTCATTTCATGAGTTATGCATACATATGCGCAGAAATAAGACAACATTTGAATGAAACTACTCTCTAGAGTATTATTACATGACCTACATTGGGGAAACAAAACATACAAGGTGAAGAGACATCTCAACCCTTTCCCCACAACTCACTACTGTACTTGTCCCAGCTCTAGATGAGGGGGGGTAAGGGTTTGCGGTGATGCGGTTTTGCGTTATTTTTGGTGCGGTTTTGCGGTAATTTTTATTTCAACTTGCGGTATTGTGGTTTCAAAACACTGAGCGGTTTGCGGTTATTACAACCTTTAAGTCGCGGTTTTCGGTGGAAAAAAAGGGTCTGCGGTGATAACACTCTTTAGAACGGTCAGCATCCGGTTGTTTTGCAAGCGTGAGCCAAGTGTTTTGTTTTACAACGAATCAGGGTTCATCAAATCAGCTTACAATTTAACTCTGTGGTTTGCTATTATGGCCTTTTCCAGTTAATACTTAATGTGATTAACCGTTTTGGCCAAAGATGCGAAATTCAATGCTGGATGTTAGCTCGCACAGCCGTACAGCCTCATGTTCTCGTTGCTTTGATTCAATGCGCGACAATGGCAACTGAGATCGTCGGGGTCGCAACTGAAAGCGAAGAAGACGTAATAAATAATTGCGTGGCAATCTTCTATGAAGAAGGAAAGGAAGGCGAGAATTTCAGAAGAGCTGTACGTTTTAACAATCATCTTCTCCTCTGAACGTGAACTCTTTACGAGACAAAAAGGTCCCAATTCCAGAACAAACATTTATTCCGCGTTCCACAACTAGCACAGGGTCGTCCAAAGTAATCAGTCACCCATTGTAAGACGTACAGGATCAGTGACAGAGTTTTTCAAAGTCAAGATCCGATGGATCTTGTTTACTGTGGGTAATGTTGACCGAGATGTCGGTCGATATAGCGGTCGACACTCGGTCGACACTCGGTCGATACTCGGCCGACACTCAGTCGATATAGCGGTCGATAGTCGGTCGATAGTGGGTCGACACTCGGTCGAGACAGGTCGATAGTCGTTCCAGATGTGTCTCAGCCGATATAGCATTTGGTTAGTAGTAAATAGAGTATAATAGTGTAGTACAATATATCGTTATCGACCTGATGGTATGTTTAATACTAACGCACAATGTTATCAGAGTATATCACAAGTCTTGCTGACGTCAGCTTTCATATTGTGGCCTACTTGGACTCGCGGTTTCGGTATTCGGGTAAAAATCCGATGCGGTTTGCGGTTTTTTGGCGTATTTCTGTGCGGTTTTGCGGTTTTCAGACCCCCCTTACGCCCCCCTCCTAGATCTTCCCCTCCCAAATTCGGTGAACGTTCCGACGCTGGGTTGGTAATTCTGAAATTGTAATTTTTTGTATATCACTCACCAGTTACAAGTTTGATGTCTCGCACTGTGCCAACAGTAACAAGTAGCTCACAAAATCGAAGGAAGTTGTATATCTGATGCACGTTTCGAATGTACGGATCTTCGACAACAACTTCCGTGACGTTTCCTTCCAAATATTTGTCAAACACTCGTCGGTAACTATATCCAACTGCTCCGTCCTTTATGTTGATTTTCTCGTGAAAAGTTCCCGCTTCCTTCTGCTCTCTTACTAACGTTTTCAGCTTTTCTGCGCGAGCAATGTAAGACTCCATTTTCTCACGGTAGAGCACCCTTGTAGAGTCATCTTTTGTGTCTTTCAGCACATTCATCAATAGTGCAAGGCCTTCTTGATAGCAAACTAAGGCTTCTGAATAGCTTTGGAATTGATCCAGCTCTACAGCCCGCGTTAAAACGCTCACTGCCGCGTCCAAACTCATTTTGCATCGACAGCACTTTCCTGGAAACGACGCTGTCTTCCTTCCCACTTCATGGAGTTCATTTACATGTCACGCAAAGCAGGGCTGTTTCTTTAGGGGCATTATGATAATTTCCATTTGAGCCCCCTCAGAGAACGCACCTTTACGGGCTTAGAGGTCTGGGCAGGTGCACTTTGATGATGACAAGATGGCGGATTCAACCAGAGAGAGGAAGAAAACGAAAAAGCCATCAAGTGAGTGTTTCTGATTTCTTTAATTTGAATTTTTGGCGATCTTACTTACTATCATTTTCTAAAATTGCTTCTGCCTTAGATACGAACTTCAAACAGCAAAGACTAAAAGCATGGCAACCGATTCTGACAGCCTCGACGGCACTGCCTTTGTTTTTCGTTATCGGCGTTGTGTTTATTCCAATCGGAGCAGTTCTCTTAGTCACTTCTGACAAAGTAAGTACGATCAGTCCAGTTGAAATTATTATTTGGAAATATACTGTACTTGCAGTTGGCAAAAACGCAAAATCAGTCGTCATTATTCTGAATTCGTAGCCAATATTTCTTAATTGACGCAGGAGGTTGTTAATGTGAGCTTAAGCTTTGTTTATGCGACAACAACAAAGTTAACTAAACCTGTGATATTTCTTTCCCTGCATTTAGAAAGGTGTTACGCTAATCAAGCGTTTATACGTACGTTACATCTTTTAATTTGTCTACTTAAATACTAAAATTAACCTCGTTGCTCGTTAAAAAAGACCGCATATGACATTATTCCTCTTCGTAAGTTCCCTTTCTCTGTTTTTTTTTTATTGCACCGTTTATGCATATCATCTACATTATTTGAAGCAAGAAATTTTAAGGGAACAAATTATTTTTAATTACGAACATGTATAAAATATAGAAAGAGTTGGTATTTATTCTTGTCTGAGCAAATCATGTGCATTCCTAAAATGAAGATTTACTTAAATAACAAAGTTCTGTGTCCTGAAGTCCAAATCCTAACCCTTTCTTGATAAAAGATGTTAGCTTTGCAAGGCCTCCATCTACATGGTAAACAAGCATTGTTAGCCAAATTGGACTTGCCTGTTAAAACATTGTATTTTTAAAAAAAACAAATGATTAAATAATTAAGTACTAAGAAAAAAATATTATACAGCCATCCCCCGAAGGGCAGGTGAATAGCGGTGGATATATAGACACAAAGTGTCAAGGTATATATCTAGCGCTATAAACCGACCCTGAGGGGTATAGTTGTTTTAGTATGTACCAAATCAGTTGGATAAAAATTAAAATAGGATTTTTCTGTAAGTAAAAGACGTCCCTTAGTTAGAGTTTGTTTATGTTTCAATTGACAGTGTTTCAGGGATTATTTTTTATGATTTTGTTGCAAAAAATTCAGTTGGAAAATTTTTTCCTATCAACCTGTAAACACCAGCAAGCCAAATTTTGTCTCTTTCTTGGTATTTGTTGGTACAGCTGCCTCATTTACCGCTAAAATTGCATCTTTTGAAAGTGTCGCGAAGCAAGACACCATTTTGAATCCCGTTCCAAAACAGTGAATATCCAAGGATATTTCGAGTTACGGGAGCTAATCTGAACATGCAAAAATTCCTTTGCCCTGATTTGGTGAATACTAAAGATCGATAGATCAAGGTTGTGCTATATGATTTCTGTACTAAAGCTGAGATTTCCTAGTTGCCTAATAGCAAAAGTAAGGTGCCAGGCTGGGGCCTCTGGGCAGTTCTAGAGCGCAGCAACGCATATACAGTGTGCAAAACATGGTACCCCTTTCATATACTCACAGAAGCATTTTGTTTAATGGGTCAGCCTGGCATTAATGTGACTCTTCCAGATTCTTTGATAAGCCCCTTGAACTACCCTAACCCTTTCCTGCCATAAGCTTCTGGAATCATTACCATTTTAGATACCTCTAGCTTGAAAAACATTCTTCATTTGGGCACGGCATCTCCTTTTACTCCATTTTAGGAGATGCAAAAAAGCACAGCAAGATGACTGGTGTAAATATACCAAGAAAAAGAAAAGGCTCAATCATGAATTTGTTCTTCGAAGAAGAATATTGTACATGTAGTCTAATATTATTGTACATACACAGCTGCTGTGTCTGATAATTATTTAAATTTCACTGCTAGGTGCAAGAACATACTGTAGAATACACAGACTGTAAAGCTTCAGATGGACAAAGATGCGACCAATTCCTTGAAAATGTCACAAATACTGGCAAGACCTGTACCTGTACAGTCAAGTTTAATCTGACAGAAGAATTTAAAGGCTCTGTCTTTATATATTATGGCTTATCAAACTTCTATCAGGTGTGAAAAATAATGTTTAATAATAATTATTGATAGCTCACCAGTTTCTTTAAAGATCTCAGTGGGCCCAGTAGTTCAAAGGCGGATTAAAGGGAAAACTGAGGCTAAACTTTAATACTGGTTCTTGTTTCTTTCGTTAAAAAGTCATTTTCTCTGTTCATTTTAATTTGTCTTTTTTTTGAGTGTCCAAACAGCAAATTGTGGGCAACAAGAGTGGATAGACATCTGCTTTGCAGGTGTTCAGATTTGAAGCAGGGTGCAAAGAAAGTCATTTTTACAGTTTGCCATTCTGGCAAGCTGAAGCTAACATTGACTAGCCCAAACATCATTTCAACCAGCCCCAAAAACATTTTGATGAGCAGATTGATCCCACAGTTCTTCTGTTATTTGAATTTTAACTTCACTTGCCCATCAAGCAAGTAAAGAACAGAATTCACTAGCCTGATAGCAAAATCCACTAGCCCTGGGCTATTGGACAATACTTTCTTTGCACGCTGTGAAGGCAATTTTTGCTATAACTCTGGGTTATCATAATCCTGCTTTGAACAACTCGGCCCTGAATTACATCTGTAGAAAGAGAACTAAAGACATCTTTACCAGCCATTATGTATATGTTGTAGGAACCACTGTTGTCCTCTCATTGGTGACATGACCACAATTAGCAAATTGTTTCAAGTCTCTTTGTTTCAGACTTATTATCATGCATTATCATACCCTAAAACAAGTGAAATTTAAACCAAGTCAGAATAAAACTGGATTGCAATGGGAACATTTTGGAATATTATTTTTGTGACATACTGTAAGAATAGGGTGTGTTAATATTACTGTCAAACTGACAAAACTTACAAAACCATTTATTGTGTTGCAAGAAATAAGCCAATCAGCTGTGACAAAACTAAACCGCAAGCAAGAATGTGAATTAGTTTGTGGTTTTGTGGTTTGCTCGCGTGTCTTACTCTTTGCTGTGATTGGTCCCAACACAATAAAACCAACTGAAATATTTCAAGACTAGTGTTCCTGATTTTGTCGGTTTGACAGTAACATTCACTGAAAATTCTTCTGCAATAGCACCAGGTGAGAACTTAGCCTTAAACAAACTGAGCTTGTTAGAGGTCTTTGCAGTTAGTACAGAGCCATACATATATATCATTAGCCCATAGAAGCGGAAATGACAGTGGACCACAGCAGGTTCATACTAGGATCTTTATTTGGGGTTGTGCTTAGACCGCAACGTGATTTTGTTTCTCTGCAGAACCACCGGCGTTATGTGAGGTCAAGAGATGATCTCCAGCTCCATGGTGAACTAAAGAGTACAGTGTCAAGTGACTGTGATCCATTTAGCAAAGTAAATGGCACTCCTATTGCTCCTTGTGGTGCTATTGCAAACAGTCTTTTTAACGGTAGGTTGTTTTATACATGTATTTCTCTTTTACATTACAATCATCAGTATAACAGGGCCGACAGTGCTCTACAGTGGATCCTCTATATAATGAAGGGCCAAGGGACTGGCAAAATTTGTGTGCTATAACAAGGTTTCACGATATCAAGATTCTTTTCTATTATTTTTCTATTAGTGGGGTGAAGAAAAATAATTGTTTGTTATACTGAAGGCTTCATCTGATCTTGGCTACATGCCCTTTCCCATCCCTGCAGCCAAAAAATACCTCCATAAGTCAGAAACACAACAATTTATTTCGTCAATCACTGGAAACTGTGATGGATACTAGACAAGTAGCAAGCCTTAGCAGCCATTATGCTGGCGTTATGCTCAATGCTCCTAATTCAATTATAAGGCGAATACGGAACATTCATAGTAATGTCTTGTTTCTTGTCGTTTTTAATACAGACAGTTTTACACTCTCCTGGAATAAGGATTCTAATACTCAAGTCCCTGTTGGCCTGACATACGAGAATATCGCTTGGAAATCTGACCGAGAAGTGAAGTTTAAGAATCCCCCAGGAAACCTGAAGGAGGCTTTCAAGGACTTCGCTAAACCTCCAAACTGGCCAAGACCTGTGTATGAGCTGGACGTTAACAACTCAGATGATAATGGATTTAAGAACCAAGACTTCATTGTTTGGATGAGGACTGCTGCATTTTCAACATTCCGCAAGCTTTACCGAAAGATTATCCTCACGGGCGAATTTAAGAATGGTCTGCCAAAGGGGGAATACATGCTTGATATCAAATACAGTATCCTCTTATCCACCGAATTGTTCTGTGGCAAATATTAAATAAGAAAAAAGTTTTTTAAGTGCTTGAATATTTGAGTATTTTTCTTTTTACATGACCAGAAAAAATTGAGTTTGGCTGGTAAAATTGGTCAGCCATGGCTAGTCACAGAACTGTTTGTTTAAAAAGGGATTGAACAAAGAAGTAAAAACATGTAAGCAGGCTGGAGCATCTGTAAAGAGAAAGGAAAAAAGGGAAAAATTACATTTTCTGGTGTAGGTTTTTTTTTTTTTCATCTGGTTGTTAAGATCCTGGCCAGACAACTGGGGATTTCTCATTTTTCTGATTGCCCCAGATTTTTTCAACTAATGAAGGAAGAATTGTCAAAGTAGACGTTTCCAATCATCTGAGATGAACAGGATCAGTCAGAGAAGCCAGGAGTTTTTCTGATGTCTTTTCTGTTCGGTTTGATCTGTCGCAGATTTAACCCATGGTGGGATCTCCAAAGTTATTCTCATCTTTAAACTCAACTTTTTACTGTTCGTTATCTTGGCAATAAGTTAGCAATAACTTTTGTAAAAAGGGAAGGAGAAGGTGCACATGAGCCAAAGAAACAAACCACCGTCCAGAGCATATTCCAGTTTCCTTAGCATAAAGCATGTCTAGGAATATTAATTGATACTACCCCTTGGAAGGAATGCTAGTCCATTGCAAGGTTCCCCTCAGCAGTATGTCAGCGGTACCCATTTATTCACCTGGGTGAAGAGAGACAAAGTGGAGTAAAGTTCCTTTTCTCCAGATCTGCTCAGCCACACATGCCCCCCTTTTTGTACTAGAAAATAACCACAAGCACATCTGGAGACAATCCAGAGCTCGAAAAAAGTCCCATCCAGTAGCCCGGAATCATTAGATTTTCTTGCTGGGAAAGTACCTTTAAAAGCTCAAGGGTCCAGGCAAGCCATCCTTTAAGTAAATCATTAACTAAGATGAGTAAGAAGAGGTGTTGGGCAAGAAAGGTGTGAGAGCTGCTTGCCCAAAGAACAAGTTGGAGTTAATTTATTTTGAGCCTTGCAATTTCTCATGATCTCTGGGGTTTTCTAAGATTCAGCAGAAGATCTGTCACAGTCACAAAACAGCAAAATCCTGAATATTACTGTACTTTAAGTTATATAAATTATTAATTTTTGTTGCACCAAAAGTGAAGCAAACAGGTACACTGTCATCAGTTATGATACAGGTGTCTCATTCACGTTATTAAATGTCCTTTACTTGAGAACAATATGTGCAGACTTTCCTGTGACTTCATTCGATGGTAAGAAGCGAGTGATTTTGAGTACAACATCCTGGATTGGTGGCAAGAATCCTTTTCTTGGTATTGCTTATATCACTGTTGGTGTTCTCTGTCTTGTGCTGGGATTGGCTTTTCTGGTCATACTCAAGTTTGGAAAAAGGTAAGATCAGAAATAAGACTAAGATTGTCAAAATGTTGCATTATATACTTAAAGGGGGGAAATACAGTTTTATAATTATAGTTTTAATACACATATGTCTTGTTAGGTTAAACATAAACTGCACTGCTTGTTGAAAAAAAAGAAGTCACTAACTGACCTAAACTCTTAATGTTAAAAAAATGCACATTATACATAAAATAAACCGTTTTAAGCGTCCTGTTTTATTGAACAGTTTGTCTGTAAACCTTACTTTGAAGTAAAGCTGTAATGACAAGTGCTTAGTGTAATTTGTTGTCATTATGTGATATTAAATAACTGAACCACAGAACTCTCCCAAAATCTCCATTTTTGTAATTTAAACTATTGTTATCCATCTCTACTCTCTCTGTTGTTAGCCATCCTGCTTTCCTGTGTCCAAATCATGGATTAATTTTTCAGAAAATCAGCTCAAAATGAGTGCTTCTCTGAGACAAGAACCGTTTTGAAAACAGAGACAAAATTTTTAACTCCATCCAGAAAGAGCTTGCAAAAGCAACTACAGAATCTCTCCTCGCTTCTCGCCTCTAGGGATGTATTGCCAGGAGAGATATTTGTGCCTCAGTGACAGAAATTCCATATTGATGCCATAAAATCTGTCCAAAATCAGGTCAGGAGCTCTGATTGGTCAACGTAGTAGTTAATAATACATTATTTTAGCTATAGTTTGTGAATGACGTACAAAAGAAAAAGGGCCACAAAGGTCAAAGGTTAATGCAATGAATCTATTACAAAACAGGCAATATTCGTGGAATATATTGTGTTTTGCTGATGCTCATTCAAAAGTGACCAGGAGAAACTTAAAATTGAACAAATGTACAATGTGCATTTGTTACCCTGTAGCTACAGGATTAAGAAAATATTATGTAAACATTGATTTGCGTCATCATTATGGAATTTCTGTCGTTGAGACACAGACATCTCTCCTGGTGAAACATCCCCAGTGGTGAGTAGCGAAGTCGGCTGTTTTTCCAGGCTAATCCAGAAATAGTGCTTCGTAATCATCCATTAAAACCAAATTTCTTTTTGTTCGCAGGACTCATACAAATACTGATCATGGACTGCAGATGAGAGAGATGGCAAATTAGTAATTTTTATTTGGAGCTTGGCTTACATTGCAACTTTCACTTAATATTAAATAAGTTATAGAATATTGGTCACTTTTGCATGTGCGAGCAAAGTTAAGTGTCATACATGAATATTTTTTTGAGTCCAAATACCATAATGTGAATTCTGCTCGGGCATGAACATCATTTTGTCAAATACGTTTCTTGCAGGAAGCACTATCATATGAGTATAAGTTTCTGAAACTCTGTCAATTTCGGTTGTGAATAATAATTTTTTTTGAAACATTTTATGGTTGCTGTAAGGTTACGATACAATATTCAAACATTTTTAAGGTAGCAGACGTCGTGCATGTGTTTCTGTAGTGCTCATGCTTTCAGTAAAACCCTCTAAACAATACACTCTATGAAAAAATAAATGGTTTATCAGAATGCATTTTTCTGAAAAGGGTAAAAGATTTTGATCAAGATATTGCACTTTGAAGACATTTTTGTAGATTTAGTGTCTAAAAAATGACTGTTAATCACTTGCCATTATTACGCGTAATATTATTATTCTTTTGAATGATTTAAGTGGGCTTATAGTTTGATTTGTTAAGATGCACACTTTTACAGAGAGCAACCTTAAACCACTTTCTTGAAAATATCTCATTTTTTCGTTTTATAAGTGAAAGCAATCTTGAGCTTTTAGCCTTTTAGAAATAATTATTATATGGTTTGTGAGGGTCTTTTATGATAAAAGCATGATCGCTGTAAAATGATGTTTGTGAGATGGTCCCAAACCCGGGATGATGCTTTATTTAACCTGGAACCTGGATGGTTAGCAGCATGGAACATTAAAATGGATTACAATAACTTGAGCTGTAAGAACTAAACTTAAGATGTAAACTGGGTATAACAGTTTAGGTTATGCAAAATTAATGCGTTGTCGTAATCATGACTGCACTGAATTAACATAGCCATAATTCCTATCTCGAGTGTCAAGGTTTTCCATAAATATGTTAGAGATTCAAATTATATGTGTTAAAGACATGCAATTACAGCCTAAAATTTATTGTTGCAGAAACTTTATTGTTTATTTTTTTTTTATGTAAAACCCCCAAAAAGAAGTTCATTTGTACATAATTATAAAACTTCTCGACATAGTCTAGCTCATTTGTATATTCATTTAAAATTTGTTGTTTCATATCATAGTACTGAGTTTTGATAGACTACAAGTAGTCCCCCATTTTTCCTCAGGGATAGTAGAGCGAGCGAAACGCGAGCGCGCGTGAAAATCGCCCCACGCGAGAAAAGGCTCCGCCGCGTGTCACCTTTTCTCGCGTGGGGTGATTTTCACGCGCGCTCGCGTTTCGCACGCTCTACTATCCCTGAGGAAAAATGGGGGACTACTCGTAGTCTAGAGTTTTGAGCGTGAACTGATGGAAGCTGTGGGTCATAAGATATGCATGACTGTATCGTTGTATTTCAAATTTTTATCAGTGATATTTGTGTACTATTTATTTACCTGTAACAATGCTGTAATTAAACTTACTGAAATTATTTAATTTTTTTTTCTTGGGGCTTAACGGTGACTGTTATGTTATAGTATAAGCTAGAATTATCTCAGAGAAAATGTACCTTTTTTACAATGATGTAATTTTGACTGTAACAACCAAAATTCATTGCGTTCTTGCTTTCTTATTATTTTGAATTCTTTCCTTTAAAGCTTAAGTAGCAAATTAGTTGTAATTTGCACAAGAAATTGACTACAGATTGAACACGGTTTTGGTAGAACGTGACACCATCATGAGAATTTCTTGTTGCAGTTACAGCAGTTTGGTGCAGAGCATTAAGTCCATGTTTGCAACAAATTTTGAAATTTTCATTAAAATTTAATTTTAAATGACTGGGTCAGAGTTATTATTTTAGGTGTGACTAGTAAACTCTTATTTGGCTCTTAAATCGGTAACACTTAGTATTCTTTCGCATTCGACGGGTGATAGAAGTCATTTGAGGCGGGTTTTGAAGTATAAATTCCAGATGCCATAATATTTATGTCTATACCATACCGGATAACTTAGAATTTCCGATAGCTTAACACAATATGTCGACAAAAAATACTCCGGTTGGAGCCTGAATTTTTGCCTAGAAGAAGAACCCGCGCAGTCAAACAAAAGGTTTGGAGCGAGGATAAAAATGAAGGGTGATCAGAGTAAGAATGTAGAATCACCTGACGCCTCACGCCGATGCCTCGCATCTTCAAGAACCGATTTTGAGAAGAAAAACCGACTGTTTTGCAGTTACGTCTAGGTCGCTGCGATCATTTTTATTACTTGCAGCGTGTATTACAAGTAATCAGTGGTAATCACACTCTTTCTTTTCTTTTTGTGTGCGTTCCTCATTCACTGACAAGTTAAATCTCGATTTATCCAACCTGTTGAAATAACGCGAAAATCGGTTCCAAGTATCCTCTGTTATAAAAATTAGCATGTGGCTTGTCTTGACATCCGTCCTTTGTCTGGTAAAATAAGGATCTCAGTTTAGATTGGACAACTAGAGCATAGATTGCGTAAGAGCGCGACTTTTTTAATCTTCAAGGAATCTCTTTTCTCAGTATTTTAATTTCGAGAGAAAGGGAAATCAAGCATCCGAAAGTTCAGGAAACACTCCGAGCTCCAGGTGATATTCGATCCCCCGAGTTCTGGATCGGATGCTCTTCCATTGAGCTATTAGACAATCTTTGATAAGCAGGGCCGAAATACGAAGAAATAGGGAGAAATACGAGCTCCCCTAAAAACGAAGAAATAGGGAAGAAATACGAGCTGCCCTAAAAACGCCTGCGTGGGAGGCTAAAGTTAAATTAACTTAAATTAATTATACGGCGGCTACAAGTACTCTGTTTATCCTAGTAAGGACAGCAAGTCGGTCTTGAGGAAATAAGCCAACTCAAATCTTATTTCCCTTGACCTTGAACGAAAACCTTAGAAAAATATTTTTGGGCGTGTCAAGGCAGTGATTGGTATGATACAATAACCTGGAAACACTGTTCTTTTTCAGACCAAGAGCAGCAGTTCACAGCTTTAGAAGATGAGGAGCAGCGTGATGACGTAGGGATCATTTCAGCAAGTGATACCTTTTAATAATTGACGGTTATGAGTCTTTATAGGCCTGACCATATGATCGTCGCCAGCATAGATATATAAAAGATAATAATTCCAAGAATATTTTATTCCCGTTAGATCGATTTAGATTCATATTCACGGGGAACGTCAGATTCATGTTGAAAATTCAGCTCAAAATAGGAAGTGAGCAGATTTAGACTGACCATGCAAATTATTTCTTTTAAATGAAACTGGCATGAAGCTATTTGTTTCGTTTAGGTACTGGTGAAATGAACCGTAAACGACAAGTACGGAGAAAATTGTTCGCATGGAACAATTTGACGTTTGTGGTTTGCCGTGAACTTTATTTTCAACCATGATGATCCTAAACTTCCGCGGTTTAAAAAGAGCTTAAAGTATATTTCAATACCTGGTTTACACAGAAATTAAACCATTTAAAACTATAAGGATAAGGACGATTAAATTTTAATTTGTTAGTATTTTCTTAGATTACCAGCGTTTCTTTTTCTCAGTTAGATTTAGTGAGCAGAGTGCACGCGCGCGCCACGCGAGAAACGAGGGTTAAGAAACAAAGGAGATCGCTTGAAGGCTCTTCATTTATGGCGAGCGAAGCAAGTTGCGAGAGAACGCGCGAGGGAGTGGCGAAGCCGCGAGGGGCGGAGGGGCCTGCGGCCTCGGCGGATAACACTCTCCTCGATCTCCGTAATTCTTCAAATGATACTCAGCCTCATTCAATAATTGTTAATTCGTGACCTTTGGATCATACCTTCAGTATTATAAAAGGTAGCCTGCGGACACAGACGTATTTTCGGTCGTCGCTTCTCTCCACCCGAAATTTAAACTTTTCGGGTGGAGACAAGCGACGACCAGAAATACGCCTGAGCCCGTACGCTATAATATAAAAGGCGGTTAACAAAAAAGTTGAATTAAGTTATCTTGTGTGATATTCTTTGTCACTGCTGTGATGAAAGATGTTTCGTTCTTCTGCCTATTTGTGTGTTCGTCAATCCTCTTGATTTTCTTATCTTCTTACTTTAGCCAGTTCTTTGCATAAAGAACAGTTTGTAGATTAAGGCCCCATCCACACTAGCCTGCGAACCGCAGACGTATTCGACGACCGGAAATACGTCTGCTGTTCGCAGGCTACATCTACACGGGGTATCCCGATATTTTTGAATCCGCATCTCTTTCTTTCCGGGTGCGGCCTCCGTCCACACGTATCCGATGAATGCGGCATACGAATCTGCAAGTTTTTGAATCCGCTCTCCGCTCTAGAGTAGAAAGTTTTTAATACGCTATGAATGACGCTAAATCCGGATATTTTTTATCCGGTGACGTAATAAGATCGAGCCCATTCTTTACCGTGATTACTGTATTCAAGATGGCAACCTTGACGCATGCTCCGTTGCCAATATTCCCCGAGGAGTCCTGGGCGCTAGCGTGAATCTTGATACGTGTCGGCTTCGTGTGGACAGGCAAATTCGATTTGAATCCGGATACGTGTGGACGTGGAAATTTTTGAATCCGGAAAGAAAAAGTTGCGGATTCAAAAATATCTGGATACGTGTTGACGGGCCATAGGATATTGCGTGCACGTCCAGACTTGGGTAAAGGAAACGTGAATTGTTAATAAGCAGAATATTGTAGAAAAATATTTATATTTTGATAGACCAGTTACTTTAAAATTAAAATAAGTGTAAGTAAATAGCACATAATTAAATTTTACTTAGATTAAATGACAAGAAATTATTATATATGAATTCAATAAAGAACTCTTGTTCCGTTTATCCTGAAACTTTTTCTACGGTTGTACATTTGCTCTCATTTAGTTTATATTGTAACATGTTAAAAAATGTAGAACTAGATTGCGGAGAAAAACGTACTTTCAAACTTTCGTAAAAAATGTTTTCATAAGTGTTGCTAAATCCGCGAAGGAAACTGGGTTGAGTTAATTTCGCAAAGACTTCTGGGATTGTTACTATGGACAGGTAAAGAATGTAGAAAATGGATCATTTTCATTATATTAAAATAATTCATACTTGACTCCGAGGCTTGGGGAAATAAAACAAAAGAAATATATTATTCATTACTGAGCCTCAAGATGATTTCTTTTGAAGTATTCCCCCAATCCTTGCCAGCAAGTATGAATGTTAAGACCATTGGACAATAGTCAACTTGCCATCCCACATAATGCACCTTATTTCCCTACTATCTGAGAGTCTGGAACAGGCTAATCCAAAGTCGAAATTCCCGGCCGGCGCTGGCTAGGCGGAAAGAACGGCTGAGTTGTTCCAAAGTGAAATAGGAAAGTTCCTCCGCAGAACCGTTCACGAACTAAATTCACTGTACTGGGTTCGGCTAATGAATAGTGCGATATCTGAGCCAGGCCTTGACAGACAGCTTTGTCATCGCAGCCAGGACTGTTCTAAATTAAAGATGATCGTCACTAAGTCCTCCTTTCCTCTCCCCTCACATCTTTGCAGCTGGATTTTTCAAAAAGTTTTTACTCTCTGCTCAAATAAACGCTTTTTTAGCGTCTTGTGTTTTTCTGCTCGGTTGTCTTTTGAAAATTTTTCGCGCCTTGTCAGATGCTCTGTTATTGACCAATCATATGCCAGCACGTACAGTAAGGGACAGGATATGCATTGGAAAGCAAAAACAAATATGGCGGACGGAATGACGCAACATTGTGATCTGTGTAAAAGGTTGCGATTGTCGTTACATTGGCATATAAAGTCGAAAAATATGACTGCTGTCGTTCAATTAATCCTTGCAAGTCTTACTGGTGTCGCCGTAGCGTTAATCGCAACCTACCTTCCTTCGATATGGCGACCATGGTTTGGACGACCTTCCCTGGAATCATACGCACCCGGCTTCAATCTTGTTTTAGCACCGCAGAAAGCTTTGGAAGAGAAACGTAAGTTTTGTTCCTTTCTTTTGCTGCCATATATTTGGGTCGATTTTGTAGGCGAGAGGTCAGCTACACTTAATTTAAAAGCAGTCGGCTTCTTTTTGTAAAGTTAGAATCTTACTCCTTCGTCCCCCGATCGCCATAAGCTTAAGCTCTTACGTAAGCTTAGAGCAATCCTGTCTAAGCCTTAACAGGCGTCATTTGCGTTATCCTACTTTTTGTATTATTAAGACGGTATCGTGAAATTGCAATGTTTTGCTGAGTACGTTGATTGTACCTACTCTGTTATACAACACATTTTTTTTTAAATTTTGTGACTCTGATCACTGTGAACCGTTGATGTTCTCATAGTTTGATACAAGCTTAAATGAATGTAGTTTTTCTAGCAGTCTACAAGATAGACTGAATAAAGTAACAAGTTTTTTTGTTGCTTGCTGAATATGGTATACTAATGCTAAAAATATTTAAAAAAGACCAAAAGATTACAGTCAGGTATGAGGACCTCTTAACGGGGGGAGGGGAGGTACGTATGTCCCCAGTCTGAATTTCAAAACCTGCTTTTTTGCGTATTAAAGAGGAGGCTATATCCCTGGTGGCATTTCACTATACTTGTATTTATGATCGTCCTGGTAACTGATGCAGTTTCAACCTATCTTTGTGTCATTTGTCATCATTTTATCTGTCTTGTGTCACTGCCACGTTGCTTGACAGAAATTTACCCCAACAGGGCCTCAGGTATGTCATTAGGGGAAACGTTTGGTTAGTGACTAACACTGCCAAGCTGCCAATCATATTTTACATAGGACCATGAAAGAGTTCGTATCTGTTCATACCTGTTGAGAGCGGAAAATTATGGTGAAGATTCATCATCATCATCATCATCATCAGGTCGAGCTAGCTCGGGCATTCATGAGCCTATCACACCATCCATCGCGATCCTGCAACAAAGCAGGGAGGTCGTTTGGAAGGCATCCTGTATCTCAGCAGAGTTGGCTGATGTAGGTGATTGCAGGGCGACCAACCCGCCTTTTACCATGGTTAGGTGACTAGAGCAGTAGATTGCTAGCGTGTTCTTGTTTTACTCGCCAGCAGTCACCTGCAAAGTGCATTCTTTGTTCACATAACACTGTAGAAATGTCAGGGATGGTGAAGATTACCATGTAGAAATGGTGGTTCTGTCCACTGCAGGTGGTGTTAAAAAAGTGTTCTCAACAAATAGTATTAAATTTATTAAGTTGAGTATTTTTTTTCCAGCTCCATTACATGGAGAAGCCCTTCAGGCACTTAAAGTTGCTTTGGAAATGTTAAATGATGGAAAAAGAGACAAAGCTTTGAGACTGTTTAAACAAGCTGAAGCTTTATCTCCTCATCATCCAGACATTTTACTACACTACGGGGAATTTATTGAGGAAGAAGACATTATCCATGCTGAGCATCTTTATGTCAGAGCTCTAGCAGTGAGTCCTGGCAACTCCAGAGCATTAGCTAACAGAGGAAGAACATTACCTAAAGTGCGGCAACTTGATCAAGAAATGCTTGATAAGATTGATGGCAAAAGGGATGAATTATTTCGCATCCCAAAAGGAAGCCTGGCTATGAAAAGAGCTGTTACTGAGGCCTATTATCAACACATTTACCACACAAATGCCATTGAAGGCAACACTATGACTTTATCAATGACCAGAGCAGTTGTTGAAACAAGAATGGCGATATCTGGGAAAAGCATTTTAGAACACAATGAAGTGTTGGGACTTGATGAGGCCATGAAATTTATCAATGGATCTTTATTGCAAAAACAAGAGAAAATTACAGTAGATGATATTCGTGAAATTCATAGACGGGTTCTAGGACATGCACATCCCTTGGAAGCTGGGAGATACAGAACGACGCAGGTTTACGTCTCGGACCATGTTCCTCCAAGTCCAGCAGACGTTGAACATCACATGAATGAGTTTAATGATTGGCTGTTATCCAGAGAACCAGAAATGCTGCATCCGATTGAATTTGCAGCACTGGCTCATTATAAACTTGTTTACATTCATCCCTTCACTGATGGCAATGGAAGAACTGGAAGGCTTGTCATGAATTCTATTTTAATGCGAGCAGGATTTCCTCCTGTTATAATACGCTATCAAGATCGGCATGACTATTATGAGTTCTTGAACATAGCCAATCATGGAGATGTAAGGCCTTTCATAAGATTTGTTGCCCGGTGCACTGAAAGAACCATAGATGAGTATTTGTCTGTGACAACTATCTATCCAGTTGGGCACAGTAAACACCCAGAGCTTACAGATGCTCATGACCTAAATCATGAAGGTGATGACAAGTGGCCAAGATTAAAGCCATATATATAGAGGATATTACACGCTGGCGCGAAGATATGAATTTTATTTTCGAGTGGCAAAACCATATTTTACGAATGAGCGCAGCGAGTGAGTAAAATATTGTTTTTGCCACGAGAAAATAAAATTCATATCTTCAAGCCGCTGTGTAATGTTCTTTTTATTATATAGACAAAATGACATCGATAAAATAATAGAGGGAAATTACCAAAATTATGTCATCGATAAACTCACGTGTGAGATTATGGAAAATAAACCACTTGGGTCCCGGATGTAGTTTTTATGAATTTTTTACAAGTGGCATATTTTGCAGTAAAACACTCATGTCTATATAATAAATGACATTATAGTGTTGATATTTATTACCTGATAGCATAGCAATCCAGTCACAGATATATGGTGTTTTAAAATTCAAACCTCTCGCTCTTGTTTTGTTGCAAATAATTCTTTTGCTAAAAGCTATGTTTTCTTAAATTCATGTCAAAATCAGTGAATCAGTGGTACGATATAGGGAAATAGAAATAGATGGCAGTTTAGTTCTCTTATTTTACCAAAGTTGAAATACATAAATACTTCAATAAATACAAGAATGGTAAACTCCCAAGGAGCCCCAGAAGAAACTAAGAGGCTTATATGCATGAAAATGTAGTTGGCTTGTCCCATTACTGTGAGGTATTGCTGATAATAAATTTTATTATTCTTAACAATTTTTTTCTATTACATCCCAAGGTCATTGTTTCGGAGACTTGAATTATTGGTGAACTACAGTCTAGCTTGATCTTTTTTCCAGCAATAACCTGGCTTCTTTTTTTGATATGAGTAAATCAAATGCAACAAATGAAATTAGTACTTTTGTCTGCTCCAAGTCTACAATGGTTTCCCTGTTTTCCTCCTCCCCCTCCCCTCCCCCCCCAAAAAAACAACATGCTAAATTCCAACGCTATCTGCCACTGATGAGGGGAGAGGAAAGGGCAGTTAAATTTCTTTTCTCCCTATTTTTTTCCCTATGTTTCTCCCTCCTCCCTAATTTTTTCGGCCGTTTCTCCCTCCTCCCTGATTTTTCACCTTTCTCCCTGATAAGTCTTTTAAGAGGCTTATTTTATTTGCTACTTCACCGCAGTGCCTCGTTTCCACGTGTCTTGAAAGAAGGTAAACATACGAAACACGTTTGTCATGTCATTATATCTCGTTCTTCCCATACTACCTTTCGGTTTTGTCACTTAAGCTTGAAGCTTTGATGTTTACAACATTTTATTTTAACTACCGTATAAAGGTCAGAATGGTTACTCACAGCTACTTGCTACTTCTTACTACTACTAAATCAATCTATGCGTCGGGTGTAATTCACTGAACTTGAATAGTTTATTTCACATTGCAGGGTGTTAGTTCTTCCGGTGTTTCAGCGTTAGGTCATAAACCATGCAGCGTTAATTTAGCCTTATACTACTACTACTACTACTACTACTACTACCACTACCACTACCACTACCACTACCACTACCACTACCACTACCACTACCACTACCAATACCACTACCAATACCACTACCACTACCACTACCACTACCACTACCACTACTACTACTAGTACTACTACTACTACTAATAATAATAATAATAACAATAATAAACAAGGAAGGGGACTTACGAGATTCAATTTCAAAACAATCTTCAGTAACACCGTAAACGGCTTTCACATCAAAATAACATTCACGCACCTTAATAGAGACCTTTAGATTCCAGGACGAGTACGACTACGAGTACGAGATTTTCTCAATACTAAGTAGTGTACGCGCGTGAACCAGCGTCATTTTGGCGGGAAAACGTGGTAGCCGTCGTCATTCTACTACGAGTTTTCGCGCGAATGTCGTGGTGGCGAAAACAAGATATAAAATGTTAGGAGTTTTATTATTTTGCGATCGGGAGAGCGCGTAACCTCCTTAACTAAAGATAACAATGCTAACTTTTCTAGTGAAAAATGGTAAAATAAAGCTTTCCGGGGAGTCTATATTTTGAGAATACGCGAAAAAACTTTAAGTCAAATCTCGTACTCGTTGTCGTCCTCGTCCTCGAATCTAAAGGTCTCCAATACTCAAAAAACTCCGAAAACTTCAGATTCGCTTATTAAACCGACGCTAAACAGAAGAAGTAACAAAAGCTCGGAATTCAGACAGATCAGTGCTGTCATCACCGCTCGGCCAAGACTGGGTACGGTGTACAAATGATGACCTCACAAGGGGAGGGCAAGAAATTGTTGAGCCTACATGCGAGAACTCTTACATACACTTTAAGGTGGCTCCGTAATTAATACATGAGCATTTAGCCGTGACAAATTTTCCGTCATAACTTTTTCGATTTTAACGCGATGGCTGCGAAACTTTGCAAAGAACAACATATATCATTCGGCAATAATACGAAATATTCCGATTTCATTGATGGTAAATATTTCTTGAGAAATTAGCGCTTAAAAGGACCCTAATGTTCAAAGAAAATCGCGTCTAGTGAAAAATTTTGCTGATATTTTTTACTGAAATTTCTGGTATCGGCTTTAATTGATATAATAAATATGCCAGAGGAATTTCAGAAAAATCGTTGGAGCAGAAGTAAAGTACCTTTTCAGTAAAGAATAGCGCGATAGGCAATCGGCTTTTGTTTTCAGAATTAGCAAACATTGAACTTACTTGTCCCGAAAATTCAAACTGGTGGCTCCTTCTACCTCACAGTAATTTATTTTTGAAATTCCAAAACAATTTCACAGCTGAATTTTGAGCGACTTTTAGTTACGGACTTCTGCTCCAACGAAGTTCTGAAATTCCTCTGGCATATTTATTATATCAATTAAAGCCGATACCAGAAATTTCAGTAAAAAATATCAGCAAAATTTTTCACTAGACGCGATTTTCTTTGAACATTAGGGTCCTTTTAAGCGCTAATTTCTCAAGAAATATTTACCATCAATGAAATCGGAATATTTCGTATTATTGCCGAATGATATATGTTGTTCTTTGCAAAGTTTCGCAGCCATAGCGTTAAAATCGAAAAAGTTATGACGGAAAATTTGTCACAGCTAAATGCTCATGTATTAATTACGGAACCACCTTAACTTCCAGTTGGTGGCCAAAGCTGCCCTCATCTGTGAGTCAGTAAGGTCCTTGAATTAAGGGCTACTAAGACCTTCAAGTATCGACCAATATCTATATTGTCAAACTTTAATAGAATATCATTGACGCGCAGTGTGTTATTTCTTAAAACGTATCTCGACGAAACTGATACTTATCCTCGAGAAACGTGCACTACACAGTTAATATATTCTGCAAACAGACAAGATCATGTTCCTTTATTCGTAAAAGCTAAAGTACTACCATTAAATATCTTGTATTGTGAATCCGTCTCAGACATTATGCACCACATAGACGAAAGAAATGCATCTATAATTATTTTGAACTTGTTTTCTAGGACATCAAATTCATATCACTATTTTACACGCTCACCAAGTTCACAAGACTTCCACGTTAAAAAAATCTAGACTTAATACAGGTGTTAATACACAAAAGAATGCGTTCTCTCGTGTTGGCGCAAGATATGGAACGAGATGCCAAATATATTGCTTAAAAACATAGCAAAGAAGACCTTCAGCAAAAACCTTAAAGGGTCATCATTAAATATTTGAAAACCAAAGACAACTATATCGGTAATGGCAAAATCGTGGCCAATCTGAAAAATATGAACTTATATCTCTTCTCTCTATGTTGACCTAGGTACTTAACATATCATAATTTTTTCTTTTTTTTTGTCCTTTTATTAGTTTGAAACGTTTTTTCATTTAATGTGGAACCATATTACTTATAAGTTTCTCTCTGTTTTGCAAAACTGTTCGACTTTGTTAATCTCTTTTTTTTTCCAAACCCTTATATTCGGAAATCTGTAACTTCTTAGAACTTGTGAAACTGACCTGCCTCGACTAGTTTTGCTACCTGCTGGTCAGTCGGATTATTTTTAAGAAGTTGTTATATGTAATAAATAAACTTGAAACTTGGACAGTCCAATGAAGTTAATTCTGAAGAAGGCATGGGGCCACAGTATTAGCCTTGGGCTATTTAGTGTTACCCTCGTTAAATAAAGGTATTATTTATTATTATTTATTTACATATGGCGCGCGCGAAGATAATTTCTCCGTTTTATTTTCTTATACCGCTCTTTTATACATTCCTCGATATTCAATTACGCCCGAGAAAACCCATCATTTGTCCGTACCTAGTCTACAACTAAACCAAGGTGGTACCTTCCAAAATATTGGAAGTTCCTTCAGTATCAAGAGAGAATCTCTTCTTTATCAATTCTACTGCACACTCTGTTTAATTGATGGTTCGCAAATATGCTACATCTACATCTCCATCTACGACCATACTTGACACGTGTTGTCAAGCCAGGGTTATCTCTTCAGCATAAAATGCTGCTATCAATGAGGGCCCTGAAAAAAAAAAAATAATGACAAAAAAAATAAAATATGTATATATAAAAATAGCCTAAATTACAGTAACTAAAATACACTAAAAGTTAAAAATACAACAAGATTAAAAAAATTGTTTAAAAAAGCTGAAATACAGCAATTAAAATGCATTTAAAAGCTAAACTAATACAAAAAGTTAACAAGTACCTAAAAAACGTTTGATCTATATAATTCCAAAGTACGAGTTTTAAAAATCACAACTGACCGTTCCTCGGTCTTTCTTTGCTCGGAACCCAAGCGAAAACGCTTGCTACGCAGGCTAGTACTAATGTGCTGTAAGCTACAGCACATTTGTCAAGCTTTCATTTACACTAGAAGGTAATCGCGTAGACTGGAATATAAGGGAGAATGTATTCTTTGAGCATAATGGAAAGATCAAAGTGTGGGCAGGCTGAGTTTTTAACACGTATCGGCTCTCAAAATCAGATAGATTTGGAGTCACGTTTAAAACTGACGGCAAACGTCAGATTCACCTAACGTCTGTCTTGACCCACTGATGACCTACTTGTGACATAGCCACTGGTAGTGCCTGGGATACTGTGCTTTTATTAGAACAGAAGTTGTGCGCAACAGGAACGTTCACAGTCTTCACTGCTTGGCGAGAGCCAGCAAAATTGACTCGAGTTCAACTGTGCAAGCTTGTCAGTGGCCAAAACGTCTGCAATTTTTCTTGTCACCAGCAGCTCACGTTCTCATAGAGAAAACGGTATCCGAGGCATTACTGGTGATTATGTTGCAGGTAGGTCAGCAGCATATGAGAATAATCCTTAATACTGTACACCAATGTAATATGATTGGACCAGGATAGCCAATCTTACTAGCAGTTTCTGCCCTAAGATCAGAACGATACCAAGCTCTACACAACATGACTCACAAATTACGATTGTTTTCAGGTTTAGCTCAGTCTCCTTCGCAGCCGGTCGTTATTAGGGTGCGAAGGAGACTAGGTTTAGCTTGGCTTGCACATTGAATGAACAGTAACCTGTTCCAGGCATTTAGATAGTTGGGAGCAGCGCGAAGTATAAAAAGGGCAAAAAAAAGAAATGAAAATGAAGAAGTGGGAGAGAGGAGAGAGCTTCCATTTTCTCTTCATTGTGTAGTTCCAGAAAATATCCATACCCCCACCACGGAGGGCAATAAAACGAGAAAAAATCTCTTCATTCATGCTAATATGGGGTCTAATAATGTCAAGGACGTTTTTACCTAATAATTAACCATAGAGGCGATACCTTACACCACTGACTACACGAATAATTTTCTTCTGTAAAAGAACCAGTTACATCAATTTAAACTAAACACCACGTGAACTTACATTACTTCAGTTCAGATAGAACATGTTGCAAGAAGGCTTAGAACAACCCAACACGACCAGATTACGGTGAATCAAATGTGTAATAACGCAACAGCTACATAACTGGAAGTTTATTCACGAGCCGATGACAATTTATTGTATTAAAGGAAACTATCGCATATAATCTGTGAAAAAAGTATTTAGCCGACCGTATATAAAAGATGATCAACGCGAACAATAATACTTGATTTGAAACACCGGTAACAGTAAAATAACTGATAGCTTGCGCAACAGAAAGCTGTTATTTATTAATAACTCACCAATCTTACTCAGACAATTGGAAAAAAACCTCTGTAATCAACCCCCCACCCCCTCGGAAATTGCCTTATTCTGGACCCTCCCTCCCCTCGGAATTTCCGTTGCCCTCCGACGGAAGGCGGTGGGGGGTGGGGTGGTGGTGGGGGGTATGGATATTTTCTGGAACTACACATTTTGTAATCCTTTACAGCTCTGATAGCCTTGCAGCTATGCTCATTTCTACTAACAGCGATGGTGATCTTGACGCCGAAAACGTCTCTTCACTTCTGACCACCACGGTTGTTCAAGCGTTGGATGGCGCTGTTCACCAGATAAATCACTAACCCGCGGATAAGTACCATAGGAAACCAAGAGAGAATTAGTTTTCCACTCTTTGAGTCAAATCCCTCTATTCAGCAAGGATATAGCCTGCGTAGCGGGCGTCAAAAGGCGTAGGGGATGGGGAGGAAGGGAAAAAGGGAGAGGGTTGGGGAGAGAGGGCAAGGGACGCTCCTTTCCCTTTTCCCCGCTTTTCTCCCTACCCCTCCCCTTTTTGCGCCTGCCACGCAGGCTACATGGATAAGGAATCACGAAAACCAGCTCCCAGTTAGCTTACTAGCTCATTGGTTAGAGCCCTGCACCTGTATCACGTACAGAGGTCGGAGTTCGCACCCCAGCATAAGTTGCGTCTTTAACTGCCATGATCTTTGCTGTGCATTTATTTGTTCATCATCAGTTTAAATATTATATATTCATCATTTCATCGTACCAGTTTAATGACCAGCTACCAGCAGCTTGCTAGTTCGATTGGTAAAAGCGCTGCACCGTAAGTTACTCTTCCAAGGTGGTGTGCAAAATCGTTGTGAGAACTCGATTTAAAAACGACACAAGAAACCTATTCTTTCATTGTATGCCCTTACTTTTTATTGCCAGTTCTAGTGACGTTTGTGAACATTTGACGAACCTGTAAAGACCATAACTATATAACTGGAAAATTAAAACCCCATACATCGCAATTCTTTACTGCCGAAAAGCCTTTCGAGCAATGTTATCGCTGTTTCCATTGACCTAGCAATGTCTGATGTTATAACTAAAGCATACCCTTAATTATAGTCATTAAAATATATCTAACTTAACTAAATGGTGTAGTATTTACATTCAAGTCATGAAAGGAACTAAGAATGAACGTTTAAGCTGCGTTCGAGTGATCGTATTGTGAAAAAAATCAACAGGCACTCATTCCACTGCACCACCAGAGTGATAGAATATCTACCTAGCTGATATGATATATGTAGTATTTTTGTTTTCCAAATCCCGATTAAAGTGTTAATATTCTCTGAACTATTAAGGGATACGATTCATCGCACTCGCTCTCCTTCCATGTCCTACTATATTGCATGCTTGCAAGCTGCAAGAGCAAACATCCAGGACCTTCTCTTGCATTGTCCAGCAGTAAATCTGCGCCCGCGCCGCCGTTTTGCACGAGAAGGTCCTGGGGACCAGGTTAGCTGATTGACAATTCATTTCAATCCTGCATAGCCCTGTCGCTCAGCAACCAGCATGACAGGAAAGAAAAAGTACAAGCGAACTGTTTGGTAGAGAAAGTAAATTATGACTATTTCTTCTGTTGTTAATTGATCTTTGCAAATATAAAGTATCATCTTCGTTTGTCACGACTTCACCAATTCCTAACATTACGTAAGAGATTACATTCGTATTCTCGGCCGTAAACTGGGACTGCACTGCAGAGAAATTGGTCGAGTAGCTCTAGATTCATAAAGTAAACACGTACATTTAATATGTTACATTAATCAGATAACCTCACGCTTATGTGTGATAAGAAATTACACGTAGTAGCAGCTCAATTTGTCTTATTTAAGTCACTTAGAATCTCAGACTTTAAGTGTCCCAGAACATTGATCAAAAAGAGAAAACTTACTACCTCAGAACAATCTTTTTCGCAAAATCGTCTACCTCAAAGTTTCTCAGTGGTAAATTTCGTTAAATTTTATCATTTACAAAATAGAGTTACTACAATTTCCTTGTTCGAGAAAACTATATGGCATTTCAAAGGGTTCTGTAGTTGTCGAATTTGTCATTAATGGAGAAATTAACCATCGCGTTAACGGCAAACGGCAAACGTGAATTTGTACCACTTGACCAAGTTTACTTTTACTTGTCGTTTGCTGTTCATTATAACTACTCGAAAATCAGTAGATTCACACCAATTCTATCCGTAAGAATTGTTTTAAGCTGTTTTTATCTGCTCATTTCTCATTTTGAAAATTTCTCAACTTGAATCTCACGTTTGCCGTGAACGCGATGCTTACTCTCTCTATTGTTTGCTTTCTTTTTCACAAAATTAGATCTCCCTGATGCCTTCTGCAAACTAGATGAATTTTTTCTATTCTACCTAAAACTCTTCTGAACTTAGTCAACTTACAACGGGAAACTTCCCAAGTCAAGTCCACTAAAGTAAGTTATTTTGAGACAAACAAGTTGCTCAGGGCAATTCTCTGTTTAAAACTTGGGGAGATAATTTTTAGGTATTTGTTCGCATTGAGATTTGTGGAAAATGCAGCTTATGACAAAGCGTATTTACTGGATATTATCATACATCCTTAATGAATCTTCTAACTTTTGTATAACCTGAGGAAAGGAGAAACAGAGACAAAGGGATAAGAAAGTGAAAGGAACATTGATAAAAACAAAGGGCACAATCCTGGTAAGGCTTATCACTTTGTGAAAGGTTTGAACCCAGGAGTCGTTTCAATAGTAGGTTGAGTTTGATCGTCTGGGTGAACGTAGTCCTGAATAGGACTGTTGTTGTTGACAGTAACTGACGTTTCGACAACCTGTGCGGTAGTCATCTTCAGAGTCAAAGTGAGTTGTATCACGTCAGTTGATGGTATTATACTCTGGTTATTGATCTGATTGGTCAATTACGTCGCGATGTTATTGGTCGTCTGTCAGTTAAGCCGTAATGTTATTGGCTATGAAGACTCGTAATCAGTTATTGGTGCGTTTCGATCCGTCTATTGTCACAGTTCAACAGTTGTCTAATGTTAGTCAAATTGTTTTTCTCTCGTAGTTACTTTTGCTTGATCTCGTCAATAAGTCGTTTGTACGGCGCTGGTAACTTTTGGCTACGATTCAGTGGCGTTTGTTCTAAGTTAGTAAACCAGCTTTCTAAAGTAAGACGTTGATAGTAGTCTGTAGAATACGTTATACATGTCGCAGAGTCCCAGTCACTTTGTTAGCTACTGGCTAATAATGATATATATGCTTTTGACGGGGTTGATCGTCGAGTAAGAGCCTAAGGCAGTTTGTACAACCCTGACAGACAAAATGTTAAGGCACGCCACATTGCGAGATTATTGAGACCAACTTTTGGAAGCAATTCCACGCGCGTTTGACCATTGTTGGGAATATCAAACGGCCTAACCATCCACCCGTGTAACCCGGGCTTACGATATACGTCTCTAAATTGCCTTAAAGTGCTGGCACATGTGTACTAGTAAAAATGCAATACTACGCAATTTTGTCAAGCTTACCCTTTGATGATAATCTATTTGCTCTTGAATAAAATGCTGCATCATGCTTTTGAAGTCTGCAACTTTTTGATCGTGAAAATGACTCATTTCCGCTGTCAAAACAGGTAATAAGAAAAATCACAAATAAGACACAGGCAGAAAAAATTTACATTACACCGTATATAGCGCCTTTCTCTTTGTGATCCAAAGCGCTTTACAATTAGTACTAATAGTAATAAACCTAATAAAATATTACAATGACTTATTTGTTAAAAATAAAAAGTAAAAATATAAACATAAATTTAAATAATAATGAATAAATAAATAACAAATAATAAAAAATAAACTAAAATTACAGCTGAAAAGAACGCTTAAAAATTTTTGATTTGAAAGCGCCCAGCTCACAACATGCGCGTATACTGACTGGCGGGGAATTCCAC
>OZ037776.1:47139115-47321615 GCA_964035525.1 Porites cylindrica | reverse complement strand
AAAACGCCTCAATAAAATCCCGTCAACACGTTAATAAAGCTGAATTCATGTGTAGATATATATGAGAAGTAAATTCCTTACTTTCTGAATCTTCGTCAATAGCGAAGGCCGCGCTTAGCGATGCAAAAGTACTACCAACTTTCTTGTACTCCGCCCGGTAAGCTGTCAAGAAAAAGAAGCCTTGAGATCAACCCAGCAAAACACAAAACAAGCATATACACATATATAACTATTCCCCACGGCCTGATATACTAAGTTAATTCATTAATAATAATAATAATAATAATAATAATAATAATAATAATAATAATAATAATAATAATAATAATAACAATTGCGAGCGACAAAAGGAGCCCGCAATCCTAAACTCCCAGTTTTTATTGCGCATGCGTCGCATGTATGTAGCCGGCTTCGTTTGGACTTCCACTAAGAATGAATGGAATACACAAAACGCTATTTGATCACGCGCGTTTCGACATTCTACCCCTCGTACTCTGACCACGTGTGTTCTGACCATCTGTCACATGAAACTTACGCAAAGCACAGCGTTGTAGCGAAAGCCTTTTGACCTTCCATGTTGTCGCCCGCACTCCGTAACCTTTGGTTATTACTAATAATAATAATAAGTAATGGTAACAGGACTGAGTGGAGTCCAATTCGGCCTGTAACCATACGAGTGATTAATAATATCTGACGGCCATGTAGCTCGCTTCGCTCGCTCAAATAGGACAGCTTGCTCGCAGCTTGGTAAAAAACTCAAGACGCTTTACCATTTTGACTTGACCTCTATTTTCCAGACTTTTTCCAGGTCTGGCAAAATGCTGGGCAAATTTCAACACTTTTTCAAGAATTCAATACTCTGTACCAACCCCAGTTGTAACTTTTACAAAATGAATCATTTTGCGATTGGGAGATCAGGGCTTAACCTCCTCCAGTAAAGATAACAGTGCGAACGTTTCTGGTGACGAAAACTATAATGAAGCAATTCGGGGTGACTATTTTTTGACAACACGCGAAAAAACTTTAAATCAAATCTCGTCCTCGAATCTAAGTCTCTATGAACCCTCATTTGGCGGTATCTTAAATAAAGTTTTTCAGACTTACATCCCTGACACTTTTCACTGTGAATTTGACCTCGATCTTGAATGGCTTTGACACTCTCATCCATAGTCTTTATAAAACGACCAAACTGTTCTATTCTATTTTCACTGCAAGGGAAAAGATCTCAACATTAAATACATGAAACACTGTCATAGAACCAAACAAGAATAGATACCGCTTTTACTTCAGAGCCAGTTAGTCGTTCAATTGTTCCTTCATAAAACACGTCTTAACAGATGAAATCATACAAACGCTTATTACTTAGTCATGGTATTGCACATTATTTTAAGGAAACAAGCAGTAGTTTGTGGCGGATCTGGTGGGGGGGGGGGGGGGGGGGGGCATCTTATTTTTAGGCTGTGTTCACACTATGCGGGATAGCTTTTCGTGTCTCTGTCCGGTATAGTATGAACAGCAACGGTCCGGGGCGGAACAAGTCGTTCACACACATCGAATGTTGTGCGGGCGAACAGTTGTGCGGGCGCAGTTGGCTGAGAGGGTTTGGTGCACTTAATTCCAGTCCTCACTCCTGAATATTTCCTTCCGTCTCGGTGGGTTCCAGTCCTTGCTCCTACTTGTTAAGGAGCTTTAGCAACGACGACGGCGACGGCAAAGAGGACGTCAAAAAAGCAATAGGTTTATTACGCAAAACAACAACTTTGCACGTGCATTACGCTTTTTTGTACATTTCTTGACCGTCCTTGCACGACTACGACGTGAAAATGCCTAATTGCAAGTTTTATGGATTACGTAAACAAGCGACGACGAATCCCTTTTTCTGTCTCTAAACTTGAGAGCGGTCCTCAAGAAATCAGTTCCAGGGAAATTCGTATACACTTGCCATTTTCAGCAAACTGGAATAAACGCGACAAAGATTGAAAAAACGGGAATTCATTTTAAAACTGAAGTTTTCGCTGCAGTTGCCGTCGTCGATGCTAAAGCTTCCTATTTACTTCGGCGACGGTCCGAATAGGAGTTTACACTCACTGCACCGAAGTATGGCACAAAAACTATCCGATATCTAACTTTCGAGATCGGCGCGGCGCAGCCTCGCTCTCACTCAGAAATCTCGCCGAAATCACCGTTCTTGTGTGTGAACAGAAACCCTATCCGGTATGATTTTCGCGGCCGTGAAGCTATGCAGTATAGCTTGAACATACCCTTATGCTAAACATAAGCCCACGGGGCTGAGAAAAATTATTTACCCCTTCCTATGTTAGGGGCACGGTTCGCAGAAGAAACAAAACTGCTTGATCATTTTTTAACTTTCGAAAGGACATATGTACGGCTACGTCACTCTTTGAGAGGAGAAGTGTGACGTCACGTTATAATGCGGCAAAATTTCTGGATGACAACAACAGGGAGCTTGAGCAACAACGACGGCGACGGCAACGAGAACGGCAAAACAACGAAAGGTTTAGATTAGTAAAACAACAACTTTGCACGTGTAAATCACGCTTTCTTGTACATTTCTTAGCCGCCGTTACACGACTGCGACCGCGACATGAAACTTCCTAATTTCACGTGCCCGCTTTATGGAGTAGGTGAACACAGCACAAGAATTTTCTTTTTCTTTTTCTAAACTTAGATACGGTCCTTTCGGATTCAACCCAGAAAAGTTTGCCAACATTCGACAAATTAAATCAAATTGAATACGATCGATGAAGTTTGAAACTTTGCGAATTCACTTTTCAATGACGTTTTCGGCCCGGGGGGTGGGGGGGGGGGAAACTCTCATATGAAAGGGGCGGAGATGCTTGTCGTCTCGCTCAGGGGTGCAAATTTCAGATTTTGGTCTCGCTCAGGGAATTCTGGCCAAAACACCATTATCTTTAGCCGTAAAAGGTCTCTTTTAGGGTTGCACTGGAGGAAATATTAAAAAATTATATATTTCCAATTCGTTTTATTTACTCGATTCATGTAATCAAAGTTTAAAATGATCGCTTTTAGGGGTCAAAAAAAGGTTGGGCCACGCCCACATTGGTCTCCTTTAAGGGTTTCATTCAAAATTTCCGACGAGCATCCCAGGGTTTTCGGTTTGTTGTCATCCAGAAATTTTGCCTCCATTGGTGCCCTCATTACCCTGGGTACCAGAGGTTTTTCTCGCGTGCGGCGAGAATTTTCGGTGTTGACCGAAGGCCGATATATCTTCGGCCGTAGGCCGAAGCCACAAGCGGGGATAAAGACTTGACAGAAACCGGAAACCGTGCTAGAAAAGTCTCTGGCACCCAGGGTATGCCCTCATTTACTTGCAAAATTTGAGTCTGGTAATAAAGAGGATATGTCACAAGGAAATTGCTGTTTTACATCAATGCTGTGCTTAAGTCACAAAAATATTGACAAAAAGGTGGGTCGGTCGGTTGGGTGATGAAAATTAATTTTACCGGCATGGTCTATGCTATACGACACGAGTACTGACATTACGAACGAGTACAGAGCTACTCACACTACTGTAAGCTGTAACGATTGTGGTGGACAGTCCACTGTCATGAAGAAAGATGCTCCAACTAGCTTATCACACTCTGCTTTTCTTTTTCCCTGCTTCCATTCCTAGTTAGACATAATAATTTGACAATATCAATACTAAGAATATTGGTTTTATAATTTTATTTGTTTACTCTGCTTCACATACCCTGGGTACCAGAGGTTTTTCTCGCGTGCGGCGGGAATTTTCAGTGTTGGCCGAAGGCCGAAGCCACGAGCGGCGCGGGTCGCTATAAAGACTTGACAGAACCCGGGAACCGTGCTAGAAAAGTCTCTGGCACCCAGGGTATGCTTCATGTGATTTGGTATATATTTTCACTTTCTCGTGATTAGTTGAGCCGCCTTGGGTTTTATTCAACCCGTAGAACTTACCTCAGGAACTGTCATGGGTAATTCTTTTGTTCTTTTTGACATATCCACGGAAATTTCCCATTGCAAGTTCCCCTTGGGAAATTCGGTCACACACAAAACGTTGCTTTCCCATGGGTAAGGGGAAAATGGCTAGTTTAGCTTCACCCATTGTACCTCTTCTTGCACTCTCAAAAACTACTCATCTAGAGTAAAAAGAGTTTTACGTTCTACAAACCTTTTCATTATCCCCACAGGTGATAAAATGATGAAACACCATACTTCGAGATAGAACAGGATGAATACAAATTCTGCTAATCCACATTTGCAATTTTTCTCTTCTTTTCTCAACAAATTCTTCACCAAATCTTCCTACAAACAGAAAAGTGTGTTTCAGATACATGTACGTTATGATTCGAGTTGCACAGTAACATTTTTAGGTGAGAAACATGGCTTTATGTGCAGTACACATAATAAGCCGGGACGCATGGTTTTAAAGTTAATAGTTAATATTACTGACTGAGCTTCGATTGTTGAATTCATTATTATGAGTCGGTGAGTGGATGTTAATTGTTACCAGAATGGATGTAACCTTAACAAAGCCTCAAATACAATAATAAAACACTTACAGGCCAGCTTTGTTTACAGTGTAAAAAGTGCTCTGCATTCCCTCTTGTCCCTATGTCCCTATTGTACCCACCATTAGAGTAAGTTCTCTACTAAGACCATGCTTGCAAACTACACGTATGAGGTACCCAAGTTAACTAAAGTGTGCAATATACAGTGACCTGTAAGAAATGCTATCTAATGCGCATATGCCTCAGCTGACTGTGTCCCTGATGAAATGTTTATCGTTTGTGTGGAAGGTGTTACACTGACATTCAGAGATCTATAGGATTTATTACCTGTTATTTGTTTGTCTGGCAGTGGAGGAACTGAAATGGATGTAAACTTTTCAACAAAGCGTTCATGTAACCAGTCAAAATGTTTATAACGTCTGCTGACAACAATTCCAGTACTCTGGATCAAAAAGAAACAAAAATATATTTACAAACGAAGTAGATAATGTTAAGATCTCTGTGTGCAAGGTGTTGGGTTGAATCAAAAGTCTGCTAAAGAACTGTGGAGGTACTTTGGCAGGGAATGAAACACAAAACTTTGGTTTTGCAGTTACAATGGATGAGTTGGTAAGTTTTGTGGCAGGTACAAAACACAGATCACAGGTCACAAGTGCAAGGCTGGTCACTGCATGCTGTTCTGTTAACAAATACGGGTAACTCAGATAAACAGTGTCCCGTCAAGCTTAAACGCTATTTCAGATTCTGATTAGGGCTAGGAAACACTGTTTAAGTTTTATTTTTTTTCACCTAAGCATGGTGACTTTCACTCTAACCTGCACTTGTGACCTGTGATCTGTGACCTGCATTCTGTACCTGTCATAAGTTTCGGCCACTGTTAAGGTAATTCACCGCTGCATTTGGAGTGTCATATAATCAGAGCAAATTTTCCATCAGGGAGGCCACACTGGTGAGTGTTTGGTTACTGGAATCTGTGCTTACCAGAATATAATACCCATTGTTTTCCCGATGTGTAGTAAATGAGTTGATACGCTCTGAGTTTTGTACCTGCCCCATGTAAATGGTGAGAAATAATGGATGCACTGATGATATAAAACTTCACAAAAATACTTACACTTGGAGTTATGTTGTAGGCTATAAAACTCTTCATTCCTTTGAATTTACTTTTCTTCTCAGGTGCATTTACTACACAAGTAAATGGCTCTGGGTCTCTGCTCCACACAATTCTATTGCCTTCCTCCTGCAAAAATTAAAACTGTCTGTTCAGTTTATTTGGATAAACTTTGTAAAATGTTGTAAAAATAAATCATGGTTCTCAGAACCTCCCCTTTGGGGGGTGATAAAATTTTAAGGTTTGATGGGTGAAGGAAGGTCAGTGATGACTCAAATCATTAAGAGGTCAACAAACAAAGGGTGTTAAAAAAATAAGGATTATGCCGTAGTTTGATAGATCAATATTAAACAAACTTCATGTTTTTCTTTTTAGGTTATTACAGGGTAAACAAGACAACTGACATTAAAAGTATCTTAACAATAAACACAGGCACACCTGAATAGCAACTCTTTCCTCACGAGGAATTTTCACATCTGTGTTTGACGAGCCGATTATGTATGCCTCTCCACCAGACTTGACAAAATTTGAAAACCTAGAGAAGTGATATCAATTCTTAAACACTAGTGAGAAACTCTATGACCTCAAGCAATGTCTGATCTATGATTTTAATCCAAGGGGAGGGGGCAGTGTGTCCTTGTCAACAATTTTCAAGGGGACTCTTTATTACTTTATACTCTATTGCATATGATTAAATGACAACCAACTTAGTTCCGGAGATTCTTATGTACCAGGCATTACATGTACATGTAAATATCAACAAACTACGTGTTCAAGAGTAAACTGGACCACAGTCTTAATCAAGAGGATAAGAAAAACAACATGTTTATTCTTGTGAGAGTAACAAATTAATCTCAACCATATTCCACATGCTTCAACAGAGTTTTTCTATTTTCTAATGAGATGAAACCGCATTCATTGCAGAGTTAACCATCTCAACCTCCACATATTTCATCACTGACAAAAATTATTAGGTCATTATTAATAATGTTGAAGCAAATGTTGATGTTATTTTACTCAGTACATGTAAGTCTTCATGTGAAGTCCTAAGCCACTTCCATGTTATAATTTGGGAACTGGGTTGATTTTTCTTATTGGCAGGGGGGGGGGGGGAGTTGGGTGTTGAGTCATTGATTTTTGGGAAGGGGGGGGGACACAAAAGAGTGTCCCAGACGTTTAGCATCTGTGAAACAGTCCACTCCATGCAATGCAATCTAAAGGAAGCATCAAAATCCCTAGACTGTGGATGAAACCTAACTCTTTCTTTCTTGTAAGGAGAGAGTTAAGTCATCATCTATATTCAAAACTCAAATGCCACCTGTTCATGCTCTTGCGAACAGTCCCTGATCTGCTGATCCCAGAGTTGGTGTTTCTTCTGGGTAAGGACGACAATGTGTTCTCTGACTCCTGCTCACCATTGTAACTGCTGACAGTTTCATCATCATCCCAGTCATCATCCCAGCCATCAGCTGTATCAACGGAGCCTTGATTATTTAGAGGTGCAGATGGCAGGGGATGAAAATTGTTTGACTGAGGTGGAGGTTGGTTTGAATAATCAGCAATCTGATAAAGAATGACAGCATTTTACTTAACACTTGCTTAAAGAGAATTCAACAAAATCAAGTGAGTGTGTAGATAGTTAGGTGATGATAAAGGCCACTTTGAAAAACTCCATTATAATCTTTCAATTATAAGCACAGATACCCAAACTGCTTCTATACGGAAATGCCCTGTGATGTGCAAAAACTAAAACCAGCATCGCACAAGTAGCTATGCAGGTATAGAAAGGCAAGATCTGCAATCACTGATTTAAGGTGCAAGCTGCTAGAGGGTTCTGGTGGTCCAGCATATGTCATAAGGAATTTCTTCAGATACAATAACCTTTTCAACAGGGAATTATTTTCCAAATTTATTTTTTCCAAATTTTGGGTTAAAATCTATGTAACTGTAGACGAGGCAAGTGCCTCTTCTTGCCTTTTGGAAGCTAGAACTCTTGAAACCAGGCAGTTCTTGTTAACATCTTCTCAAGTTAAAGACAAATAATGCACGACTCAAAAGCTAATTAGGCACACAATTCATTAATTACAGTAGGTACAGAGGGTAAATAAAAGCAAGTTTTCTTTTCAGTTTCTTAACAATTAATTGAATTTGTCGTGTTGAATTTATTTTGGTTTGCCTCATCTAATCGCAAAATTGTTGAGACAGTGAGAAAAACTGGCCTTTCCTGCATAAAATCACGGCTGGTAATACATCTATGAGATACAAAATTCACTCTTCTCTCTTCCCTATTGAACGTTGCCCGTCTAGGTTTTGAGCATGGTCTTGTGTGGCTAGAAACTGACGTGGAAGGGGAAATGGAAAGCACAAGACCATGCCCAAATAAGATAATGTGTCTTAAGCACTTTAATTTGCAAATGGTGGTCGTTTTTCAAAATAAAACAGGCCCCCTGATATAAAGTTTCTTTTCCTACCGAGGACCTCTTATAGTGTTCGTTGTTGAACATCTAATGTGCCACATTATGAGGTTCAATTCCTTAAAGAAAAATAGAAATTGAGATTTTTTATTTCCAGGTATACTGCATCTAATATTATTTTCAAAACTGAATTCAGCCGTATCCTTGACCTGTTTATAGTTAATTTAGCAAAATGCAAATAAACCAATATTAGTTGGCTATAATCAATACTACACAAATAAGTAAGGGAAAATTCAGCGACGGATAATTTAATTTCGTTGGTTGTCAAACCGTTTACAAGCACATCACTGCACGGCACGCAGTTTTTTACTTCACTATACTGTAATACATTTCCAGATGTGAAGGACTTTTTTAGTCTATAGTTGAATTTTTTGAAACTAACCATACAGCTCTGCCTTGTTTGCTTAGAGCAATGAGTGCCAATTAGACAACCATTCACACCATTGTTCAAATCGCAGTTAGGCCACGCATGCAGACTGCTGGCTGGAAGAAACCTGAACACGTTTGCAATACAAATGCCCATTAATTTCGAAACAGTGTGAGATTTCGTGTCAAAATCTTAAAATAATGTGGTCTCCATGAATTGCAATGATATTTTTCACAGATTAAGACTCGAGTTCTTACGTAAAAGTATTGTTATTGTATTCACCGAGGTGCAATTATGTCAGCATTAAGGTCAGTCACTTGTTACAGTCAGCTAATAATTAAAATTACGAAAGAGCAATTATTAAAAAGGAGTTCGTATGCGAGGAAGTTAACAAATCATTTAACTAATTGCCGATCGTGTCGTTATGAAAACTATAACGGAATACTAACTGCAAGCTCACCTCAACATAGGCTTCAGGGAACAATCCCCGTGTTCCATCAGGGCTGATACCTTCCCACCAACCTTCTCCAACATCCTGCAACGAAATGAACGCGAAATAATTTTAAGGAAAGGAAAAGGAAAAAGAAAGAGGTAAAAATAAAACTACAAGAAACTAAAGAACTACAAAACTATAAGACACACGTACCGTCCGCGTCAGGATCAGGATTTCGTCAGTGTAGACAACAAGTTCTCCAGAGGGTGCATCGCCTTCAAAATCATACAACACCCGAACCTAAACAAAAAAGAAAACAAAGTGAAACTTCAAAAGTACAAGTAAATCTTAGCTTGTAAGAATCGACTAACCTTTGTGCCAGGGGCCACAGACATTTCTTCGCTAAAACTTTAAAATGAATCTAGTCCATTTCCACATCGATGCTATTTTCAGTTGTGATGTCACGTGAACAACCTACGGTTCACCACGGACAACCGGTGCCCAGTGGGATTTGTCAACTTTTGAACGTTTGGACACTTTAAAGTAATCTGTGTCTTTAGCGATTACATGTATTTACGACGGATATACATTTGTTGTTGACTTTCCTTCTACTTTTTCCGGTTACGTTAGCTTCGAAAAAAGACTATATGCGGTACATCGGGTGTTCTTATAAAACCGCGAAACCAACAACTTTGTTTACCGCTGTCCATAAAAGTTGCGTATACACATTGATTTCTAAAATGGCGGACGAAAGCAAAAGGAATGGTCCGAAACTAAAACGAAGGCGCAGCGAAGAAAGAGACAAGAAGAAAGACCACAAAAGAATCCATCCGAATAAAAGAAAAAAGGAAGAGAAAAATAACAAAATTATTCAGCCGCGAATACCGAAAACTGCTACCGACATTTCATCGAACTGGAAACTTCTACAAGTGGTAAGCAATCACTAAGCATCAGGTTACTTTAATCAGTGCCTTAATATTTCGGCTCCATAAGGGCCAAACCTAAGAATACCCGGCCACTTTATATGCGTCTTTGAAAGTTGTTCCTGCATTCCTGAAGTCGGAAAAATTTATATTTATTGACTAAAGGACCGTAAAGGACAGCGGAACTAAAATGCACGTTTTACTTGAACACTGCACGCGGGACCACGGGAGCAGTTAGCAGTTGATAAAATATCGCTTCAAGTTGGCCGGGTATTCTGATGTTTTTCTTCCTATCATTTGAAACTCAAATTAGTTTAGAAACACTTTTTGATCGGACCCCATACATTTATTATGCATGCAGCAATTTCATACTTTTTCTCAAAAATGAGTTTAATATGAATAGAGTCGAAACGTGTATGCATAATAAATGTATGGGGTTATACGGAAATCTTACAAAGAAAAGAGCCAAAAAAGAGAAAAAAATTAGTCTGCTGGGAGTCGCACCTCGGACAACACACTTGCAAAATCATCTTTTTTTCTTCTTTGCCATGCAGGGCTGTGTTCTAGCAGAGCCCGGTGGCCCTTGGCGCCTACCTTTTGCCCTGTGGTGAATAGAAAATCTCAGATTTTCCATACAATTCATATGCTGGGCACCCTAGATTTTACAGTTTCATAGCACTGGGCTTCCTTCAATTTTCCTTAGAGCACAGCCTTACTATGTCACCAAATGTTAAATGGACAAAACTAACCAGTTCATAACCATTTTTTAGTATACGCGTCTGTTAAAATTTCAGTTTTAGAGCAGAGAATTTTTAAATTTAAAAATTGTATGCGTGGAATCCCTTACCTATCAAAGTTCCACCCCAGACATTCTTCTTGTAGGAGTGATGTTCATCTACACAAAGACTACAAGCCCAATATTATTACTCGCTTGTACCCTTTTGCTCACAAAATGCATTTGTCCTTTGTGGGAGGCTACAAACATAGCATAAGCATCATAGGGAAGGCATGTTAATTTTGCACAGTATTTTGTTGATGTGAGAGAAGATGGAGTTAAGATGTACCTTTATTTAGATGACTGGTGTGAAATTCTTTTTTCAGATGCTTAAAGAAGAAAGAAATGTTAAAAAAGAGAAGAGTGATGGAAAAAGCAGAAGCAGAGCAAAACAGACTTTCAAGAAAAAGATAAAATTAAATCATGAAGAGGCTTCAGAGAAAACAAGGTTAATAAAAACTGTGTTGACCAAAGCCTGGAATTCTTGTTCAGTCAACTTTTCTTAAGTTCACATCCCTGTAAAGTGAAAACAACTACTCACTGCACTTTTCAAAGACACATGAATTCTGAAGTTTAAAAGCCAGCTGCCTGCATTTTTCTTTGCCATCAATCATCTTATCGGAGCTCTGGGGGGACACTAATTTACTTCAACGGGTTCAAAAGGTCATGGTTTGTGATTGGTGATTGGTGGATTTCGATCCGTTTTTTGTATTTCAAGGTTCGTGGCTTGTGATAGTATTAATTATGATTGACGGCATTTAAAATGCAATTGTGAAGGTGGCTTTTGAACCTCAGAGTTTGCGTGTTTTTGAAAAGTACAGTAAAAATGTATTATTTTTGATTACCTAGTCATATATGTGAATGTAGCTAAAGCTAGAGTGTTAGATTTTTTTTACATTGAGGTGTTGGTTTTTTACAGTCTCTGAGACATCCAAAATGAGGTGTTTATGAAGTCTCGGTTGAAAAAATGAGAACTTGTTCTGTCACACAAGTTGTTGGGAATTTATTTCTGATAACAAAAGCTATTCCTTTCTTTTGTAATGCCAAAATGATAACGCATTAAATAAATGTAGATTCACAAGTAGGTAATCCCTTAGTATAAAAAATGGGAGTTCTCCTGAGAAAGTTTCAAAAATACCTGTGAAAGGTACAAGAATCTTGCATTGCACGAATGGCTACACTATTAGAAATAACAAATAAAAAGTGGTGGGAAGAATATTATTCTTTCCACCACTTTTTAGTGTGATGCCTAAGAGGTCCTTTAAAGGTACCTGCTCTAGCTCTGATGGGGATTATTTTAAATTTTAGCCCCCTTGATGATACAAGTACATGTACTTAATTTTTACCAACAGAAATAAGGTATGACAAACACCCCTGTCGTTTTTATTGGGGTTACCCCCTAGTTGGACAATAGGGAACTTTAGCAATGACAACAGTGATGGCAGCAAAAGCATCACTATTTAAATGAAATTTCACATTTTTTTTTCAAGCTTTGTTGCATTTATTCCAGCTCACCTAAAATGCCAAAATTAAATTAATTTCTCTGGAGTTGAATTTGTGGGGAGCACACCGAACTTTAGAAAGAGAGGCTCTCAAATGTCCATAACCTGTATGCGGAATGATTTCCAAATGAAAAAAAAAACACACACACACAACAAAATGTAGGTTATGATTTCCCAGTTAATGAAATCTTTATGCATTTTTTTAACTGATGAGTGCTGTTATGTGTAAAATGTTTTATCATTGTCAGTTCTAGTGAAGTTTGGTTTGATGATGTTGATCCAGAGGATCTTGAACAAGTGACAGGGAAAAGAATTCAACTGACCGGCAAAGATGTAGATTCCACTTGTAATGAAACACTTGTGACTGGTAATTTTGAAGGGTTGGTATTTTGATACTTATCCTCACTACTGTTTGACTTGACCCAGAAGTCGTAAAGAGTGGTCTTTTTTCCTAAGACAACACACATTTACACATCAGCTGCCTTTAATCACCTGTGTCAGACCCATATCCCTTGTACCAATCTATGTGATGCCATCAGTTTCAATCCCGAAGGGGGGGCGGGGGGGGGGGGGGTACTCTAGATTTCAAGTGACAGGGATGATTGAAAGATTTTTTAGGGGTTGAAATTTTCGATTTTGAGATTATTTTGGGTAGGAAAATTTGTACAAGTATTTTTTTGGGGGGTAGCTTGGTTTAAGTAGGGAGTTTTTGGGATATTCAAACCTAATGTTTATATTTCTCATGTTATACCAGTGAATACTTTCAGGAAATTTTTATTGCTCAGAAATTCAGCATGGGATTTCGGGGGTTAAATTTTGTTCTAGGGACTTTTTAGGGTTTTGATTTGTGCCCCCATTCAACCATCCCTGTCACTTGAAATCCGAAGTGACCCCCCCCCCCCCCCCACTCGCCCGAGTTTCAGGTTTCAATGGCCATTGTAGGCCACAATGAAAAGTACTGATTTACCACTTATTGTGTTACCCCTAAAAAGTTCTTTTTTTAGACCTCATTGAGTTGTCAATTTTACAATCAAATACTTCTTTGCTTGTGTTAGGATAACAAAAAAGATTGCCTTGGATTGTGAGATGGTAGGAGTTGGGTTTGATGGAAAGCAGCACATGCTGGCAAGAGTATCTATTGTCAACTCACATGGTCATGTTGTTTATGACTCATTTGTGGCACCACAGGAAAAAGTCATGGATTACAGAACTCCCATTAGTGGTGTAAAACCATCAGATTTAAAAAATGGCAAGTTGCAGGACTTCATTGCTTTTTAATTTCCTTAGCCAGATGCCATTAAAAAAGAGTAATTCTGTTATTATCAACAATGCTATCAGTTGATCAGTTATGTGCCAGACAGTAAGTTGTCAGTCTATCTGTCAGTTAACCAGTCAGTTTACATGTAGTTAATTAGCCTGCGTAGCAAGCGTTTCATCGCGAGGTTCGTCTAGAAAGCTGGGACAAGAGCGAAAAAAAGAATGAATGACGGGGGAGGGGGAGGGGAACCTTTTTTTTGCTTCCGCTCTGCCTTTCGCGCAATAACTGGATTGGAAACGCTTGCTACGCAGGCTAGTAGTTAATCAGTCAACAACATTAGTCTGTCAGTCAGTCAGTAATTCTTTCAGTTATTTCTGTATTGTCATTTAGTCAGCCAGTTAAGAATCCATCAATATTGTGATCAGTGATTGTTGTGAGTCCCTCATTCAATAATTTGCCTTTTATTTCCACTTCAGTCCGTCAGGTACAAGAGTGACTTGTTTTAACTTTCCCAAAAAGTAAATCGCATAGTTAGACTTGATTTAATAATGATAGTTGAGCCTCCCTTAAGCAACCATCCAAAATGTGATGATTCGGTGGTCGCATACAAGAATCAAACTTCAGAGTGTTTTTTCCAGAGCAGGTCCAGATTTATTGACTATTGTAGAGACTTCATTGCACTTTCTAAGTTAAGTATACATGTAGTTCCATGTTGTTATGGAAAGTTATTTGTATACTGCGAGCGGCGTAGTACATACAGCTGAACTAAGACACCACATCACACCTGAATCTTTGAATTTAGAAGGCCTAAACACGCTGTCGACTCACCTCATGTGAAGTACAACATCTGAGCCTTATTCATTCATTATTATTAAATCTAAATTCTGTCACCGTTTAGTCGGTGAGTTACCAGCCATTCAAACATTCACCTGTGAGTTTAGATCCCTTTTTCGGCTTTTTTGTTTTGTGTGTCAAGTAAAGTGCTCAAGGGGCTCAAAGGCGTGTGCTCTAGTAGCTTATCTGGACATGGTTTTCTCAAAAATACTTCTTCATAATTTTCTTTCCAGCCCCAGATTTCAAGACAGTTCAACTAGAAGTTTCAAAACTTCTCAGAGGAAGAATCCTCGTTGGACACGCTCTGAAAAATGATTTAGCGGTGTGTTTATATGATTCCATTGTGTTGTAAAGACTCTGTAAATTTGTAACATAGCTTCCCTCCAATGTATCTTAGTTATTATGTTTTTATATTTTTGCTGTTTTACGTCAATTCTGTGCTGAAGTCATTACTTTTAGTGCCTTTGACCAAACACAAAATGCTCCTGTAGATTTATGAAGAAGAGATTGAACAAATTTTATCAGGGAGCATCAACCATCGTAATTTTTGATGATTTTTGCAGGCACAGCGATTTATATTTAAAAATAAGGCCTAATTTTGTCAAGTTTCAATCCTTTTCCATCCTTGCCATCCACTGCAACAAACAACAGGAAACAGTTTCATGCCTAAATACAGTCTTTAGTAAATAACAAATGCGAAGATACGTCATTTTAGCTTTTTAAAGGGTATCAAATAGCGTGATGCAGCCCTTTTTTAAAAGGCAAAGGTTTAGTGGAATAATGATAATATTTTATTCTGCAGGTATTGTTCCTTGATCATCCACGAAAAAATATCCGAGATACTGCTAAGTACAAGCCTTTTCAAGAAAGAGTCAAGGTGGGTATTAATTCAGTTTGTTTGTAAAGGTGAAGTTGTACATGTGAGTCCTTGATTTCATGGTAGTCGGCCGGTATTAGAACCATAAGTAACACGTGAGAGCAGTAGCCGGAGATGGGAGTGGATAGGGCTTGTCTTATCTAGAGATCACAACCTTTGCGTGACAAGAAAGTCGAGCTAAGTTGGTCTCCACCTTGACTACGAGTAGTCCCCCATTTTTCCTCAGGGATAGTACAGCGTGCGAGACGCGAGTGCGCGTGAAAATCACCCCACGCGAGAAAAGGCGACACGCGGTGGGGAGAGGTCATTTTTCTCTCTCCCCACCGCGTGTCGCCTTTTCTCGCGTGGGGTAATTTTCACGCGCGCTCGCGTTTCGCAGGTTCTACTATCCCTGAGGAAAAATGGGGGACTACTCGTAGTCTAGTCTCCACCAGGGAAAAGGAGCTGAGAGAGACCGAAGGGTATGTGTCGTAGGATTGCAGAAAAAAAGGGGATGAAATTTGGGTAGAGGAGTTGGGCTGATTTTCAGTGAGCCATGCAAGAGAAGGCATGAATGGAGAGCTCTTCTTCGTGCCCTGTGCACCGCCAGGTGCGGAGAGACGAACGATTGCCAATACCAGTCACTCAACGAAGCTATGTTTGTTAGCCAAGCAAATGGTCCAAAAGTCTTTTATTGACTAAATCACGGCCACATACATATGTAATATACAGAGAGCTATTATTCATGAGCTTTGTAAATCATACAGTCAAACAAAACTGAGATGCCAAAGTTTTTGAAATTTATGGGAATGAAATCCGGTGTAATCTCATTCAATTCAGCACGCAATGCATTTCCCCTTTGGTTTTTCTCTCCCCTACCCCCTCTGGCTACTACGTGTAAAGAGTAACCCGACTGAGCGAATTCTAGATGCTCCCGTCCACCACACTGCAATCTGGAGTTTAATTTTTACATAAAAATGTCAGAAGTGAGGTAAGCTGCAATTACATTGTAAAATCAAGAGAGAATTATCTCCTGCACTTCCGCCTGGTCGGTGATCGCAGGCGAGCGGGACAGGCCGCCTGTTCAAACCACGGCCGGACTATCAACCAGGAAGTACTGAGGAAATAGTGCTACCACCTTTGCAATAACATCTGCAAAACAAATCGAGCCTCTTCGTAGAGAGAAGTGGGATCTATTCCATTGTGTGGTGGGGACATTTATAACTCAATACTTCATAGCGGCAATATTACCCAAACCATTGTTGTAAATCATGTTACTCCTGAAAGCCCTGAGGGTAGTGAATAAAAACTAAAGATTTTTAAATTTTACAATTGTAAGTCACCGATTGGTTGTTATTTGTGTTCACGGTGATGTCGTGCGCATCAGATTAGCCTGTCAGCAGGCTCTCTATTGGGGATGAGGGCTACAGGAAGGTGCGTAAGCGGTGCAGACGTTCCCTTCTTTCCGCACCTCGCTCCCTGGGTAGCCTGTTCACAAGCTGGCATCAGACACATACAGATAAATCACTCATTCATTCCTTGTGAACTTACAGAGTAAGAAGCCCGCGTTACGAACTTTGTCAAAGCAGCTACTGAACATAACCATTCAAGAGGGAGAGCATTCTTCAGTAAGTGCACCTCTTAGCGTAAATCAACAATGGAAGTCAGAAGTATTGGGACGGTAGCCTGCGTAGCAAATCGAGTTAGTACGCGAAAGTTAGAGCGGGAGCAAAAAAAAAAAGGTAGGAGGGGGAGGGGGAGGAGTTTTTTTGCTCTTGTCCCAACTTTCTCGACGAACTCGCGCGGAAACCCTTACTACGCAGGCTATTGGGACGGCTAAACTTGATATTAGTAAAACCGGCTACCTCCCCCACCCTCTTCCCCTCCCCCTCCGCAAAAACAAAGAAAAGCAATGTTACATTGCGTGCAACACGTGTACTGAGACAGATAAGTTATTCTGGGGGGCATTGCCGTGGGAGGTGGGGAGATCAAAAAGTATTTATTAGGAGTAGAGTCGTGAGTAATAAGAACTTTGGAGGGTTTTCTTAACTGTTCCATGTTGTTTTGCCCTCTATTGACGGGTTATTTCTTGAAGACGATTCTTATAATTCGACAGAGCACATATTCATCTATTCACCATATATAACCTGTCCGAGACAAAAAATCCGTCGTTCAGCTAGACTGCGAGGCAGTCTCTTATTTTTCTTTGCAAAATCCTCCACTAGTAACCCATTCACGCGAGCCCCAATAAACTAGGACGTAAGTCCTAATCCCTTATTGTGACGTCGTTATTTGCAGTCGCGCTGCTGGCCGCTGGCTGTGATAAGAAATGGACGGATTGTAAGAGAAAAGACGGACTTCAAGCAGTCTATCGTTCAGCACGTCTTCAGTGAAGACTTCTTCTGACAGCAACTCAAATATGAATAATTTAACTTAACCTGTAATTTATCTAAAAACCCATTCATCTATATATCTAGACTGAGGATGAATAAAATCTTCATAACCTAATAATCTGTTCGCAGTAGTAATTTGTTAAATAGGAAGCCTAAACAACCACGTTTTTGATCAACGAACGTCAACCGGAAGTGGACATTTCGCGTTCTTGGGCAGTAGTTTTGTCCAAATTTTCAAGCAAATCGTTTCTATAAGAGTAAAGACACATAGCATTACAATTTGGTAGCGTTAAGGCATATTAAAATGATAGAGGCCTTACTTCTAGTCAGTAATGTTTGTCGCTCAAAACGCCCTTCACTATTGTGCTCGTGTCTGCACAGGCGGCCCAAATGTTCTGTCTGGCGTTCCCATCCGCAACACTAAGAAAAGTGTTTTTATTGACAGGTACAAGACGCACAAGTGGCAATGAAGCTTTACACGCTGCACAGAAATCAGTGGGAAAGGCAGCTAAAAGAACTTAAATTCAAACACTTAATGAACGGCAAATCACAGAAAAAACTGGCTTCAAGGCAGATTAGATAGCAGTGTCTACGAAAAAATGTTAACCTGGACTATAACAGATGACCTTGCATGGGTTATTATCAAAAGATATTGGTGGTTCACAAGTATTAGAATAACTATATTTATGAATTAGACCTCTGTCCTAGGTGTATCAATTAAGTACACTGTAAAAATAAGTTTATTTTTCCTCCAAGTTATCATTGCGTGCTATGGAGATACTTTCGCTCATATTGGTTTTTGATAAAGAAGATTCTTTTGTTTCACTTGTTACAAGTTTGAATTAAACACAATGTGTATAAACAGTGAGTGTCGCTATATGAAACTAAACAGTGTTCACTGTGAACCTCTACTTGGTTTGACACATGCGTCAGTGGTGCGGAGTTTGAATTGGCTCAGTGAGCGAAGACTGGGGAAAATGTAATTTGCCCAAAAGCGGTGGTTTGAGAGGGGTAAGGCGTCCCTACTCTTGTCCCGTTGGGGTCCCCGTGGGACATACAGATTAGACCATGCGTCAAGTGGTTGCTTACAAGAGGTTAAAAACAATGGAAAATTATTAAAGCGTCAGCCCAGAAACGTGGTCGAGGTGGCTTACAGGAGATGGTCGTTTACCAGAGGTTCCTATTGTAAGGCTTTCACTGGGAAAATGTTGGTGTTTTGGATAGTTTGTCGCTTGTGGGAGGTGGTCGTACGTGGAGGTTCAACTTTGCTCTATTTTCCCTCAGGTTGAATGGTGTACTAGCCAACTGAAACTGAATTGTAGAAAATTTGGAAACCAACCGTCTTTCCTTTATTTCGAGTAACTTAATTAAAACGCAGTTGAGATAAGATGAAGAAGCGCTTCAGATACTAAAGGCGTACCCAGCTTTCATGAGCTCCATAGGTCGTTTTCAAGAAAATTTTTCTGTCGTCCAGCTTATGCAGATGATAAACAACTTTATTTCAGCAACGCAAACGCAAGAATTGTACAGAAAACCCTAAATTCTGAATTAGCTGTGGTTTCGGGTTGGATCACGGACAATGGCCTTCTGCTAAATCCTAAGAAATGTGAATCGCTAATTTTCAGAAGAACAAATCTCAAACACAACCAAACAGAGGAAGAGAAAATGAATTTCTCGGTCGATAGAACATTGATAGAGCCCTCCACCACCTGCAAATTACTGGGGGTGCACATAGACGAACGGCTGAATTTCAACAACCATGTAGCTTCAATATGCTAAAAGACAAGCAAGCAGATCGCAGTCATTAGTCGCTTTAGAAAGTTGTTAAGCATCCAAACTAAACTCACGCCATATAAGGCTTATATTTTACCTCATTTCACCTATTGATCCACAGTGTGGATGCACTGTGGAAAAACGGCATCAGACAAACTTGAAAAACTGAACAAGCGGGCTCTAAGATTAATTTTTAATGACAATGCTAATACTTATGCTACTCTACTGGAAACAGCAAACATGCCTTCTCTGCACGACAGGAGAGTCCAGGACATGTGTATTCTTATCTATAAAGTCATTCATGGAATAACACCTACTCCACTTCGCAATCTGCTGACACTTAGAAGTAAATCACGTAATTTACGGGGCGAATTGATTCTTGTACAACCCAGAGTTATCACCATGCTAAGTATGGACTAAACACCTTTAGGTACTACGGACCAAAAATCTGGAACTCTCTAAATGATGAACTAAGAACTTATCCGACCCTTAAAAAATTTGTAACACGCATCAGAAAGATCACCTTTGACGCATGTAACTGCTCTTTATGTAACTGCTGGACTATCGTTCATATTGTACCTTTTAGAATCATTATCTGTAAACAATACCGCATTATGATGTAAATAGTTTAAATTCAGTTCATTTCTTCTTTGTTTGCTTTTAGCCTCGACTCATTAGCTACTTAAGCTAGGAGCCTAATAAGCTCCAGACCCTCGAGTATAAATAAAGTTTTCAGTTTTTTTCAGTTTTTTTCAGGTGGGAGGTGGGGAGGGGTTACAACACTGGATATGGAGGGACATGAAAGCCGGTAGCGGTTTATTGGCTCGTGGATTTTCGTTCTCAGGATATGGCCCTGACTGGTTCTAGTGACATCATGGGCTCAAAGTCTGACATAAGTGAAAAAGCCATTGATTTTGTAGTGTCTTTCTTCAGTGATTATATAAGTGTCGCATGTCCATACTGAGCAAGATAGAAATCCACGTCGTCTTGGAAATATTCTGCTTCAGTCTGAATGCTATTGACTTGGATAAGATTTTTCATAATCATTAAAAAGGTAATAGGTACAATCCTTTGTGCTCGGCTTGGGTCATTGCACGAACTCTTTACCCACCTCTCCGCTTCCCGGTCCTTCCACAATTCCATAATTTCCCTCCTCGAGTTTCATTGTCTTCCTGCCAACACTACCAGGCCAAATAAAAATGTCTATTGTTTTTCCTCCACCTCCACCACATTTCTATTGTTACCTTCCTTCGCCATCATCACATTTCTACTTTTTTCCTCCGCCGCCACCAGATTTCTACTGTTTTCCTTCTACCACCGCAACAGTTCTATTGTTTTTTTCCACCACCACTACCACCACAATTCTACTGTTTTCCCGCCTCCACCACCACAATTCTGTTGTTTCCCCCGCCCACACCACCTCCACATCTATTGTTTCCCTGGTCCTTCCACCACAATTCTATTATTTTTCCTCCTCCACCACCACCACCACCACATTTCCATTTCTTTCCTCCTTTTTTGCCACCACCACCATATGGGTAGAATCATTTTTTTGAAAGACCTAGCGACTGAGCAATTTTCCCCCAGAAAATCGCAGCGCTCTGCTTTCAAACTTCACAGCAGGAAGGCTGAAATATTCGCGCTTCTTTTCGTACCTCTCGATCGAAAATCCATCAGGGCTAGCCCTCGAAGAAAATTGAAATCCCACAGTTTTCGAGCGTTTAAAATGCGTAGCCAGCTTCACAAGTGCCAGTCAGAAACCGTCCTGCTGATTGCCTAGCTGGTTTTGATTGGATGACGTTAAATAAATGGTTACACAATGAAAAGAATTGACCAACAGGAAATAGAAAACGAAAACAAAAACGAGACAGGAGCCGTACTCCCCCAAGGTCCTCCACAAGAGAACCCTTCCTGGGAAAACGACCCCAACACAAAACGTACTTACAAGACCTCTTACAACCTCATCAGAGGCGTTGCCGAGCCGATCCTCCGGCATCTCATCCTCGGATTTCTCTTGCTGCGGGCGCAAGTGGCTCGAAGGAAGTCAAGCGGCAGCCACACTCGCCAGCGGAGCGGAGACCGCCGCCTGGGAGGGGGTGGAATCGTCAAAGAAAGTATGGTTCATAACAGGGGCCGCACTCTGGGGCAAGGTGGGAGACGGTTCATGGGAGGGTGCTCCACCCTGACTGATACGTTTCATGGAACGCATATCCTCCCATGAAAGCTTGTAACACGACTCCTCTCCTCTTTAGAGGAGAGAGCCATGGGGACAGGCTTATCCCCAACAGATGGGCGGGACTTAGACGGCGGCCCAGAAGAAGCACTTTTCTTTCCTTTTGCTCTCTTTCTGGATCTTGTCTCACGCGGGGCGATCGGAGATCCAATAGCCGTAGCAGCTGCTTCAGCAAGGACCTCCTCATCCCCGGTTAACCACGTCTCGCCATCGGAACTGAAATCCTCGGGAGACGGCTTTATCCCAGATGTGTTGCCCGGGGGAGCCAGCACTGGTAGCCTATTAGCATTTCTTTTATAACAACCCTGCATGAATAAAGTGCCTGAATAAAGGTCAAACCCTCAGTACCAGCTTGAGGAAGACCCTTCGCTGGCACCTAAACTTATCCGCAGCTCCAGGCTTGGCGACAGTCATGGCCAGCATAGCGATATCTCCTGCACACGCGTCAAGTAAGTGGGCATTGCCGACGGCGTTGACCAGGGCCGTTGCAGATCGGGCAAACAGGCGCTGGCGACGGTACCACATACGGACCTCGAAGCCGGTGATGCGACCAGATGAAGGGGTGTCTCTCTCTTGTTTCGCCAGAGACATCTTGACGACGCGAGACCCTGTAACAGAACTCTGTGAAACCACCAGAAGGAGTCTTCAAAAGGACTCAGGAGGAACGCACGTTTGGTGGCGTCAGGAACCTCCCCTGGTAGCTTACCCACATACACCAGGCGGGATTGCTGCTCCACAGCGGTCTGTTCACCAAAACGGTAGCCACCCTCCAACACACGGTCGGTCAGCGTAGGACGGCTGGTCGACGAAAGTCACACGGATGGTGTACAGGACCTGCACCGAGCGGAGCTTACTGTGGTCGACAGACTCCATCAGACGAGGGAGGACATCGGCAGCACTAACGCCCGGACTTGCACCAACGATACGGTACACCGTGTTCCAACAAACTATTCGCTTGGGCCATACCAAGTTTAAGGCCTGCTGGAGGGGAAACAAAATAGGATGGGTACAGTGACCGAACAAGAAGATTCGGAGGAAATATGGCAGAACAAAAAGGCTAGCCACAAACCTGACATACTGAGCCAAACCAAACTTGCAAGGCGATCCTACCAATGCCAATGTTGACCACGAACGGTCCCTACCACGTGTGGTAGAATATCCTCGTCGCGAACAGACGTTTGTGTGGTGGAGGGCAAGTTCCTGCCCACCACCACACAAAATTTCACGACTTTGTGGAACAATATCTTCGCCCGCTGTTTAACGTATCACCTTCAAACTTGGTGAGCTTTTCTTTTTATTTAAAGGCGCTTTTTCCAGCAGTGTCAACGGATATAACGAACACACACCCGCTATGACAGCCCCAACCCCTACCCTACCCCTAACTTCATTTTATCAAATTTTACATTCTCTTTTAAAATGAGAGAAAAATACATTGTTAACTTCGACTATCCAACTGGAGCCAATCCAGCCAATGCAATCAATCATCAGGAATCATGCTCTTTACGATTGCTTGCATTTTGCATTTTGTGTCCCCCGGGAAGAGGGGGACTCCCAGGTTCTTGCTGTTTTGGACCGGTGAACCTGGGTTCTAATTACTGTAATGTCAGCAGTGAAACAAACAGAGCAGGCTCAGAGTGACCTTACGATGTTTTTATGATCGAGAGTGATCGAGAATGGCAGTGATTATTTTTATGTCCTTCGTATTATTTCCTTATTAATCATCATCTTACCTCGTGATAAAGATGTGGATCAAGCCAGAAGAAGTGCTTCTCGCCAATGCTCTTTGGTAAATACGATTCGATACTAAATCAAAATTTCAACCATTTAGGAATGGGCGCCATAAAGAAGACGACCACAGAGATCTTTCGATAATTTTAGTATTTTTGTCCATTTTTAGGGTGACCGAAAGAGCGAATCCCTACTTTGTTCTCCAACGAAGAAAGGGTCATGGTGGCGGCGGATTGACTTCGCTTTTGATCGGAACATTAGATAATGTTTTAGACACGAAGGTATTTTTGTGTAGTAAAAAATTACGTTTTCCGCTAGTGATTCATTTGAATTTGGCGATTCACGCATTTTACGAGCTTTGGACAGCGACATGTTTGTTTTAAAGTTTTTTCTTTTGTTGTTGTTGTGTTTTCAACTTTCTGCTGTGTTTGTTTCATGTTTTACAGCCTGCTCCGTTTCGAATTCTTCTGCAACTACCCAGCTCTGACATAAGCTATGGTAAGAATCTGGTTATTTTATAAGCTGAGTTATGAAAAATTATTCATAGTATGCACCAGTATGCCAGTTAATTCAGTTATTAAAATAGAAAGGCTGACTTTATGTGGTCCTCTTTCCAGGGCTGTCAACCCCCTACCTCATCAAATATTGAGAATTGACAGGGAACTGATGATAGATGACGTCATGATGCATGAAACACGACGTCATTTGTGCGCAAAAACACGCGAAAAAGATGTTGTTGGAATTGTAACATAATTTGACCTGATTGGTTTACTTCCCACCAATCACATAATTTATTGCTTATATTACAATTCAAAGTAGACAGACTGCAAATTATAGTAGTTGCTAAAAAATATATCTACGTGTCCCAACTGTTCATCAGTAGGATGCCTAAAAGGCGTGCAATTCCACAATTGGTTTCGGCTCCATTTAATCCACATACCACAATTTCTGAGGAAATGTTCAGTGTTAAAAGTTTATAAAATTAATGGCTGGAACAACGAAAAATATTTGACATTTCATTGCCATAAAATCGAATCTACAAGAAATTGCAAACTTTGCCAATTTTATCCAGGAGATTTCAGACTCTAATCTGGAGACCAGGAGAATTGATGATTTTGATCCACTGACCATAGACTTTAGGTCAGAGTTACTCCAAGACTTGGGAATACGGCAATTCTGTATATTTAGCCTGTCTCCTTGAAGGCTATACACAAGAAACCTACAGTGTGTCTGTAAAGACTGGTCCTCACTAGCGACACAAACCATTTCATTTCTTTTCTCACTTACCAGTTATTGCAAGCGGAGCATCATTCAGTGAAATAGAGGCTGACTGGAACTGGCTGGCAAAATATTTGTTGGAAACGTTAGGTACTGTAATTAACAGTCGATAAATAATTGCTGCAGGATCAATATTATTAGGCTTCAGAGCAGGCAGACTCAACTTTGGTAGGATTGACGTATATAGTTGATAGGAAACTGGTTTGCAAAGTGGGCTGCCTGGGGCTCTTATTCTTACAAGACTTTGTTTAGGGTCTTAAAATGATTGGGGTAGAAAGTGCTGGTTAATGTCCTTGCCTAGCAAATGGTTAGACCTTCCTGTGGCTGCGACAACCTGATAGAAAAGGTCCAGTCCCGTCTCCAGTGGGAGATGTAAAAACTGTTTCTACAATTTTTGCTTCCTATATTTGCAACATAGATAAGGTTGGTTTTTTTACTAATGGATTATTTACATGTCCAAATACCGGTAATGTTGAGCCTCTCTCTCGGTATCTGCAGATGTAATTTTTGTCACTTATTTTACATCAAATCATTGTGTTTTAAAAAATCGTTACATGTTATTTGAATTGTTAAGAATGTTGTTTTGCGCCATAATCAGGGCTGTTATTAAGAACGTGGCCCCCGACTAGTTGCATAGGAAAATAGAAGAAAAATAGAACCAAAAGAAATCTCCAGCCGTTTGATTCCCTGCCTACTTGTTGTATTTACCCGTCAACTTGAAATCTTAGTTTCATCCTTGGGTTAGTCTTGTGAGCTTGAGCAACTACGACAATGCTGACGGAAACTAAGAGGCAACAAGTTTAATAAGTGAAACATAATCTCTGAATATGTGGCACACTTTCTGGCAGATTTCTTTGTGGTTAGTGCAAGTTCAATGTATCTTATGGAAAATGCAATCATGCTTTAATCTCTAAGATTTTTTTTTATGTCATTTCATCAACAGTGTTTGTTGCAAATTTGATTTTGTTGGAAATACCCATAGAGAGGCTCAATGTTTAATTGAAGTTTCTTCAAAAGCGGGGATGTATGTTGTTGTAAATTACTTTCCTTAGTCAACTAACGTTTTGAAAATGGAACAAAGGTGTACATGGGAAAGAACTTCATTGATATTCCCAGGTTTGGCACTTGTGCCTGCTTAATACAGGTTTACACTACAATTCTGTTATGTTTTAATGTTTCCAGTCAAGTTCTTGTATCAAACAAAATTATTATTAAATTTTGTGATCTAGAGGCAATTGAAAGTGATGAGGATGTCAGAGAGTTTGTGAAAGCCAAGATTGAGAGTCTGGTGGCAAATGTCACAACTGACCAAGATGTTGTGACAGAAACAGAAACCAGCAGATTTAAATCAGCAGCAATAAGATTTCACAGGATCTTTAACATTCCAGCAGATGAAAAACTTGTGAACTGTATGTTCTTTAACTTGTGCTTTGACTTAAATGTACTCAAATGTGCGGTGGCCCAGAAGGGTCACACATGCAAATTAAGAATGTTGCTGCAAATTGAAAAATAGTACATGCAAATTAAAAATTGTACATGCAAATTAAAAATTGTACATGCAAACTAAAAATATTACCTGCAAATTAAGTATAGTACATGCAAACTAAAAATTGTGCTGCAAGTGGAAAATACCGGTAGAAAACATATCGATGCAAATTAAAAATGAAAAGTCCTGTGCGCGCAGTATGAGTGATGAGGACGTGGTCCGAGCCGTGCAACCTGGCCTTACATTCGTCGGCCCATTCATGTTTCATGTTTGTAATATTTTTAGTTTGCATGTACAATTTTTAATTTGCATGTCCTATTTTTAATTTGCAGGTAAGATTTTTAGTTTGCAGCAACATTTTTAATGTGCATGTGTGACCCTTCTGGGCCACTGTACAAATGGCATGCCTTAAGCTACCAAGAGAGTGAACCAATTTTCTTCTGGTATTTGAGCTTGATAATCTATGTGGGATGTTCATAGAATACAACTATGCTTGCAAATTCAGTGAATAACCAGTCTTTTTAGCATTCTCCCAACCATCCAAGTAAATTTTATCACATCAGTAAGCCAACTGCAGTCTATTGCTTTTATTAGTTACTTTTTAGAAAGTAACGCACAGTTTTTTGAGTTCCTTAGAACTTTTATAATGAAGCAATAATTTCTACGTGGAGGTTAGATATCAGTTTTTGTTTAATGATCAGGTTGAATGAAAACAAGGTTTAGACTACTTGTATTGCAGTGCAGTGTTTCATAAGCTGCAAGTTAAGTAATCAATTTAATTAATGAAATAGGTGTTACTTTTTGTAAATATGTCACAAGCTTGTGTCAGAGCAAGGAAAAACTGTTTTAGTCTTCGATATTGTCAGTTGGGCATTCAGCCTGTGCATTGTACAGGAAATCAGTGTTGAACTACATTGTAGGGCATTTACTAGGTTCATAAAGGTGCTGCATGTCTTTGATTAATTTTGGAAATTGAATATAACATTTTTTATGTTAACTTTCCTTTACTAGATTACTCCTGTAGCTACTGGAAGGGAAGAGTTCCTCGTCAAGGCTGGCTGTACTTGTCAGTCAACTACATGTGTTTCTATTCATTCTTAATGGGGAAAGAGGCAAGGCTTGTCATCAGATGGCTGGATGTGGTGGTATGTCAAATGATCGACTTTTGTGATCAACAATTTATTATCATAGTTAGAGAGACTGGCACGTTTATTCAACCCTTTAAGTCCCAATAACCATAAACAAATTCTCCAGACTGATCTGCACACTTTTCCTTACAACAAAAATAACGGCGATGACAGCTTTTTACAAAAAGTGTTGAACAAAGAGAAAAAGTCATTAATTTATAGTAGAAAAGAATTGGACCAAGGACTGATCCCTGAGGTGTACCACAAGATATACCAGTAAGATTAGACTTTATGCCATTAACAGCGACAAATTGTTGGTGATTACTAAGATATGAAGTAAACCAGTCTTAAGCTATGCCCCTTATCCCATAAAAGTCAAGGCTTTCAATAAGAATAGCATGATTTACAGTGTCAATCCCTTTCTAAAGTCTCGAAAAATTCCACATTGATCATTTACAGTATGTTGGTCAATTTGCTGTTGAATTTTATTAATAAATGTAAATGGCAAAGTCAGTTGAATGCTTGCAGCTCAGAAACCAAACTGACCTTGAAAAAGTATCTTATTTTTTTTTAGAAATTATTTTAAAATTTTTGAGAATTAGGTAAGAGAATAATTTGGTGAACATTTTATAAATTCCCATAACATTTTCTCTTGGACCTTATGTATTGAAATTTTAGAAGAAATTGACGTTGGTCACTCTTGGGACTTGGACTCTTGGAACGTTTGAGGGAGAGAAGGGTCTTGAAGGGCAAATTTTTTAAAGGAAAATTTGAGGCTTAACTGGAATTTCCAGAGTGAGGGATTGTGGGGCAGTTCAAGCCAAAAACTCTTCTCTGTACTGTAGGTAGAGTATAGTTATTTACATTTATGTAACAAATCGTAATATTTAGTCCTTAGAAAGAAGCAGTAGTGTTCTGTTCACTGATGGTGTCAAGGTTACAACACGAGAAGGAGAGGTGAGTACATGTAAATACTATCAGGGTGATAGACTTTCTTTCCTTTTCTCTCCTCTGCACATTTATATTGGTGGTCATTCAGAGTTTCTCTGTGTTTTCAAATGAGTTCAATTTCTTTTTTTCTGTGTCTCAGATTATGGTTATTGCGCTAGATAATCGGTAAAACCTTGCTTGAAAGCAGAAGTAATAAACAAAGTGCCTTCTTCAAGATTGTCAAAAATAGCCCATGGCTGTGATTGTTCCTCTGATTTCTGTAGTAAAAGATGGCAAAATAAGCCACCTACTTCAACAATGAAGTGGTGACGTACTTTAAAATTCTCTAATAAACCTGTTTCTAACCCTTTTCTTTTAATGTGCTGTTACTCATGTACCTGCTTCCAAGAAACTGTCCTCCAATGTCTTTACCTTCAGTTACTAGCCTTCTCCTCATCTCCCTTTTTTACCCACTTACACTCGACCCCTCTATTAGCCAACCACGCATTGTTTTGATGAGCCTGTCTGGTGTGTCTCACAGTTCTCTTTGTAGCCTATTTTCCTCGTTTTGAACTGATTTTGCACTACCTTCCAATTGACAATGAACTCTAATTTTTTTTGTATTTTTGTTTTATTTCAGTTCAGTTTTTCTTTGTTGCTACACATTACAGAAACATTTGGTCTCATGGAACAGCTTGCCAACCTGGCCGTGAGACAGTAAGTCAAACATTATGTATCTGCAAACAATGAATAATCTATTATAGGATTTTTTTTGTAAGCATATCACTGTTGTGTATCGACATAGGACAAATTTCTACCTGAAATTATTTTGTTGAGAATTGAAGAATCAACTTGTGCAGGGAAATTAAAGTAACAGAAGAGTCTTTGTGCCATTGCTTTTTAAAAGTTCCTTTGATACTTTGAGTCATTCTGTCAGTCATCTTTAGTTGTTGTTAATGTTCCAACAGCCTTGTGTTTAGAATAGTATATAAGATTTTTGCAGGTAGTTGGCACAAGTGCCTGTCAAATCATTGTTGGATGCTCAATTAAAGGACAGGTCTTCTACACCCTTAAACGTTTATCTGGCTAAGAGTAAATTGTTATGGATGCAGATGCAATGTACAGTAGTCTCAACATTAAAACCTCTGGATGGAATATTATAATTCTGTGATGTGGTCATTCAAACAAAACCTGATTGACAGTGAAATAAATTACATAAGATTACTTATATTTTTAGTTCTTAATTTTCATATTTTTCTTGACAAATTTTTGTCTCTATGAAGCGGTGGTAGTTAAAGGATTTAAAATATATGAAATAAACTGATTGTTTTTGTTTGTCAGACTGCTGTCAGAGGAAGGCTATGAAGAAGATAAAACACTTCCTTTATTGACAAAGTAAGTGACTTTATTCAATTGGTCACTAAGTATTTATATTAAACTGCAGTGACAAGTTGTATAATGGAAATCCTACAGTCATACTGAATAATCTGTGAGATTTGGTGGTTATCGTAAGACCCAAGGAAGGTACCTTAAAAGTGTTTGGGTAGGGATGTGCCACTGGTACCCTGAAACCCTTACTTATATCAGACCTACACTCCCAGACTCCCCCTATCCTAGAGTCAGATATTTTCCAGCCATTACTGAGGTAAATGTTTTCTCAGTTATTAAACAGAATTGCGGGTAAATTTAGATTTGCCAATTCATTTTTTCTCGTATCAATTCCCGGTTTCCCTAGTCTAGACTAAATTTTCAACCAACTGATCACTTATTTGGAAAATGATGTGCTATTCTAGGTGCAAACTCCCTAATTTTTATACCCAAGCACTCTATCTCAGTCTAAACTGGTTGAAAGCCATGCTCTTCTCTGCAACACATACCTGTATATACAGTCAAAACCTGTTACTAAGAATATGGTTTTTTTTATAAGAACCTGTTTGGCTAAAATTTGCCACTTAGGCCCCCTCTATACAGGAACCTGTTTAGCCTAATATTTAAAACGAGTTCTTATTTTTAAAATTTTTTTAAAATTTTTTTTTGTACACTTGGACAAATAGGATAAGTCAACATTCAGGATCCCCTTTGGAGACTTAAGTGCCTTATCACCCCAACTGAAATGTATTGGTGTGCAGATTTTATGCAAAGAATAAGCTGAACACCTCTGAATACTCTTAGCTCCAATTTATTTTTCCTTCAGAAAATAAGAACCTATTTAAGAACCTAAATAGCCTAAATTTGTCCTTATTACCATTTATGTAAGAACCTATTTAGGCTAAATTGGGGAAAAGCAGGTTCTTAGTTGCGGGTTTTTACTGTACGTATCCCATAATCTTCCCACAGAGAAGAGTTTCATTTCACTGTATAAAGACAGTGCATCCTGGCGGTGATGGAATTATGAGTCAGATACTTTTCACAGATGTAAAAATAATATACCTGTTTTCTGTTCCAAATTACAGGAACAGAGGTAAATCAATCAAAAAGGTGCCATCATTGAAAAGAGACTTAGATGCCAGGGCACTGAGTGAATCCTACAGGTAAGTAAGTAAATTAAATTACCTGTAAATGTCGAGTCAAGTAAACTATCATATACATGTATTTAGCCTGCTGTTTTCTGCTTATTTTTCTTCCTTCATTTGATGTTAAGTTGCATAACTTGAACCAATCACTGCAGGTGAGTCAACCATTGTTCTCCCCTTGAAAGTTTTCTGCTTGTTTTTTTTTTGCCTTGCTTGACTTACAAGTATGTCTATGGGGCGCTGTTTGTAAAAAAAATGATTTAGCTTAATTTTGTCATTTTTTTCGTTATTTATTAAATAAAGTTTTCTGATATGATATCATACGTCAATGATTTGATATAATAAATGTTGATTTCAAATCATGTGTTTATGATTTGATATAGTAAATTATTATTTAAAATCATGCGTTTATGATTTGATATAATAAATTCTGATTTCAAATCATACCTTTATGATTTGATATAATAAATTATTTTTTCAAATCGTACCTTTATGACTTGATATAATAAATATTGATTTCAAATCATAAGTTTATGATTTGATATAATAAATCCTGATTTCAAATCATAAGTTTATGATTTGATATAATAAATCCTGATTTCAAATCATTCGTTTATGATTTGATTTAGTAAATCCTGATTTCAAATCATAAGTTTATGATTTCATATAATAAGTTCTGATTTTAAATCATAAGTTTATGATTTGATATAATAAATCCTGATTTCAAATCATAAGTATATGATTTCATATAATAAAAATCATTATTTGATATCAGTAAAACCATGATTTAACTTAATAAGTAATAAGTAACCGCGTGACTTGGCACGTGGGTTATTAGCGCGGGAATAATCGCAAAGATGGCGACACAACCAGATCAGCTATCGAGGTCAATCGCTTCTGCGGTCTCTAGAGCCGTAGAAAGGGCGGTTGACCAAGCTTTGGCATCTCTTCTGAGCCTTCCTGGCAATTCAGGTTTTGCTCCTGCGACACAAGAGGTATGTAACATTGATGTATCGCTGCTAAAGCGTCCCAGTCGCTGCCGGGGTGATGACCTGTGTGTCGATGTGATTAACAAGGAGGATGAAAACGTGACATGGGACCATTTGGGTTGTTGTGGTGTATAGCACTCCTAACTCTTGATCTTTGAACGTGGAAACCGCGAGCCCTCAGATGACCCATAACCATCGATTCTCCAGCATTCGGATGGCTTCTCAAAATGACTTCGACTGCTTGACGAATCTCAGCCTCACTGGCATCTGAAAACCGCTTGTAGTTAATGTTGTAATCGCTGATAGCTTTATATACGGTAGGTCTAGAGTCATGTAAAGCACTGGCAATTTCTGATAGAGGAATTTTTAATTTTAAGAATGCTTCCAACTGCTCTTTGCCGATGGCTGTTCTTGGCCTCCCTTTGGATCTGCAAGAAGTTAACGTAATGTCAGTAGAACCCCCATTAATGTATACCTCAAGTACTCCTCGGCCGACCATTTCTGGCCTAAGACGGGTACAGGATACATATGACGAGGGTGGGGTGGGAAAGGGAAGGGCAAGAAAGGAGATCTGACACCAAAGAAATGTCGATTTTTTTACAACTTGCAAGGCGAACAGTTCATGTGCTAGTCAACGATTTTTAAGGGTCCCTCCCTTAGACCCTGTTCACAAGAGGTAGGGCTAACCCTAGTGCTAGGGTTACCCTAGCAAGAGGGTTACCCTAGCACTCCCACGCTTCTTTTTTGTGACAGACGTGTTTACAAGGTAGGTAGGGTTACCCTTGCGCTAGGGTAGCCTTAAGGGAGCGCTAGAAATACCGGTAAAACAAACGAATTGTGACTTTAGAAACATCGTATAAGTGAACAGTTTGTTTTAGTTTTGCTTTGGATAGAAAAAATTCAAATAACAGCTTTTTAATTAGGGACAAAATTTTCGCAATAATTTTGTCGCGGAAGTGTTCATAGTTTTGCCGTCAAATTCATGAAAAACTAAAAAAAAATAACTAGGTTGTGTGTCTGGGATTTTAAGTGAGCTTAGAAAATGAAATGATTTGAGTGGAACCAAAACTACGTAATTTAGGTGAAAATAAGTTCTGGCAATAAAATCATTACGGATTGCGTGTTTTATTTACCAGGTTAACTGAAGCGTAACGAGCCAGATATCTGAAAGATGGCTTGTAAACGCGGGCTATCTTTTACCCTCTTGCGGGGGAAATCCTAGAACTATGATTACCCTACCTGCTTGTAAAAAGGGCCTTTGATTGAAACAACTGTTTTTTTAGAGAATGTTAGACTACATTCAAGTTTAGAGACATACAAGAAAGGCTTATTAGGATCAAGGAACACTAACATTAAATTTGAAATACACACTTACCTTGGCATTTGGTCCTCGTCATTTTCCACATCTTGTGAGGTTCTTACTGCTTCTTCTTGCTGAATGACAGATGAATTATCAAATTCATTCAATTAATTTTTCTACTATGTAAATTTTTCCACCAGTCCGACAGGTAAATCAGTTTCTCGCCTTACTTTGTGAAATAAAAACAATCAATCACTGTATGTTATTTTAGTATGGCTACCAAAAGGACATAAAAAAAGGAAGCAAACACATCTAATTTAACTGACATAGTAATAACCATGAGCCGCATGTGTCACGCAATGCGCCAGACAAGCGAAAGGTCCAAAAGTCCTCTTTCCCTCGTAAATATAGTCATAGCTTTCCGATTAACATGCAACCCCCTTAACTAATGATGCAGTGCAACATGTAAGAAATAAAATTAATGAGGCGCTTGGAAGACATCAATAATGAATTTTTTGTTAATCACATTGACACACAGGTCATCACCCCGGCAGCGACTGGGAAGCTTTAGCAGCGATACATCAATGTTACATACCTCTTGTGTCGCAGGAGCAAAACCTGAATTGCCAGGAAGGCTCAGAAGAGATGCCAAAGCTTGGTCAACCGCCCTTTCTACGGCTCTAGAGACCGCAGAAGCGATTGACCTCGATAGCTGATCTGGTTGTGTCGCCATCTTTGCGATTATTGCCGCGCTAATAACCCACGTGCCAAGTCACGCGGTTACTTATTACTTATTAAGTTAAATCATGGTTTTACTGATATCAAATAATGATTTTTATTATATGAAATCATATACTTATGATTTGAAATCAGGATTTATTATATCAAATCATAAACTTATGATTTAAAATCAGAACTTATTATATGAAATCATAAACTTATGATTTGAAATCAGGATTTACTAAATCAAATCATAAACGAATGATTTGAAATCAGGATTTATTATATCAAATCATAAACTTATGATTTGAAATCAGGATTTATTATATCAAATCATAAACTTATGATTTGAAATCAATATTTATTATATCAAATCATAAAGGTACGATTTGAAAAAATAATTTATTATATCAAATCATAAAGGTATGATTTGAAATCAGAATTTATTATATCAAATCATAAACGCATGATTTTAAATAATAATTTATTATATCAAATCATAAACGCATGATTTGAAATCAACATTTATTATATCAAATCATTAACGTATGATATCATATCAGAAAACTTTATTTAATAAATAACGAAAAAAATGACAAAATTAAGCTAAATCATTTTTTTTACAAACGGCGCCCCATATATGTCTCCTTTAATAAAGTAAAAAGCTTTTTAAAAAGTGATCTCCTCAAGAAACAAGATAGTTACTCAAAGCTAAAGGTACAGTTAAACAGGCTTAAAAACGTGCAAGTTGTTTTGCAACATTGGTGCAAAATGAGTTGGAAAGCGATGTTGTGTGTTTTACTACCTACGTTCAAACTTGTCTTACAACAAATCAGGTTGTTGCCGGTTGCAGAAAGATGTTGCAGATCAACCTTGGGGAAATGCGCAAAATTGCTTTTTTACTTGTTTTGCGGCAATGTTTCAAAACAAGTTGTATGTTTTTGTTGACCTCTTTTAAACCGCAACTTTTTAAAATAAAAGAAGGCTGTTCTGGTCTTGTGAATCTTACTGAGACTTAGTATCCAAAGATTGAGAATCAGTTATTGAGATTTGAACCTCGACTTTGGACTCAATTGCGGGGCATCATGGGAGGATCAAGTATCAACTTACGTATGATGTCGCATAATAAACTGCTACATTATTTACCAAATTGTCTCCTATATAGAAATTTGTTTCGATTGCCGGTTGAGGAGAAGCTTGATGGCCACTGTGAGTGCACGTTATGGAGTCCCCACGAAAAGGGACATGAGTGGGGAATGCTTTATTGCTCCCCAAACTACTTGTGCTTCAACAGCAAGGTAATTTACCAACAAAATATATTATTGTTTTTAAAAGTTTATGGTTGAAAGAATTAGAAATTTAATAATTGGAGTTTAAAATCTGTCTATCAGTCTATCAAGCAATAGCCTGCATAGCTGGGGGGAATGTCAGCACAGCAAAGTTTTGTTAGAGGAGCTGCGATTGTTAGTACAAGCAAAGTTTTGGCAGAGAAGCTGCAATGCAAAACTGTGTGGAAAATGGGGAGGAGACATATCTGTGAGAATGGCGACTTTGCCACCAAAACAGCTGCCTCCTTGGTTATAAAAACTTGTTGTCAAAATTAACATGTTACAATATATTTTCTTTAAGATACGTCAGCTTTTGTCTGTGGTAATTCCAATGAGGGAAATTTCTGTGGTAGAAAAAGTGGAAACTTCAGCCCTCATTCCAAATGCAGTGCATATCACAACAAAGTCAAAGGTTAGTACACGGCAGCTTGTTAATGAAGTGCTTGTTAGTTCATTAGATGGAAGCCATAAGTTGTTAAAGCTTTTTTTTCTGCTCTGCAGATGAACTTCCTGTTTGCTTCTTTGCGAGATCGTGACTATTTAACAAGGCTGATTTCAGACTTCCTGGCAAAAACCCCTGAACCTAAGTAAGTAAAACTACATTGATGTACACGTTTAGTAAACAAATTGTAAATTGTAACGATATTGTTACGTTAGTGTTATGCACAGCTGTATGTTTGTAAATCAAAGAGAGAATAGCATATCATATCAAATGACTCAAGGTATTAGTGTATAAACCCCTGATCAGCCCTTGAAATCTTGATTAAATCTTTCCTAATGCATTTCTAATCAGATCTAATGATAAAGATGAGTGGATATTCGGCAGCAGTCCGCCAAAGAAGAAACCAACATTTCAGCCACCCCTTACCACTGTGTTTTCTAGTACTCCTACTGATCATGTGAATGCTAAAGAGACTGTGAAAGAACATTTATGGAGACTGCATTTTGCAGAGTATGGAAGGTAAATTCCCTTGACAGCCAGTGTATTCTCCAAGGTGCAGGGCGTGACACTAGGCTATTGAAAGATTTTCCAGTTTGCACAGAGTCTCAGAGTTAAAACTCACTCTCAGTTTTCACCCTTGCTCTAAACCTTTCATTTGGGGCGGGGGCGGTGGTGGGACCCAGTGTCCAAAAAATTTTTTTCAGCCCTTTGAGCCTCAGTTTGGTCTAAAAATGAGGGGGGGGGGGGGGGGGGCGGGGCTCCCGGGCCCCTCCCCTGGATTCGCCACTGCAATGTTGTCTTTTTATTGTAGGGGAGTTTGTATGTACCGTACCGTTAAGACACATGACTTGATACTCAAAGGAGTTCCTGACAGTCTGAGGGCTGAGGTGTGGCTTATATTCTCTGGTGCCATCAATCAGGTAATATGCAAAATGTAAGGTAAAAATGCACTTGAACCCACAGTCCACCCAACACGATCGGAGATTAACTTGCTTTCTGCAGGATGAAGAAGTATTGCTACTCCCCCGGGCCCAGTTGTTCGTAGACCGATTTTCCTTTTTCCTTTGTTCAAAAGCATTTTCATCCACCATAGTCTGCTATACAGCCGTTTTTAGTGTCATCACGCAACGCTCCTCGTTGCGTGACGACTCTAAAAACGGCTGTGTAGCAGACTACATCCACCAAAGCGCGGGTTTGAACCGAAGAAAAACCCTTTGAGGGCGCGTGTTAGTAGTAACCGCAACCTCGTTCCCAGGGTTCTCTCCTACCCGCCCTACGGAGTGAGAGAGAGGGCGGGTAGAAGAGAACCCTGGAAACGAGGTTGTGGTAACCGCTGTAAATGAAGGGTGACAAAAAAATTAGTCACCTTGTAGAGTGGACTCTTCAAGTGTCCACAACATACAGATGGGTGGTTTGGTAAATTGTACTATTTAAATGCATTTAGACAACACGCAGTCTTTCTTTTTTCTAAGTCCATCGAGCAAAGCGCGTGTGACTGAAGGCGTCTCGCGCGTCTCCCTTCCCTTTTCCTCAGGGATAGTAGAGCGAGCGAAACGCGACTTTTCTCGCGTGGGGTGATTTTCACGCCCGCTCGCGTTTCGCTCGCTCTACTATCCCTGAGGAAAAATGGGGGACTACTCGTAGTCTACCCTTCACTTAATTTGACGAAAAAGAAAGACTGTTCGCAGTCTAAAATGCATTAATTTTGTCAAACGTTTCTGTTGTCTTTGCTTCTCAATAGTTAATACGTCGGGCAGCAAAAGGAATGACATTTTTTGTCATTTTTTACCAAAATTACGTAAAAAAACAACGACGCTCTCTGAGTTTGGAAAGAACCTGTTTCGGACGCTTACCATTTCCAGAACTAGAGGGATGTTTATAAATTGCCGATCATTTCTAGATTTGATGACAAAAAAGTGCTTATATTTGTACATTTTATTGTTGCAGATCCAAACCCATCCCGGTTACTATGCAAAATATGTTGACGAATGTGAAGGGAATAACTCATTAGCAACAGAGGAAATTGAACGAGACCTTCATAGGTGAGTTATTGTAAAGCACGAGAGCCTTATAGACTTCATTATATGTCTGATCCCGCGTTGTGGGTAAGAGGTAGTGAATCCTGTGTTGTGTTTGACTACACGACCGTGCAAAATGAGATGGGCCTAACTTGCCCACTCGGGATCGCTTGATTTGTCGGGAAAGAAAAGATTTTGGTTTGTCCATATGATAAACCCTTTATAGACCAAGCTTGTTCTGTAAAGATGGATGAATATTAGCCTCGTCCATTTTTCATCTTGACCTACTTTGTACCACTTGGTCATTAACGCACATTAAGTAGAAGTATTGGTTTGTAATGGTCTAAAATAGAATCAATCGCACTTCTACGTGCGACCACGTTTTCTACTTGAACTGCCTATCCAAACTACATGTTTCAAATTTAGTTTCCCAGTCCAAGCAGGAAAGTTGGTAACTCCTGATAGGCCCGGGGGGTGGGGGGGGGGGGGGTACTGCCGTATGTGGGCTTTATAGGCATGTGCTGCTGTGAAGGGTATAGTTTTCAAGCAGTTTACCCTAGGATAGGGTATATCAGAGCGTTTGGGTCTAGAATAGGGTATCATTTTTCAGGAAACTGATCAGTTGGTTGAAGATTTTATCTAGACAAGGGATTGTGGTATAAGGTTTTGTTTTGGCTAGACTGTGCTAGTGACCTTAGTAATTTCTGGAAAACAGCTACTCTGGGATAGGGGGGACTTGGGGAGTTTACTATAGTGTAGGGTAGCAAAATTCAGCTGAACTAGCTCTGGTATAGGTTAAGGATTCCAGGGTCCCAGCTGCACATCCCCACCCAGAAATTCCTAAAGTACCCCCCCCCCCCCCCCCCCCCCCGGCTGATACGACCATCCAATCGTGACGTGTTGGGTGGTCGCTTTTGGAATGCTGGGCTTTAGTAGTATCACTTCCATTTAACCTTCCAAAAAATGCTGTGAATATAATATTGCTCTCCACACTTGAAGTTTTGTTTGTCTCTTCAGATCGCTTCCTGAACACCCCGCTTTCCAATCTGAAGTGGGAATTGCTGCCCTGAGAAGAGTTTTAACAGCTTACGCTTGGAGAAACCCCAGCATAGGTCGGTACATCAGTGAAAGAACACGACTTATTATGTAACACAGGACTCAATCATCCTGCAGGAGTAACTAGTTATTAGAAGTTTAAGCAACCAGAACGGTAACAGCGGCAAGAACGACACTTGAATATGTGCGATTCCCACTTTAGTTAGATGATTACAACTAACCTACCGTAAATCCTCTATTAAGCCCCTCCTCTCAAATATGCCCCCTCCCTCTAATAAGCCCCCCTTTTCAGGGGAAGAAAGTGAATAAGCCCCCCCTCTCTATTTAGCCCCCCTCCCCTAATTATTCTTTAATGATAAATGTAGACTGTATTAATCAATCACGACTGTAAAACTTCGTGTGGACGGATCCGGGATGGTTTATTTAATTACCAACTGGAAGATCGGAATTGATTCTGATCCTTGGCTGCATGACCTAAAACTTTTTGTATTGGAGCTTGTCGACGTCGTATTCTAGTTCTTTGTGAAGAACTAATACCATTGTCTTTTCTAAAATAAAGAAGCCCCCCGCCCCCCTCTCAAATAACCCCCCTGCCTCAAATGGGCTTGAATAAATAAGCCCCCCGGGGGGCTTAATAGAGGATTTACGGTAATTTGTCAAATGTTAGCGAATGATTGTACCGAAATTGAATTCTTAGAGACCGCGCCTAAGCCAAGAAAGACATAAAACAAGTGGCCGTCATGCATTTACCTTCTCCATACTAACGTCGTTTTGTGAAGTTTCACATCGCAATCGTCTAGTGACGGCAACAGAAGGAAGAGTGTAAAAAGTGTAATGCCATGCAGAGTTGTTGTTTTGCTTATTCAACCATTGCTTTTTTGCCCGCTCGTGTTACATAATTGTTGATTTATTTTGATATAATGATGTTGTAACAACATAGAATACTCCAAGACAGACCAATAACTGAATATCTGAATAAACTTATCGTATATTTACACTTAGTAAACGATCCCAGATTGACCAGCTTGGTTAGGGTGAGGGGTGTTGTTTAGTTGCGGCAAGTTTTTTTTGAAAACTTGTTTATCGTTATTACTGGACCATTTTCCTTGCAATAAATTTCATTGGTTTTGCTACAGTGGAAGAATTACCTTCAGGTACCAAAAAGGTTTTTTTTCAATTTGAAATAAAAGATCACTTCTCGTCTTTCAGGGTATTGTCAAGCTATGAACATTGTGGCGTCAGTGCTGCTATTGTATTGCACAGAAGAGGAAGCCTTCTGGCTGTTAGTAGCTGTTTGTGAACGTCTCTTACCAGACTACTATAACACTAGAGTAGTAGGAGCTCTAGTGGATCAAGGTGAGGCGGGCGGTACTACAGCAGGCCTTGATTTGGTTTCGTTTCAATGGCGAAAGTAATTTTGTAACTGCCTCGGTTTTCGTCGCCATGCTTTGTGATCGTCTGCAAATTCTCGGGCCACTTTCTCAAATAGTCTGAAGTAAAAACAGTTCATAAAGTTACAGTTGAACCTTCACGAAGCGGTCTCCCTCGGGGTATCGGCATGTGGCCGCTTGATGAAGGTTAGCCGCTCAATAGAGGCTCGTCATAAATTAGCATAATCTTTAGCAGAAACATAAGCATTACTGATCCACAAGATCCTCAATCGGTCGTCACCCTCTGTCTTGGAATGTATTTTCCTTCATCATTTTCTTGGAATAAAGGAAAACTAAGTTTATCAAGCGCTTGATGGCCGCTCAATAAAGTTGACAACAATGGGAGAACTCTCGTTTGGACGGCCAAAAGCTGGCCGTCGCTACTTGATGGAGGTGGCCGCATAATTAAGGTTTAATTTCCTATTCTTTTCTACAGTTACTTTGGGACTTCGCTTACTAGCCGCCTAATAGTGGCCGCTTAATGGAGATTTAACTGTATTACCTCCTCGCGTGCTTTTTCCCGCGCTGAATGCCTCTTTGTGAAAATCTCGCGCCACTTTCTAAACCAATCAGAAGTAAAAACAGTCACGACCTATAGCATGCTTTTAACCGCGTTTGCACTCGCTGGGTGTCTTTACCTCGAGTTCTAATTGGTTCTTTGTGTCAGCAGTCATCGAACAATGGCCGACTAAAATTAGCCCATGTCCGACGAAATCTTGACTGTGGTCAGACGTAATGTCCAGACAAAGACTATCGTTTCCTACGGTGAATGAAGTCTACGTTGAGTACATGGTAATTTTCGCATCAGCGAGATAGCATTATTGCAGAAAATATATTGCAGTCTATCGGCGAATCCCACATCTACTGTGCACAATTTTCGTTGAAAACACGTAATTCGTCCGTGGTTGAATTGTGTCCAACCTTTTTCTTTGTTTTTGTCGTTCCAAAATGGTCACTTAGCCGAACATACGTCCTTTCAAGAAAGACAAATAATTCAGTGTGCAGTTCTATGTACATTGTAAACCATGAAGGGGAGCTTAAACGGTATTTTGAGAGTCTAGTATTTACATGTATATGTGTTATATCAGACTTGGGACAAGGGAAAATTTTCCCCAGAAGAAGTACCATTCGTCTATTTTCATGATGCGATCTTTGATTAATTTCTTTTTCTATATCCAGGTGTATTTGAAGACCTCACTAGGGATCACTTGCCGGAGTTGTACGATCATCTGATGGAACTTGGAATTCTAAACATGATATCACTCTCCTGGTTTCTGACTCTTTTTCTCAGGTATTGTCCCAAAAATATTTTAGGGAACAACAACAACCACGAGAACAACTCGCATGATAGATGCCAGTTTCCACGGATCTTGAAGTACGAGGAACGATTCGCCGCGAAAACGAGAGGCGAGGCCGCGTGAGAAAAGAGAAGATGAAGAGAGGAACTGCTTTTCCTACGCCCTATTTCTTTGTGGTTTTGTCGCTCGTATTTTTCCGCGAATGAAGTTTCCTTTATCGAGCTCGAACGAAACCGCTAGCTTCGCAGGCTACCTGCATGACCAAAGCACCTTTAAGTCTTGCTACTGCGCTCCCCTCCCCTCCGCCTTATATTGTACACCGCGACCTGGTGGGGGTGAGAATGTGTATTGTACACAGAGCCAATTGTCGGAGGTCCCTATAAGTTCTTAGGTTCGGAAGCTGCTTTGTATGCGCGATGTTTGCGTTGTAATGAATTTCTTAGTCACGAAAGTAGCAACTTTGGGGAAAAGCCTGCTTTTTCTTCCTTTTCCTTTTGATTTTATGAAAAGCAGCTCCGGATTCAAAACGTTGTTCAAAAAACAAGACACGTTTCTAAACAGCTTTGATAGTGAGATTTAGGATGATTACAACAGATACCACCAACAGTTTACGTGATGATAATGCCTGCAATTTATTTCAACCCTTGTGATGTCTTTGTAGACATCCTGATGATAACTGTCGTCTTTGATTGTTTTTCATTGTAGCGTCATGCCATTCTCAAGTGCTGTTAGCATCATGGACTGCTTCTTCTATGATGGTGCAAAGGTAACTAACGAGATAATTTCCTCCAATTTCACTTGCTCGGACGAAACAAAACTTTCATGTACAAGGTATAATTATGTTGTATTTAATTTTTTACTCTCAGTTAATTTTGAACTGCAGCATATACGCATAAGTTCCCTGTTTGGTACTTGTCCATTTCGTTGCAGAACGTTTTCTAACTCTGGTCGTCACAGTTATTTGTCCATTTTGCTAGTAGTAAAAAGATAGGAACGTTTGTATTTCACCTCTAAGGCCTGTCAGCACTACACTAGCCTGTCAGCAAGCTCTGCAATTATGGTGAGTGAAGCGAACCGTGAGAGATCGGGTGAGCGTTGTAAGGGCGGAGGAAATCTTTTACCTTTCTTTCCCCGCCCCTCGAACTCGCGGCCTTGCGTGCAGCTCTCGCGTGACGTCTCGCTACTCCGCAAATGAAAACCTTGCTTGCAGGCTAGGTTAACACATATGACTCAAGCATCAGCAGGTGCAACATAAGCGAGCCGAACAACTTGTCAATAACGAGACGCGTATGTTGTTCTTGCTTATGATTTCGTCCATATGTGAATAAGGCCTAAGATGCAGAATTGAATCCTAAAGCGACAGCATTTTCCAGGTTCTGTTTCAGATTGCATTGGCCACACTTGATGCCAACAGAAACAAACTTTTAGCAGTTCAAGATGATGGTGAAGCAATGACCGTATTAGGAAACTACCTAGAGCACGTGACAAACAGAGACGCCAACGTGCCGCCCTCCAATCAAGGAGCCTCCAACAGAAATTCCGGGGTAAGGATCACTGTTTGTCCAAACTTTTTTGTGTGTGCGTAGGTTTTGTTTTGACACGGTCCTATAATAGTTTAAAATATATCGACACTCGTAAAAAAAAATATCACATTTATCAGTCTCAAGACACGCAAAGAACCATAAATGTCGAAAATATTTGCTGTTAAGGATTATTTCTTGTGCCTTTTCCTAAAAGAATTGTTTGTAAGAGCGAACCGGAAGTGCATTTTTACCGGAAATTACGTTACGCGCGGGAAGATTGACAGTTTCAAATAAAAGTCCCCGGATTTAGGGGACGAGCGCTTACGCCATAGAAAAACAATCTTGTGTGGATGTTTTTGTCTTTTTTACGGAATTTTTTCAATGGGAACTCTGGACTTTTTTAGGAAGAGGACTGAGAAAATTTAGGAACCTAAGGAGAAACATTTCTGGTCCTTCGGAGCCGGATAAAGTGGATTAAAAGTTGGAATTTTCAAAGGAAAACGGTCTTGGACGTGGAGGATTTGTGTTCCGCGAGTTGACAGTAGTGTTGTTTTCGTCAAAGGTGAGGAAACTTTGTGGATTTTACTAAGGAAATCAGTGGAAAAATGTCGGACAACGAAGAAGATTCAGCCGAAGACCGTATGATGAAAGTGGAAGCTTTAAAAGCGGAAAAACGGAAATTAAAAGGGGCGATAACAAGACAGCTAAATGAGTTAGCGAGTCGGGTTGCTGGCGTCAGCGGCGGCGTTGAACCAAGAAGTTTTGAAGAAATTGAAGAAATTAAAGCTACTTTGGAGCGTTTGGAAAAGATTAAGGAAAAAACTTTCGAAATACTGGAAGAATTACGGACATTGTATCAGGAGCTAAAGAACACTGAAATACAAGTTAAAGTAGGAGATGAAGCGGATGAATTAAACGAAAGAATTGAAGGTGAAGCTAGCGCCGCTCGTCGCGTCTTGACTTCAGTAACACGGAACACACGGCCGGTAAGTCCACCATCTTACTCGAGTAACTCTAACACCAGTTTGCCGCAAAGGAAGGTTGATAGTGGGGTGAATAACCTAGAAAGAATTCGCATTCCAACATTTAGCGGGAACAAAACTGAATTTCAGCACTGGAACGCAACATTTACGAGTTGCGTGGATGCAACTGCAATGTCTGCTCAGTTTAAGATGTTGAGATTGGAAGCATGTTTAGCGGGCGAAGCTTTAGAAACGATTAAGGGTTTAGGATATTCTGAAGCTGCTTATGAGGCTGCTAAGTCGAGGTTGTTGAGAAAATACGGTGGAAATCGTAGGGAAATTCAGTGTCATGTAGACGAATTAATAAAACTGAAGCCAATCGGAGAGGAAAATTCAAAAGAATTGGAAAAATTTGCAGACATGTTGGAGAGGGCAGTGATAAATCTACAGGAGAACAATGGAGCGGCTGATTTAGAAGCGGGAACTTTGTACACTATCATTCTTGAAAAACTGCCAGAGAAATTATTGTCTCAATACATTCGCTGGGTAAAAGAAAATAGAAGGGTCGAGTCTCTAATTACACTCAAAGATTGGACTGCAGAAGAAGCTGAATATCAGATTCAAGCAACTGAAATTAAACATGGTTTAAAATCAGGAAATTCAAGCGGCAAATTTCACAACAGAAGAAGTAAGTCTTTTGGAAGTAACCGAACTGATGACAAAAAGAGGGGAACATGCAAAGTATGTGGGGAAGGCCATGCTGTATGGAATTGCGATGTCTTTAAAAGCAGAAAAATTCAGGAAAAATGGGCTACGGCGAAAAAACTAGGACTCTGTTACAGATGTTTGGGTGATGATCATCTGGGAGGGGAGTGCCCAAGAAGTAGAGTGTGTAACATTGATGGTTGCAGGGACCGACACAACCGGTTGTTACATGGGAATCGAAATGGAAACAACTCTCAGTCTCGACCCCTGGGAACTCAGCCTCAAGAAACTCAGCCTCAAGGAACACGGCCTCAGGGAACCCAGTCCCAGTCAACCCAGCTTCAGTTGGCCAGGACAATTCAAGGAAGAAGGGAAATCCAGTCAAACAGAGATGACAACATTCTGTCACAAGGAATTCGAGAACAAAGCGGCGGGCTTAGCACGGAGGGGGATGCTAACACCAATTCAACTTCGCTAAAACTACAGAAAGCAGAAAAAGTGGCACTGCGAACTGTTCCAGCAATCTTGAAACACGGTAGGAAGAGAATTCTTGTCAATTGTTTCTTGGATGAGGGAAGTGACACTACATATGTTAATGAAGATGTAGTTGAGGAGCTCGGAGTCAAAGGGGAGAAAGAGTTGATAACTGTGAACGTTGCTAATGATCAGGAAGTTCGTTTTCCATCCATGACATTCACTATTGGATTAGAGAGTGTTGACGGTAGTGTGGACGCTAAGATTGTAGCACAGTCTTCTGAGAAAATCTGCGGTGGGATGAAAGCAGTTGACTGGGTTAGGATTAAGGGCAATTGGAACCATTTGCAGGAAATTCCATTCCCAAAGCTTGCGAATCGGGGAAAGATTGATGTGTTGCTCGGAACTGATAACTATCAATTGATGTACCCCCAGAGAGAAGTGATTGGTGGAGCCGAGGAGCCATGTGCACGACTTTGTCCTCTCGGGTGGACGGCAGTGGGGAGGATAAATATGGAGAACACAGGAGCAGATCACCACACCAGTTTGTGTCATACTTTTCGCATGCAACAGTTTGGAGAAGTGGCACAGACAGTGGAACAGTCAGATGATTTGAATGCGTTGTTGAAGAGATTCTGGGACCTGGAAACCATGGGAATTATACCTCCTAAACCGGTTATGACTACTGACGAAACAGCAGCCTGGCATAAAGTGAGCAAGTCAATCAAGTTCGAGAATGATCATTACGTAGTAGCGGTTCCTTGGCGGAATGAGCGACCAAGTCTTCCAAACAACAGGCCGTTAGCTGAGAAGCGCTTGGAGTCCACAGAACGAAAATTGGCAAAGAATCCAGAAATAGCAGAGTCTATCAGAAAGTCATTGAAGAATATTTGGAGAAGAATTACATCCGCCGAGTGCCGCCAGATGAGCCGACACCCACTGAAGAATGGTTACTTCCCCATTTTCCCGTTGTGCGTGCTGACAGGACTACAACGAAAACGAGGATTGTATTTGATGCGTCAGCTAAGTTCCAAGGAAAGAGTTTGAACAGCGAAGCGTTACCGGGACCGAAACTGCAAGCGGACATGTTTAGCATTCTAGTCAGATTTCGAAAGGAACTGGTTGCCCTGGTGGGTGACGTAAGTCAAATGTATCATCAGCTTGCCCTTACTCTTGAAGACAGGCCACTACACAGGTTTCTATGGAGAAATATGGATCAGAGCAAGGAACCAGACGTTTACGAATTCTTGAGATATGTGTTCGGAGGGTGTTACTGTCCTTTTTGTGCGCAGTATGTGTGGCAGAAGCATGCGGATGATCACAGAGCAGAGTATCCTCTAGCAGCTGAAGCGGTGAAGAACAGTTGTTATATGGATGACCTGATGCCTTCAGTGGAAACGGTGGAAACAGCAAAGGAGATGCGACAGCAGTTAACCGAGCTTGGAGATAAAGCAGGATTTCACATTCGCAAATGGATCTCTCAGAAGCCTGAAGTTATCATGGACATACCAGAAGCTGATCGAGCAACTAAAGTGGATCTCGAAAAGAAAGAATTTCCAGTGACGAAGACCTTGGGAGTCGTGTGGATTGTTCAGGAAGACAAGTTCTCATTTTCCTTTGTTCCACCCCCAGACGAATTGGTATTAACAAAGAGGAACGTGTTGAAGAAAACGGCCTCAATTTATGACCCCTTTGGATTTCTGACGCCCTTCGTAGTGCGAGCTAAAATGCTGATGCAGGAAGCTTGGATGGAAGCTCTCGGATGGGATGAAGAATTGCCAGATCATTTTAAAATGGAATGGAAAAGATGGTTCGGGGAACTTGGAGAACTTGGTGCGGTCCGTGTTTTACGATGTCTAAAGGAAGACAAGGAACTCCGAGATGTTACTATTCACACGTTCAGTGACGCGTCTGAGAAGGCTTATGCCGCAGCAACGTACGTTCGCCATGAGTATGAAGATGGAACAGTTAGCACAAGATTAGTCGCAGCAAAGTCAAGGTTGGCGCCATTGAAGGCCATGAGCATTCCGCGGTTAGAACTCATGGGAGCACTGACTGGTCTCCGACTGACATTGAAGATATGTGCAGCACTGGAGCTTCCTAGGAACAAGGCCACATTTTGGGTGGACAGCGTAAATGTCGGGTTTTGGGTCCAAGGACAGAGTCGAAATTTTAAACCTTTTGTATCCCACCGGGTTGGGGAAATTCATGACGAGAGCAGTCCAGACCAATGGCGGTACGTTCCTACGAAACTCAACCCTGCGGATCAAGGGACTCGAGGAGCTTCAGTTCAAGAGCTAGTTAAGGATGACTGCTGGTGGTATGGACCCCCGTTTCTAAAACGTAGAGAAGATGAGTGGCCAGAGAGGAAATTTGGAAAAGCCCCAGAAGCTTACAAAGAAGTTAAATCAGAGAAACGAGAACAGCTCGTGGAAAAGGAGCTAAGCATGAATGCACAGAGCTATTACGTGGAAACAGTCAAACCAAAGAGCACACCAGACCCAATGGAGTATTCAAAATGGTACAGAACCAAGCCAAAAGGAAAGCTGGAGATCGGAATGTCTTTGGTGCGGGTGACTGGTTGGATTAATCGATTCTTAGCAAATGCCAAAAAGCCTCAAAACTATCGAGAAAGTGGGGAGTTGAACCCAAGGGAACTTAATCAAGCAGAAGAGCAAATCATCAGGGCGGCTCAGCAAAAGTGCTTTCCTGACGAGATAAGAGCACTTGAAAACAACAAGCCTCTCCCTAGTAAGAGTACGTTACTAAAGATTACACCAAAGTTATGTGGGGGACTCCTTCGATCAAACACGCGACTGCGATATTCAGATGATTTGCCAGAAGAGACGAAGTTTCCAATCATCCTTCCAAAGAATCACATCGTTACCAAGTTAATCGTGAAGTATCACCATGAGAGGGAAGGTCACGAGATGGGAGTGAACTTTACATTAAACCATTTACGAGAGAAATACTTTGTGATTCAAGGACGACAACAAGTGAAGAAATGTATCAAGGAATGTGCGGAATGTAACCGAAGATTCAGGGGCTGTCCAGCACAACAACAAATGGCACCATTACCTAGAATTCGATTAGAGATGACTCAGAAACCATTTGCAAATTGTGCGACAGATTTTGCAGGACCATTCTACACGATGCAAGGACGAGGTAGACCACGAGTGAAGCGCTACCTTTGCTTATTTGTGTGTTTACAGACACACTGTTGTCATTTGGAAATGGCTGCTTCCCTGGAGACGGATGCTTTCTTAAATGCGCTGACGCGTATGGTGGCTAGACGAGGGTGGCCTAAGTTGATGCTCAGTGACAATGGAAGTAATGACGTCGGAGCAGCACGAGAAATCAAGGAGTTAGTGGATAGCATGGACCAAGACAAAATTCAAAGGCTTACTTCCAACCAAGGAATTGAGTGGCAGTTTAACCCACCGGAAGCGCCACACTTTGGCGGTGTCTTCGAAAGAATGATCAAGTCAGCCAAGAGGGCAATTTATGCAATTTTGAACGAAGCTGATGTCAATGATGAAGAATTACAAACCGTGTTTACTGGAGCCGAAAGTTTGTTAAATTCGAGGCCTTTAACTACAGTTAGTGGAGATGTCAATGACGAGCCTGTGCTGACCCCAAACCATTTCTTAATTGGCCAAATGGGTGGAGAGCTAGCCCCAGACACAGTCGATACGACGGCAGTCATTGTGCGTAGACGATGGAGACGAATACAGGAACTGATTCGTAGAGTATGGAGTCGTTGGATGAGAGAGTATTTGCCAAGTATTGGATCCCGGCAAAAGTGGTTCCAACCTTCAAAGAATCTAACAGTGGGGGACGTGGTGTTGGTAATTGATCCAGACGCACCAAGACGGGATTGGAAGCTTGGACGAATAGAGGCAGTGCATCCTGGTAAAGATGGACTAGTACGAGTCGTAGACGTTAGAACCAAAGGAGGGGTGAAACGAAGACCAATTTCCAGAATTTCACCGTTGGAATTTGAAGATTACTAAGTGACCGGACGGAACAGTGAACTAACTAGCTATGGTCGTAAAGATTTGCATCATGAACACTTATAGGAACAGTTGAACAGTTCATGATTTGTTTAGTCAGAGAATTTTAAGTCTAAACCTGACAGATTGAACATTTTAACATTTGACATTTGAACATTTGAATTTAAACATTTGAACAGTTATTGGAACATTTGAACAATTTGCGTTATGTTTGTAAAAGAGATCGATTGAAGTGTTGGATTTTCAGTCAAATGTAAATCCAGGAGGGGGAAAATGTTAAGGATAATTTCTTGTGCCTTTTTCTAAAAGAATTGTTTGTAAGAGCGAACCGGAAGTGCATTTTTACCGGAAATTACGTTACGCGCGGGAAGATTGACAGTTTCAAATAAAAGTCCCCGGATTTAGGGGACGAGCGCTTACGCCATAGAAAAACAATCTTGTGTGGATGTTTTTGTCTTTTTTACGGAATTTTTTCAATGGGAACTCTGGACTTTTTTAGGAAGAGGACTGAGAAAATTTAGGAACCTAAGGAGAAACATTTGCTATTATGAAGGTAGCTTTCGTTTCCTGCTATGGCTTTCACTGGCGATTTGCAGTTTTTAAGAAGGTGTAGTCTGGAGCCATGCTCCTTGGTCATGGTGGGGAAAAAGGGAAAACAGTCCTCTAGGTATAGGAAGCTTACTTCCGCTCTTCTCATCTCTTCGCGATATTTAGCCCCCTTCCCCCAAACGGAGAGCCCGTTCAAAGGCTAAAATAACTGCAGAAGTCGGCGTGGCAACAGAAAGCACTTTGGCGAGATTGCCGGTCTTAAGCTCCGTGCAAACGGGCGCAACATTGTTGGATGTTACATGTTGCGTCCGTTTACACTCCCTGTTGCATGTTGTTGGATGTTGTTGCGTGTTGTTGCGCAAAGTTTGAAACCGGTCAAACTTTTCAGCCAACAACTCCCAACATTTCTTTTGTTCCGTGATGACAACAACAATGGCGCAACAATGTTGGGAGTTTTTGCGTCCGTTTGCACGCAGCCTTAAAAAGCTTGCATTCAGTTCGTTTGCAACCTTATTCTGTTTGTATCTCCGTGTGTGCCGCCTGTTAACAGACGTTTTTCTTTTTTTCCGACAATCCCCGCGGATAATATTTTCATACACGCGCTCGACTATCTCTAAAGAGAAAACAGAGGGTCTGTATATAGGTTACCGTAAGTGTGGATAGTAGAGTTTGCCACAACACTGAGGAGGCGTCATGTACGTGAAAGAAATAGTCCTTAATCCTACCTTAGCCTTCCTTTGTCAATGACGAATGTTCCTCGTGTTTATTTCTCCGAGAATTCAGTAACATTTGCATCATTTTTTGTCGTCTCTAGCATCACAGTACTGTTGCTGTAGCCAACCTTATCTTAGAATCGTATCAGAAATTTGGCTTTATCGCGGCCGACACCATTGACTCCATGAGAAATGCACAAAGACTGAAAGTTGTGCAGGTAAGCACATTTTTGCCTCCCACGCGGACGTTCCTAGAGCTTTGTCACGCGTTCCTGCCCCACGAACGTGCGTTACAATGAGCGAAAGTAAGCGCAAGCAATAACAAGCCCACGTTCGGTATACTAAAATTCTAACATGACTTCGAGGCTTTCTGGTCATTTTTCTATTTCTGGTTTAGTTTTTTTGCGCTTGTCTCTCCTGGGCATTGCGAGACGATGGAGAAAATTTGCAATTTTGACCCTAAAGCCTCGGAGTCATGTGAGAATTTTCGTATATCGAATGTGGGCTATTAGAATGACGCCATTGCATTGTTACGATTTAGAATTAAGCTATGAAGACATCGCTGGACATAATTGGTGAGTGAAATCATCCTGGTAAACATAAAACCAGCTTGAGATCCTAAATAGAGTCAGGGTACCCAAGGAAAATATGTCGACTCGACAGCCCCTTACTGACCAGACGCACGGTAACATGGAATCTATTTGTTAATCGGTCACAACGCTAAAATCTAATAATGGAGTTCTAACGTTTTTTTAAATTTAAAACGAGAGAATACTCTAAGCATTTCGTACAAGGTATTGTAGTATATGTTCATTAAATTTTTCCTAGGGATTAGAGGATAGTATGAGAAGAAATGCCGTAAGGTCGATCGGTGTGGAAGCATGTCTTTTCCAGCAGAAAGAACTGGAACAGTTATACGCTGTTTTTAAGGTAATTAACTCACCTCATTGCTGTCATAGCGGTGAATTATTTAATCTTAAGAAATTATGTCGCTCCGAGCACTGGGGAATAATGCATGGTTACTAAGAATCGAGAAGAAAACTGAGGTGAGTTAACTTTCGCGAAGGCTTCTGGGATCATTTTTCTGGGGACGCGCTAGTCGGCTATTGGCCAATTTTTTACCTGTCCCCAGTAAAAGTCCCGGAAGTCTTGCACCAGTTAGAGGATGAAATAAAACGTCAGGGATAACAGAGAGGAGAAGTGTGACGTCACGTTGCCATGGTAGCAAAATTTTTTAGTTACAACAACAGGGGGCTTAAGCAACGACGACGGCGACGGCAACGAGAACGGCAAAATAGCAATAAGTTTAGATCAGCAAAACAACAACTTTGCACGTGCAGCACGCTTTTTTGTACATTTCTTAGCCTTCGTTGCACGACTACAACGTGAAACTTCCTAATTTCATGCGCCCGCTTTATAAAGTAGGTGAACACAACACATTTTTTTTTCTTTTTCTTAACCTAAAAACGGTCCTTTCGGATTTAACCCCAGAAAATTTACCCAACATTTGACAAATTAAATGAAACTGAACTAGATCGATGAAGTCTGAAAAAGTGCGGATTTACTTGTTAAGTGACGTTTTCCGGTTTGTTTTATCCAGAAATTTTGCTATCATGGCAACGTGACGTAACGACTTCTCTCTATTTATCATGCATTTCCTTTTTGTTTTTCAGGCAGGACATCTTCTGACTCGTAACCATGGCGAGGCCAAGGACACTCCTCCCCAGTTTCCTCTCATACAGAACCAGTGCATTGACTTGGAAAGATTTAAACCTTTGTTTGAATGTCTCACTAACTGGGGGACTGGTGAAATCGGACCTATACTGGCTAAAAGAGCTTTCAAGGTCGGTAAAAACTGATATATTTCTTATAGGAAGCTCTCTACCCTGTAAAGAGTAGTTCTGCACAGACCATTCTAAAAATGAAAGCAAATCTCATGTTTAAAACAACATTTCTCGACACATATATAATACTTTCCTATAAAATCCACGGACTGAAGGTTACCCTTGTTTACCGAGTCATTATAGGCATCATACGCGCGTACACCCCGCCCTGGTAACATTTATAAACTCTCAGCTAGACAGCTCGACCCTCTCGGCGAGACCTTCGCGTGGCTTCCATGACCGCGTAAAATGGCAATCCCGTCATCTAGGAGGCGACTTAAAAATTTTGTCCTCATTTGGAGTATTGACAATCAAATACAGTGCAGTTTTTTTCTAATTTTCAACACTGTGAATGACAGGTTATAGACGAAGATGAGGATGGCTTGATCACGTTCCGAGAGTTTGCCCAGGGTCTCGGCATCATCTGCAATGGCGAAACACATGATCGTCTGCTATTCATGTACCGCATGCATGTCCCACCGGCCATCTGTGACGATACTACGGACAACAGTGATGCTGAGTCAATCGACAGCTGTGTAGAACTCAAAGAAAGCGGAAGTTCAGAAGACCTGTCACGTGACCAGCCTCCTCAATCTCAATGTGTTGCCGAAGAAAGACCAATTAGTGTTTTAGTGACGAGAGCAAGCGAAGAAAGGAACAGGCACAACAGTGAAAATAATGAAGACAAGAAAGTCACGGAAATTCCACCCATGAGTCAGGTATAAAGTTCAGTCTAGCTGCTAGTAATGCGGGCCATTTTGCCTTGCCATAATTAAGTGACTGAAAACAAAAGAAAAATCAAAAGAAAACAAAAGAAAAATCAAGTTGGATTTATTTAGTGTCGCTCTGATCCCGCAACAAGCAGAGGGAAAAAAAAATTTGTAGAGACCTTAAGATCGAGGTTTCTCACTCGTTCCTGCAAACCGCGAACGTCAAGAGGTCACGTAACTAGGACCTTGCTGTCAGGGTTTCAGTTTGAAGTTCACGTTTGTACGGCTAGACCACCAAAGTTTTTGCTCCCGAAAACATCACGATCCCACGTTTGAGATGACATACTACTTTTTTAAAAACTCTTTTTCATCGAAACGTAATTTTGAAGACGATTTCTCAGCTAAAATAGAACTCAACGATTGAATGAAAACAAACATGGCAGCCTCGAGCTACCACCTGCGAATCTTAAATCCCAAATATGGGCAGACGCTTAACGTGAAACCGCTTACCACAAACCGCGCTTTGCCGTTTGCGGTAAGATTGCAAAACCTCGATCTTCAGGTTTCTAATGTCGTCGATTACCGGTCGGCATGTACTCGTCAGTCTCGGGACGTTCTCTCTTCACGCTCCATCGCCTGCACGTATCTACAACGTCACTGAATTACTACGTTGACACTGTCCCCAGAAGCTTAGGCATCGCCATGCGTGAGTGGACCGTAACGCCAAGGTATTGATTTTCTGATTTTAATTGATTAATTAATTATCTATTGATTTGAAAGAATTGCTTAGTAGATAATGAGGTTAAGACAATGACCCCCCCCCCCCCCCCCCAATCGGTATTTGTAAGTGCTCATTCAGATTAGTTATAAAGGAGACGTTTCCTTAACTCACTGTTACGAAACTCAATTTCCCTTGTCTTCTAGGAGAACTTTATCATGTTGTGGAAGACGTTGTATTCGCTGTTTCGTGAACTTCCTAACGAACAGGAAATGTACCAGTCGATTGCTTCCGTGGGAAACATGCTGCTAAAACTGGGAGAATTTGGAGGAGAGTTGGAAACCAGCGGAGAAAAAACCGCTGATCAGAAAACAGAAGGTGTAGCTATGGATCGGTTTATTGACCCACTACATGTAGCCGAACTCGAATCTTCTACATCCAATTCGGTTAACCTAGTGGTTGAACCTAATGAAGTGACAGTCACCTCTGAACTGGGCTGTCCGCAATTAGTAAAGGAGGCATTAATGGACGCTGCAAGGAGTAGTGAATCCTCTCTCAGTAGTCCTGTAAGAAGCTCAAATGGAGAAGATTTTGTTCTCGTGGGGAGTGATGACGGGTTTAGTACACCTGAACAGGTCCCCTCTAATGAGGAAAGCACACTGGATACATTAGGTGAAGTCTATAATAAACTGACACTTGGGAATACTGTTTCTCATCCTGGTAGCGTTTCTAAAGCTACTGACGCCTCTGATATTAGATCTACTCATTCAACAGACTTAAATTCTCGTTCACTCGTTGGAAAACAGGGAGATCAAAGCAAAGGAAATTTGACCACCCAATCACACGACAAACGTTCATCAGGTACTTTTGGCATGGACCAATCGGTTGAAGGACCTTCATCCGGGACATCAGGCGTTGACCAATCAATTGACGAACCCTTGGAATCAAATGAAAGACCTGCCTCAGGCATGTTGGATCTTGATTGGTCCATTTGCTTTGAGCAGTTTTTGGCTTCTATGTTGACTGAGCCGTACCTTGTTCACTATTTTGAAGAAACTGTCGACGTCGTTCATCGACTTAAGAAAATGAAAACAGAAGGGATGGGAAGCTTTCGAAATGCGTCCAAGACAAGTTTACATTTAGCGGAGTAGATAAACTGTATGCTGCAAAGGGAAGAGGGTTGAACCTCGGGTTGTAGCCTTTTCTCTTTCGTGAAGAATTGCGTCCAAGACAAGTTTACATTTAGCGGAGTAGATATACTGTATGAACGGATGGAAAGGTTGAAAGGATGGGGTTGAAACTCGGGGCGTAGTTTTCTCTCTTACGTGTAAAACTTTCTTAAGTACCCCTCATCCCGTGTTGGGCTCAGTAGAAGATACATCAACATTCGTTCGTATAATTGGTATTACCAACAGCACAACCATTACATGAAAAAAACGGGAAATAATTTGTACCATCTAGAGATATTTATGAGGAATAGGGAAAACCGGGGGGGGGGGATGTGTCGTGAATGGGGGAAACATCTGCTGTAGTAATTCCTTTTTTAACAATTTACGAGAAACCTATCGTCTTCGTACATGGATGAAACAGACATGCAACTGATTTGACGTCTGACCCGAAAACCTTAATCGAGGCAAATTAGCCAGTCTTGAGTAAGAATTTGATAAGATTATCAAGGTTCATTCTTTACCTTTGGAAACGGATATCTTTTAGTTTGAACTCAAAGAACTCGCTAGGAACGATGAATAGCTTTAGTCAGTTCCCCACAATCTCTATTCGGCGAATCCGCGCTTGGCGGTGTCACGTGATCGAATCTTTGCTTGTAACGGGACCCTTGAATTCAGTTTGATTATTTGAAAAAGAATAAAGTGAAATTTATTGTTACCTGTGTACACCTAATTGCAATAACATTGTCATAGAAAAATCCTCAAAAAATGTTAAAAAGGGAAATAGGAATTTTAATTAGACCTATCAGTAAACCACTGTAGGGTGAATCATTCGCGTACAGCCGCCGCACTTACAGTTTGTTTTTACGCCTGAAAGAAAAAACCGGCCATGTTGCAAATGAACGCAGCCCATAGTGGTTTATTGGTAAGCCTTATTATCCCCATTTAGCTTTTTTCCTTTTTTTTCCATTTTCCTTTTAGCATTTTTCTAACATAACGTTATAGCAATTAAGTGTATAAAAATATTTAGAGCTCTTTAAATTTTTGACCACCAAAATAATGTTGAAGTGAATTGTACGAACTAGTTAGTAATAACCAATTAGGCTTCAACATTTACAAGTGATAAATCAGACTTAATTATTTTTTCCAGAAGGATTGAATTGTGAAGTAAATTATTTATCTGTACGTTAATGAAATAAAATTTGTGGGAAGGAAATTCAGTTTGCATTTCTCTCCACAGGAAAACAAAAACAGGACCTGAATAGGTGACAGTGATTGACATATGTACGAAGTCCTCGTAAAAGGTCAAAAAACAAATAATGATGATGATGACCACTAACGCACTGATTTTAGAAACGTCAGTCACTGTCATCAACATTCTTACAGCGCGTCCACACTAATGCGTTATCGTTGGAAAACTCATACATTTCGCTGTGTCTTCCGTTCACACTAATCCACTGAGCGTTTTCATCGAAAACGGATCGATTTGAAAAAGCTCTTGAGATTGGATCAAAACGAAAACGCATTACATATCGTATTAGAGTGGACGCTCAAAAAACGCATCAAAATGAAAGCAATGACCGAAAAATCGCAAGCGCGTTTGTTTGTAGCGTGGGCCTAGAGTTCAACTTCGGTCACAACGTGCAGTTCTATCGTTTTCGAACGCTTTAGTGTGGACAGTCGAAAACGCATCAAAACGGTAGGGTGGACGCGAATGGATCGATGCGTTTTCGATGAAAACGGAAACGCATACTTTTGAAAACGCCTTAGCGTGGATGGAGAGGACCTTATTCAGGGTTACACCAATAATACTCCAACTTTTTCAGCTGCGCAGTCGGCGGTTTTGTTGGGTATGCAGGGTAGTGTTTTACTTCATTTGTGGTTCGTAAAGGGAGAGATTCAGCCGCGTTAAAGCTGAACTGTGGCCAAACGAAGAAACGATGGGAGAGGGGTGAGGGGAGAAGGCAGTGCTGTGACAGTTTTTTTTCTCTCTCTCTTGCTCCTATACAACCCCACCCCCCGCCCACCAAACCCCACCTCGCGCGTTTTCTCGTTTGAATTTGGTGCGCGGGTGTCTCTCAAACTCACAAAAAAAAACCGCCAGCTACGAACACTATTTACTTTTCTAATTGTTCTTACCAATATTGGAAGTACGATCTTCTGTAGAAGAAAACAATTAACAGAAAATTTTTAAAGTGTACTTTATTATTTTTGTTCTTCTACAATTAATAACTTTTATTACATGAACGTTTAAAGAAAATGAAGAATAAAATTATTCAATACTATGGAAATAATTTAAGCAAATTAAGACGGAACGAGGATTAAACAACTGAGCGATTTCTTAGTAGGATTTCGTTATACAGTTCCTCAACAGTTAAAACAAAAAAAACTTCAAATGATGGATTAATAAGCTTGTTACTAAGGAAACATTTTCATCTGAAGATTTGTCAATAATAGCTCATGAAACTGTTTTGTTGAAAATAGACATCTTAACGAACCAGATAAAAGCTCTCTGCATCTTGTGATTAATGCAAGAAAAGTATAGCGTCGATCAACGTCTGGAAATAAAAAGAGTTTTAGTTAATACTGGTTCTAACATTGTGTATAATGTTAATTCACCATTTTAGAAACGAGGAGGGAACTGGAGTCGAAACGCGTTCCGCAGTTGTTTCTGGGATCGTTAATGGGGCGCGTCAGTCAGTCAACCTCGTTCCCAGGGTTCTCCGTAGGGCGGGTAGGAGAGAACCCTGGGAACGAGGTTCTCAGTCAGTCAGCTATTGGCCAATTTTTTCCCCCTGTTTAGTAACAGTCTCAGAAGTCTTTCATACATATATACATGAACAATTACATACACAGTTTACAGGTAGCCATTGCGACTCCTGATCCCAATATTAAGATTTCTCCTGACAGATAACCCACCCACCCCCGGAGGGGACGTAGGGGTCTACGTCCCCTACTCTTTCGAACAGTGGTGTGGGTCAGTCTTTTACGTCAAACAAGAATAGATAAGTGAAAGTGCTGTGAGACGGGAGCTACGATTTTTCGTCCTACCCACCAAGAGGACTAGAAATTCTAACCGTTTGCAGATGTCATTCAAGGCAGCACTTTGTTCTCAGTTATTTAAAGACCCTGAGTGTTGGTCCGGCCGGGTTTGAACCCGCGACCTCCCCCTCAGCAGACTCGCGCTCTCCGAACGGAGCTAGCCAGGCGGCAGTTAACTTTTGCGAACTAACGGTTAACTCGGCCTTGTTTCTTTCTCGTTTTTAAAGTGACAAATTTAGATTTTAACAAGCTGTTTAGGGCCGTACTTTTCTCAAAAACATTTTGGCAGTTCCACCCTGGGGGAGCCTACTGAACTGAATTTCCGAGATCAATTCTCTTCCCGTTTCTCCCGTTACAGCCGGGAAAGGGCCCGAGGAGGGAACCTGAGACCGAATTGCATTGGCCCATGGGACATTGCAGTAGTCCTTTCATACTAACCTCGTACCCAGGCGCTTCTTGGGATGTTCGACGGTAGTCGCGGTGCAAGGATCATGGGAAAACTTCAAAGTACGCAAAGGTACAACAGTTGCGCCAAAGCGCCTGGGTACAAAGCAGCTTTCACAAAAAGTTAACGCAAACTCCATTTTGGTTTGTACTGTTTTATATATTCGTTTTACACCTTAAACAGAAAGTACGAAAGTTTCTGGCCGTTTCTTTTGCGGAGACCTGGCCGTTAAAAACTGAGGGTTCGACTCTACCTAAAAGTAAGTCGAAACCAAAGACGACACTGGTCAACTGCATGGCCCAACATTTCTCATCGGAGATCAGAGCCTCTGTACTATATAAAACGGTGTAATATACGTATATAAACGAGGTTAGGCTATTTAATGTATAATACTCGAGTTAAGCTCATTACAACCCATACGGACTCAAATAAACATTCTAAACGTCGTCCTACCTGAAACACTTGTAAACAGCAAACAAAGTTAACGCCGCCACCCCACATCCAATAGCGATCTCAGAATAGTCCAAGACAAGGCGAGGGGTTGCTTTTCTGTCCATATAAACAGGCACAGTCTCAGCTGGCAGCCGTCCCAGGAAACAACGCGGAATTGGCAACTTCTGAACGTATCTTCTTCCTTGACAAATTCTGTCTAATGTTTGCCATTCCTCTTCTGAGATATCGTATTCGTCCTTCTCAATTTCTTGCCCTTGTGTCAATGAGACACTCGATTCAGTCGTAAACCCTCCTGCCATACCATAATAAGCTTTGATAGTCTTCTTCGAGCCTTCGTCCACATCACTGGGATAAAGAAATCTTTCTTCTTTAAACTCCTTGTCCATACTGTCTTCTTGAAAATTTAATGACCTTGATGCAGGTGCCTCTATCTTTTGAGCAACTGACCCTTCATTGCCGATAAATTCTTCTCTTACCAAGCAAGACTCAGCTGACATTGATCTCATTACTTCCCTCATGTCCTTGGCACCTTCCTTTGACTCAGAAGCATTCACAACTGAAGAGTTTCTTTCATCCCCTTGCCTATCCTTCAAACAGTCTCCAGTAACCGACACTTTTTCGTCTTTTCCATTTTCGCTGTGTTCGGGAGTTTCCGAGCCCTCCATCTTTGTCAAGCCATCTTTTCCAAGATCTTGGTGATCCTGTGCTGAAGAAGTTTGATCGTTTCTGATGTTCACCCTTGAAAAAATGACTGTCAAAGCTCTTCTAATAACGTTTGCAGGCTCGTAGTTGCTGTCACTGTCGTCGTCATTTTCGTTCGATTTAGTTTCTTTCCGATATTTCATACCTTCTGCGTTAAACGCGACACAATTTTCATGAACCTTTTCTTGATATCTCTCTTCCCTTTGGACTTCATCTCCAAAACACGTGGCGATCACAGTCCTTTCCGTACTCCGCAAACGGTTTCGTGCATCATATGAACCAACAGCTGAAAAGAAAGATGTTCATTCACTAGGATCCCAAAAACTACAAGGCAGCGTTCACACTTAGTGCCCGAGTACGGTGCCCGAGTACGGTTCTCACTGAGCATTAATGTGAACACACCCTTTTTTCGATCAATACCCACGATAGAATTTGGGCACGGTGCCGGTGACCGAGTACAAGGTCTTGACTTTAATTCACTCTAGAAAATTTATTTCGAGAAGGCTTTATCAAAGATGCATGGATTGCGTAAGCTGAAACATAAGATCAGTAAGATCATCTTTTTCCCTCTTGAATCGACTTCCCAATTTCCATGACCTTCTGTTTTAACTTTACTTACTTAATAAACTAGTTATAATGTAAAGTCGGTATAAAATGATCGCTAACATCTGCGGAGCTGCGCCAAAGTTAAATCTTGTATAATTCCTGAATATCGCGCTGAGACCGGAAAAATACATTATTTAATAAATGAGCTCGAGCAGCCCAGAAAAATCGTTGTCATCATTGCCTACCTTGGTCTCTCAAGATGAACTGTTGTAGGGCTTGCAATTCTTCTGTTTGCCCTTCCAGAATCTGTTCAACTGTGTAAACAGTTGCGCGGCGGTTAATAGGAAACAATCTTAGCATCCGTAAATCAACACGCACTGAAACAGAATTAGAGACGTTAATATATAACAATAGTTTAATGTAACAATACTGTGTTATAAGTCTGTGGCTCACTGTCGTATGTGGTTTAGAGGGCGCTGGTTAGCCTGGTAGCAAGTCAAAAGATGTTGTTTTTATTTTGTATTAAACCTAATTCTTTTTTGACGTTCTCGTTGCCCGTCGCCGTCGTCGGATTTTAAGGTCCGGGGAGGGGGGAACTTCCATATGAAACAGACGGGGATGATCGTCGGAAATTTGGAATTTAACCCCTAAAGGAGACCATCTGGGCGTTGCTCAAGCTTTTTGTGACCCCTAAAGGAGACCAATCTGGGCGTGGCTTAAGCAAATTTTTGACTTCTGTTTCTCTTCGCGTAATTCTGTGTTTCTTCGCGGAACCCTAAACGAGACCTTGGCGCCTTAAAATATTGGCGCTTTGCCCGGAACACCCTAAGCGAGACCAAAATCCAAAATCTACACCCCTAAGCGAGACGACGAGCATCCCCGTCTGTTTCATATGAGAGTCTCCCCCCGGGTCTTAAGGTCCCTAATGTACTCAGCAGCAATTCTTTCCCTCTAAAGCTTATAGGTCTTGTGTCCGGCAGCAATTTGCAACTTTACGTTCAAATGAACCGTACTTGAAAATTGAAAACAACTTACACTGGTCGTGGAGAATGAACCAGATCAGCATTTCAAGCGTGCCAGTATTCACAGTATTCAATCGAACAAACGTTGATTCAGCCTTTATGGTGGGGGTGGCAGAATATCCATCTCTAACTTTCAATTCTATAAGAAATTAAAAAGTACAAGAAACCACTTATGGAACGAAAACGTGAAGACCACCGAGGACAAAAAATTACACCCAAATATGTCTACAGTAGTTTTGTAAGGACTTCAATTATACTATTGAAATAAAAAAGTGATAACATACAGTGTCAGAAAGTTATTCATTTCATTGCTACTTACCATGAAAATTCCTGCCAGTATAGACGAGGGCTCCATATCTCCCACTGCTTATGTAAATAAGTTTTCTTCTCCAATTCAGACAAGCAATTATCGTGTACAACAGGCACAACGTAACACACACGGGGGTTGCCGCAATGTAATAAACTTGGACATCTCCACTTAAGTGGAAAAATCCTGAAAAATGAAGCAAAATCTTTTCTTAGAAGAAAGTGTGAAGGAAAAAATAATGCGAGAATACAGACTGATTCTTGGATGGTGCGTGCGCAAGGTAACATATGAGCGCATCCATTTTCAGCAGCTGGATGTGCCCATATAAGCTTTTTTGCTACTTGTGCTACTTTTGCGCTTGCATATAAGCGTTTTGCTATTTTGTGTTACTTTTGCGCGGATATAAGCGTTTTTGCTCTTGTGTTACTTCTGCGCGCACACAGGCTTTTTTTGCCATTTGTGCTACTTTTGCGCACATGAAACCGTTTTTGCTCTTTGTTCTACTTTTGCGAGCATACAAGCTTTTTTGCTATTTGTGCTACGTTTGCCCGCACATAAGCGTTTTTACTGTTGAACTGCTTTTGCGCGCAAATATGCGTTTTTGCTATTGTGCTACTTCTGCCCGCATCTAAGCGTTTTTGGTATTTTGTGTCTAATTAATATTTCTTTCTGCTCAAAGAAGTCATGTCGCTGCACAAAGTAAAATGTATGAAAGTTCAATTTGTTTGATTTTGATAGTAAGGTAAGAGGTCTGCAACCTCGTTCCCAGAAAAAGGTATCTAAGTGAATGCACCGCGCAGTCTTTACACAGGTAGCATTAAAAAGTAATAATTGAAGCGTACCTTTAAAACAGTTGTAATAAATTCTGATCCCAAGTAAAGAATTTCTCTCGCATAACAGCGGAAAGAGAACCACGAAAACAAAATAAGAAATCGCCTTTTTCATCTTGTCAAGTCATCATTGGAATTGACAAAATTCGCTTTGCTCAAATTCTGATCCTGATTTCTAATCTGATTATCTACATCATAAAGATCACTGTTTGCGCGCGCTTTTCTCTAATTGGATAGTTTGTATCTCTCTGTTGACCAATCAGAGTGGAGCAAGAGAGACTACCGCGCGCTTGCCCAAAGGTTGGTCACTAGAATAATACTACTGAATGGTATAAGATGAAGTACGTGTTTTTTATTACCCTAATTTGTATTATTCTCTTACGAAATGTGCGCTTAACATAAGGCGACGAGGAAGCAAACTTGCACTCGTTATTACCCACCCGATGGATGGAAAATGAAATACGTTCTTTGCCCGCATCAGTTTACCCGCCTTGTGCAGGTAGAAAAATGAAAATATCCTTTACAAGGCAGGAGATAGACAGGAGAAAGGATCACATTTCGTAACACTTACATGAGGGGATTTGTTTTGACAAGAAAAGATTTCATCTCCTGGAAAATATTGTAAACTAAGAAAACCATTAAGAAAGCTCAATCATCATCCAGCCATCACGATCCTTCCGTTCGATCAGTAAGGTTTACATGTTCCAGAGTTAGCGTCAAAGACTTTCATCACCGGGAAGTGCGCGCATTATCTCGCCTTTGGCTAAATATAATGAACAACCGCTCTTCCACGGGCGCGCAGAGAAAGTGACATGCTCACCATACGCTAGGCTTGGTCTGCGAAAAATCTCTTAGAATATTTTAATCAGCTTTCTTTAGAGCCCGTCGATTCAAAACTGAGAAGAGCTCTCTCCAAAGCCAAGACACAGCTGAGGTTTCGACTTTCCTTGAACAAGGCATTTATGCAAGGTTATTAAAGTTGGTAAAGTGAAATTGTTTTAACGTTTGAAATTGTTTAACGTTTGTTTTGGCAAGTCTGTAAGGTGGATTGGTAAGCCAAAATTTGCTGCTACTCTGCAGACCCCTGTCGCCACTTTAGAGACAAGAAAAAACTGGATGCGTTAAGTTTTGCAAAGACTTCTGGGACTGTTTCTAGAGACGCTGGAAAACATGGCCAATAGCTGATCGGCGCTTCGCCAGCAACGATCCCGGAAACAATTGCATGAGGCATTTCGGCTCCCCTTCTCTTCTCGCTTCTAAAGTGGTGAATTCCACCGAGGTATGACTGCAGCTTTGCGAAACATTCATATGTCACTTTCTGAATCAGAAGAATTTTCTTTGTTGAATGCTCTATCAGGCTTTTTTTAACTTGAAATATTTCCTTTATTAAAACTATAAAAAAAAAACACGATGTCACTCACTACAAATATCTTTTATTTAACTTTTTGATTTACTTTCTTAAAGAAGATTCTTTTTACTCTTGCACTACGAGGTATCTCGCTCTGTCATTGACTATGTTAATGACAGGCAAAAACGAAAACAAAATTTTTCCTTTGTATCTTTTGGTTTCTAATTCTTCGACTCTTTGTCTCTCTCTCTCTCTTTCAATTTCAGTCTCAAATCTGACACAGTTTTCTTTTTAAATTCTGTCATACGTTGCTGTTCTTCTTTCGCTTTCTTTTTACTGATTTCGTTTTCAATGGCAAAAATCCACTTGCTCTGTTCTTTGGTAACATATCTGTGCTTTAGCAAAGACAAAAACACTCCACCACTTGTGCGCCTGTAAAGTGAAAATGCAAAACACTTTATACATTTACAGTGACTACCGCTATATGCTTGTATGAATGACTTTGAACTCAAACTGGTGGGTATAATGGAGTAGACTTCTTTTATTATTATTTTGCTTGTAAACGGTCTTAATAAGCTTATGATTATGCAGCTCATCTTAACTTTTCCTTAGTGGCCTGTGCCATGTAAACCTCTGCCATTGGCACCTCATTATGTAAATCTACCAATGCCACAATTTTAATTGTGACTTAGACCTTACTTTAACCCTATGAAAGATAATCTGTCAGTTTTCTGTTGATGATTTGTAGTTTGTTACATCTGGTTATCAATGAATGTGTTTGGTCATGTTAATAAATAAATAAATAAATAAATAAAATAAAAGGTCTTTATTGTTTTTTAAGCAAAAATACATGCTAAAAACCAAGAACACTTACATGTATGTTAAACACAGCAGAAAAAAATTACAAGGCTTAAAAAAATTCCATGTAGAAGCATTGAATTTAACATTCAAGATCCACATTACATTAAATAGCTACTCTATATTTGAAAAATAGCCTATTAAAAAAACTATTTTCAAAATGCTGGGTATTAACCCTAGGGAGTTGACTGCTAGGAACTCAGAGGCGCACTGAACTTTCTTTCATTTTAGGGATGGAAGGGTACAGAGGGTGGCCAGGCATACTGGAGATCTTCTTGAATAGTGAGCGATCTACCTCCTCTAATACGTCGTATATGTCAGTTTGGTACGAAATATATTTACATTTAAAGCAGTGCTGTAGAAATGTTAGCAGAATTTAAGCTAGGCCTGCCTTCAGCTCACATAGCATATTCAATTTACTGCATTGTAAAACATTTGTCATATTAACCTTACCAGAGTACACTTAATGTAAAAAGGAAAAACAAACGAACAAACAAATAAAACAAAATAGTTTTTTGTTTTGTATGTTTGTAAATTTGTGTGTTTGTTTTTCCTTTTTTACATTAAGTGTGCTCTGTAAAATGAAAATAAAAATTAATAAATTACAAAAAAAAAACCTTACCTCCTATCTCCATCCTTTGTCCATATACCTCCATGTCTCTCCACCTCCTGTGTGTCCCTGAAGAGCTTTATTGCCTTTTCACAGCCAATACATGTCACAACTCGTTGGATAAGAATCACCTTACTCTAAAGGGTAAAAATAATGTATTCAGCGATTGCCTTGGATCAGTTTACCATGGTGATAGAGTGTTCTTCTTATTTTTTAAGGATTTTTCTATGACGATGTTGTTACAATTAGGTGTAAATAAATAAAATAGCAGCACCATCAACAAATGGAGGAGAGATGACATAAACTGACAGCACACTAAATGTAGACAAGGTCAGTAATAGTTACAACATCATAAATTATATTATTATCGTATCATTATGGGTTGAAGTACTGGCTACTTGGCCACACTGATGCCCTAAAATGATAAAATATTTTAATAAGTTATTTGAGAATTCTTACTTCATTTAACTTGTAAGCTATTTCCCTAGCAACAACTTCCTCAGCATCATCTGATGTGACCCTCAGAGTCTGGAGCACCTTTTGATTTCCTGATTCCACATCCTGATGGTTGGATCTGCTACTTTTTGGCTGCTGTCCATCTTTATGGTGTCTCCGTATTTCCCTTTTACGTTTTCTCCTCCCAGCCCTAGTTTTCTTGACTACCTCTTTATCTGCAAGAAAACGTAATAAAAGACACACAGATACTTGGACTTTCCACAAGGAAACAAAAAATAGAAACAAAAATATTATGAAGACTATTGAAGAAAATTATGGAAACAATAAATTATCGATTTTTGCCACAGTTTCCAAATAATCTCTTGCAATATTTTTTAACTGCTACTAACAAAATGATCAAGATAATAATGACAAAAGTACTTGAAATGATGCATGTGCTAATAAGCAGAAAAAAAAATTACATGTAAAATATCTTTATTGCAATATAGTACATAAATTTAGCCAGAGCTAAAAGCGAAGCTCACATTTATGCATTTTAAATTTCATGCAGACAATGGACTTTAAACTAGTGACAAAACCACAAATCCATACTTAACTTTATGGGAAAACCATATGACTGAAAAACATAAAAAGGGGAAAAAAGCGCCATGCGTAAACTGTTTTCAACAAATGTGGTCTTTAATCAGACTCAAACTTCCACCAGGACACGAGGTCTGTGTTTTTGAGGTCTGCGATTTCGAGGTCTACTGTCTGCAGTCTGCATTTTTAAGGTCTGTGTTTTCTAGACACCCTTGATCTGAAGGCAATTCTGATACTCTCTTAAAGATATGTGCAGAGGAGACAAAAAGGTACTAGACTGCGAGCAGTCTCTTATTTTTCTTTGCAAAGTTACTGCACGTGAAACCTAAGCATGCGAGTGGCAAAGCTGCGAGCCACAAGAAACAAGGGCATAAGCCCGCGAAGAAAAAATAAGAGACTGTTGACTCTTTTGTTTTGTCTGGGGACAACGAAGCTGTCAAGGTAATTTAATAAATTAATCAATTAAATCCAAGTAACTTGAAATGATTTATAAATAGAACATGAACTGAAAAAATTACACTTTCTTTACATCCGGTAAGATTGCCTTGAATTCATTTCCCTTGAGGAAATTTTCAGCAGCTTCCTTCCCTAAGATATCCTTACAAATTTTATTACTGAGATTACTGCTTGGTTCGCTATTGTTTGTACTTGGTTGTGATGCATGACTATTTTTACTGCTTACAATCTCACCACAGACCAGTCAAGTATCTGTCAACAGCTGTGCAATGGACCAATCGGTTACTCCCTTTTGGGGCTGACGGAGGGTTTGTTTACCACATAAGAGTCAGCAGTCCGTCTTTTCTCGTCTCGTCTCAATCCCTTATTGTAATAATAACATCGTGGTTTTCAATCCTGCTGGATCAGATAAGAACTAGACGGATTTTAAGAGAAAAGGCGGATTGCAAGCAGTCTAAAAAGGTACCAGTCCTCTTAGCAACACAGGTTGTAAAGAAGCTCATGTATTAAGCACACACATCTTTTCTGCCATTTTAAAAATTTACCTGACGTCTTGGTATTATCTCCCTCACCAGTTCCCGGATGACTTTGTTCTTCCAACCTTGCTCGCTTTTTTCTTTTCCATGACTGGTCATCCATAGAGCTATCAGACTCCATAGAAAGAACTGCACTGTCTGCTTCATAATCCCGCTTAAGTGTTTCATCCACACTATCCTTCACTAAATTTTCCTTTTTGCCAAAATTTCTGAAAACAGAATTTGGTGACAGAAAAGTGCAATCATCTGTTTTTGCTAAGCCTTTATGTTCAGATAAAGTTGTCGCCATCTCGGACCCTGTTAAAGAATTTTGGTCTTCGTCAGCTTTCTCATCCAGGTCCATTTTCTCTTCGCCTTCACCATCGCTTGAGCTTAATACTTCGCCTTCTTCGTTATCGACTAAAGTCCTTGCACTGTCGATTATTTCGTTGTCAAAACTCTGGCTTGGCCCGTTCTCATCTCCAACAGTGCATGAAATTTGCTTGACATTTTCTTCTCTTTTTTCGACTAAAATTACTTTTTCTGTGTTCTGTTCACAACCATTCTCTTTTACATTACTTGATTCTTCATCAAACTCGTTGAAAGTAACACCCAAGTCCAATTCGGCCTCGAAACGTTCCAGGCTGTCAGCCATGATCTTGACATCTACCACCATTACTTCATGTATCGCAAAATATAGCGTATCCACAAATAACCAAACACCGCGGGCTCATCAAAATTCTAACGTGTCATTACTCCATGTAATTCACACAAGAATAAATTTGGCTTGTTCTCAGACGTGAAAACGTTAACAATTTTTTATCATTATTATAAATGTCATCTTTTATATTGTGAAGTAGGAAGGAATTTGGATTAACTACACCTTTATATTCTTTTCTACCAAAAAGAACAAGAAAAATTGAGAGACAACATTTCGCTTCATCTTATATGACCAGGTTGCTGGAACTTTGCGCCTTTCACTTTTTCGCTTCGTTCTGTGTTTGTGTCAGTCGTTTCCGTCTTGGAATTATTTGACTTGAAGATTGTACTTCCGTTCCTTTTTTAAGGTAAATTAACACGAGGTGTTTTATTAAATAAAAGTTTATTGTTTTTTCATATAGAAAAATAGCAGAATGAATTTTTTGTATGAATGCCGGAAGTAGCTTGCATGGGCATGTGTGTTCTCTCTTTTATACTCTTGCATAATTTCAACTTTAATTTTCGGCAGGTTGATCTTAGTTATGAGCAGTGATGAAGACTTTGACGATGCAGCGTACAAGGAATACGAAGATCAACTTTACCATGATGAATCTTCATCTGCGTAAGTGTTAAATAAATCCTTTACTTTAAGGGTGTATGCTCTACATAAAGCCTGTATATATGTACCTGTATTAATGCTGCTTTTGTTTAACCTATATAGAGGTGATGATGATGTAGACAGCGAAGTAGAAGAAGCCCTTTACAGCCAAGTGCACTATGCCTCGTCTTTATTAGTATCAGAAAATTCAACACCAGGTATCAATGCCTTGCATTAAATGTTACCTTCAAGAATGACATCATCCTATAATTATAATAATAATAGTAATAACCAAAGGTTAGGGAGTGTGGGCGAGGTCAATTAAAGGTTAAAACACTCTGGTTTGTGTAAGTTTCAAGTGATAGAAGTTAAAAAATGCATTATGTTCTTTCCATATTGATTCTTAGCTCCTCTGGTTTCCCACAATTATCTTCCCAGACTTTGCCGATGTTGCTAGAAGTATGAACTATTTTTTGATCAAAATAGCAGTGGTACAGGGTCTAGAGGCTAATGCGTAGTGATGACCACAACCAGATAAATTCCTGCCAATGTCTACCCACCAAAAGTTGGTGAAATATGGTCATCTTGACAGTGACTAATGAGTCAAATTCTTGTATAGGTAATAGCATGATCTGTAGGATATTTAGCATGAATACCACAAGTGATATTTCAAATTGTTGTACGTAATTTCACAAGCTGTTAGGTGAGTGAAATTTGAGACAATTTTGAAATATCACAAGTGGTATTTACACCAAATATCATGCTATTATTTGTTTATACTACTACCCCCCCGTGGGTAAGGACTTTTTTCCTCAAATCTCCGGAGATGGAATTTTTTTCCCAAACATATTACATTGTAAGATTATCGGCCTTGAGAGATATTTTTTTCAGTACAGGATTTTTTTTCTCCAGGTATTTCCTTGCAAGAATATTTTTTCTCTCAAATCAGTGTGCAGGATATTTTTTTCTGAAATCACCCATACACACCCCCTAACCTCCCCTGCAAAAGTCAAATTTTTGGCCCCTTGGGAAATCATCATTGTTGGGAACATCGTGAATGACTTGTTGTAAACATAACTTGACAGCTTATTGACAGCTTGCATCCAAATCTAGCCAATGGGAATTGCCTGTGGCTGGATTGAAGCAAGTAGTTCAATTATAATTTATGCCAAACCGACCGTCCGTATTTTTAGCGTCTCTCCCTAGTCTCGCTCTCCATTTTCAGCCTCGCTCCAGACCTTTTGTGTCACTGCTCTCGCGTACTTGAATACGCAAAAATACAGACTGTTTTGCAGTCTTATCCATCAGACTGAAGCTAAATTAAAGTTATTTAGTAAAATTCTCTTAATATTATGTTGCAAAACCCACCTTCTTATTTGGCTTACTGTGTTTAAGTTAGAAAAGTTAGAAAATTTGCCTAAATGTGCTTGTGGAATTTTATAAAACTAGGATCCTTTCAATTCTGTAAGCCTTGATAGTCAATGAGGAATTTAAAGAGGGCTGTCTTGTAATCATTAGAGAGTTTTAGATCCGAGTTTACCGCGAACCTCTAACCGCTGGAGGTCGCGTGACAAGTCGTTCGCGTCACGTTTGAGGTTTACGACGTGCGTTTTCAACGTGGGGAGGTAGGTTTTCACGTATGTCATTTACCTGAAAGCTTTTAGCGTATAATTTTTGTTTTATCCCACGTAACGACACAAAAATCTTGTAGATCAAGTCTTTATCCATTAACAGAGGCACAAATTCGGGCGAAATGGCTAAATTTGACAAATCCTATTGGATCTTGAAAACAAGTGCCATTCATGGCTGCTGATTCAAAATGGGAGCCGTAAATTTGCAAGAAGAACTAATGTAAGAATTTACAGCTCTTTGCTGCTAGATAACCCAGTGTTACCGTAAATTTCTCTTATTTCACTGATTGATATTTCGTCTATTTCTAAATGAAAAATAAACCTAGAATGGCTTCTTTAATCCACCACCAATCTAAATCGAATAATGTTTGAACGTCGAACCGCAAACGGGTAACCGCAAACCGCGGTTAGAGGTTCGCGGTAAACTCGGATCTAAAACTCTCTATTGTAAAAAAATTGGATCCTTATATGTTTTGATCACTATACGTTTCGTGGAAACTGCCCACCTACCCCTCCCCTAAGCCAACATTAACACTTACTTATCACATAGGGCGAAATGTTGACTTAGAGAAGGGGTAGGTGGGCAGTTTCCCAGAAACCTATAATGATAAAAAAATTAATAATATCAACGCATTGTCGACTGAATACTCACTAATTAATATTCCGGAGAATGAACATGTAAAATATGTAAATGCAGCAAATTGCACTTAATTCTTGTTCAACATTTTAGGTGGTGAAAGAAAAGCTCAGAAAGAAAACAATGATGGTTTGCGTACCACAAGGCAGCAGAGATTTCATGTGAACTCCTCTGTTATTGTAATTTCAAGCGATGACAATGAAAATGATAAGGTCAAAGGCCATGACAGTGATGGTGATTCTGTAGAAGAACTTTGTTCTACATCCATCAAATATCCAGGTATTTGATTTAAGACTGTGCTACTTTGTATGAAATCTAAAGAAATAATGTACTAGACTGTTTTTAAAATATGCTAATATGAAATTCTCTACCTGCGGAAATTCACAGATCAGATGTCATAAACAAAACATCTCTTAAAAATGGCGCTGCTAGTTATTTTTCTTAAAAGTAATATAGTAAATAATTTATTATTAAATAACTAATATAGTATGTGCATTCTGATTGGTTAAAAACCTATGGTTTATTGTGCCAGTAAACTTAGAGTTATTTTATAAAAGCAATAGACCACACTTTCCATGGGTTTACTGGCGTGATAACTCACGTGGGATTTGGGGAGAACACGAGAAAAGCTCGTAAATCACCAGCTGAAGATTGCTTAAATATTATAAAGTATTTATGTAATTTTAATTCTTTTGGTTTCTGTCTATTCAGAGGTGATTGAAATTTTTTCGGATGAAAACACGTCAACTCCAGTTAGGAAAAACCGTGAGGTACATGTTCATGTAATTTAATAAATTAAAATGGTTGGCAGTTTCTGTAGAAATATCAGTATTTACTTTATTGGGTCTGTGAGCCAGCAAGATGAAACAAATCCTGTGTTCTGATTGTTCCCAGGGTTCTCTCCTTGGGAACAAGGTTGATAAGGCATATGTATCAACAGTTCAGGGTATTTACATAGTGAATCAAAGTAACCATCACGATGGTAAAACCCATATTAATGCAGGTCTAATTATTTGAATTTCAATTCAAAATAAAGTATTAATAATAATAATGTTAAATGCTTGTAATAATATTAAAAATAATTTAATAATATTTATTATTAGTAATATTATTGGAGAAATAGTGATATTAAAATATTATTTCTGAAGTGTCTAATTTATACTTATTAAGAAAATAACATGTTTACCCACAGCATACTGTACACTAAAAGTGACTGATTTGTTTTAGATGCAACTAAAGGAAAAATTTAATGGAGAAGAGCCAAGGAAATTAATGATTGGTAATATTATCCTTCCATTTGATTTTTTTGTTCAATATCTTAACCGTTGCTGCCTTACATTTTACTTGTAATTCCTCCAAATAAGCTGGAAGAAGGTTTAACTAGTAGCATTCTGAGCACTTAAAACTCCCTAACCTGCCATTAGGGACCATATTGACTTAGTGGAAGGGTTACAGTTAACTCCTGTAAGCTCTAATATCCACTTAAAAAATCTCTAGACTTATCTCTATATAATTATTTCCATAAAGAATTAGTTGAGAGAATTTGATAAAAGATCAAAGTATCTTCCCTTTGGTGATCATTTTATTTATTCTCATTATTTTTTCTCTATTGTCTTTCCTCTATTATGGGAGAAAATTGATGTTGGTCACCAGTGGGACTTGAAGAGTTTTTAGGGACACCCCTGGAACTACAAGTTAGAGTCCTTAAATAGTGGAAGTTTATTTCATTTACAATGCACATTTGTATTTTACAATGTATTATGTTTTCTTGGGATTCAACTGCTGTCGGTATTTTTGGGGAGTCTGTGTTAGTAAGCTGTTAGCTAGACGAAATTTGGCTTTATGAGTGATTAGGCACTGAGTGGCTTACTCCTGTTGCACTATCAAATTCTTTCTTTCATTTACAAGCATACAGTTAAACCTTTGGTACAGTATGGCTCATTACAGTCAGGGGCTGGACAGTCTGCCAGCCAGGGAGCCATGTGACTCGTGCAAGCCATTTCAGGAAAAAAATAAGTAATGAAATTGCAGATACATAAAAAAATGTTTCCTGCTTATTTCCCTATGTGTATGTGAGGTTTTGCTTCAAGAACATTTTTGTAGAATTACACATCTTGGTTGACTTTCACTAATTATGGTTAAATGCTCATTTTAATGCTTATTTTGATTTTTTTTTGTATTTTTCTTTTGTTTCGCATGGCTTGCGTGAATCGCTCGCTCACGCTGTGTCCTAACTTACTACAGTTCAATGCATTTTAATATGAGCGAGTTAAGGTTCAAGTCTCACTGTTTATGTCATTGGATTGGATTTGTTGTTGGTTATTTTGCTTTTTCTGAGTGGTTTTCTCCAGATACAGTTTACGTATACTCAGCAAAAAGTTGGCAAACCATATAAAACTGAGGCTTTCATTTTCCTTCTACTTTTGTAGAAAACTGGGATTTGGATGAAAGAGACCTTGAGGTATGATTCTTCTTGATTCTAAGTACATATAGACAGGAAACTACATGTAACGTGCCCAATTGCAAAGGTTTCATATTGTTTTATTAATATACTTGTGCTAATTAGAACAATTTCAGTTTAAGGTTTTGAAGATTAGAGAGTTCAAGAAATGCCTTTTGAGCCACCATAAATTGCTGGGAAGTTCATGCTCCATATTCGTTTCTAGAAATTCTTTGTATTTTAACCCTTTCACTGCCAAATTTAGCCAAAAGCAAATTTCGACCAAATTTCCAAATTTCATTTTCTGAAATTTTGAAAAATAAATACCACCATGTGTAAGTACGAGCAGAGAGGTTTCATTTGAATGGTCACATCATAGGATTTCGTCCGCAGACTCAAAAGTTAGGGTCACCTTACAAAACTCCATCAAGTACTCTGGCAGTGAAAGGGTTAACTTTTTAACATTTACTTCAAGTGGTTCATCAATATTTAAGTTTTATTTTAGATGATGTTTCATTAAAACTTTATATTGTTTTGATCTGAAGCCTACGTGTATCTGTACTGAATAGGGATTTTATTTATTATTGTAAACAATAATACTTGCTTCTTAAGGACTCCACTAAAAGAAAACGCCCAAGGTACTACACTCCTGACAAAGGAAACCAATATACACATTTAAGATGTTACAACTGCAATGAGAAAGGTCATCTTGTGCAATTCTGCCCTCAGCCGAAGGTAAATTTATACTAGCTGCTGCAGTGCAAAAAATACTTAAAAGTCAAACTAACTTGTCTTCCTGGCTTGAATATATTTGATATTTTTATATTTTAGGTCCTAAACCGCGAGCTATAACTTAGTTAAACAGAGCTTTCCCTCTCCTGTATTTTACTATCTAAGTATCTGAGGGAGTAAATTTTCATGAGGGGAGAGATGCTTTTTGACAATGATTGAGCGGTTTCAGCTCGCTGATTTGTCAAGAGCAACCTTGTTCCCAGGCTTCTCTCCCACAGGTAGGAGAGAGAACCTGGGAACGAGGTTGGGCCGAGAGCAATGGTAGATAAGAAATGGAAACGATGTGTTGGTGGCACAATTTGTTTTTTCTTTTCTTGTGTGTGCAAAAACATTATTGTGAAAAAACACTGCATTGAAACCACTTGCCTGCGGCTTGTGGTTTCACTTAAGTTTTGAAGATTTGGACATCATATCTATGGTTAAAAAGAGTACAGACCATGAAAGATTGCTGTCAATTTGTTAAGTTACATTTATTTTCATCATGTCACAGGCATTTGACTCACTTTTTGCATTTTTATTTTTCACGTAAAAACACTCAGCGATACTACACACAAAATAATCATAGATCTCAAAGTATGCATTATTCTTCATTTCACTCTCAGCTGCCTCCAATAACAATGTTGATAATTATTTGATTTTTTTCCAATTTGTAGAAAATCAGCGTATGTTTCTTGTGTGGAGATTCTGGCCATATAAAGAGGAACTGCCCGAATGAACTGTGTTTCAATTGCAAAGAGCCTGGCCACATATCCAAGGTACTGTATGTTCATTTGGATTTGTAAATTTTGGAGTGTATCACTTGGTTAATGCCAGAACACTGAGATTAGTTGTCCCAAACTTAAATTGATACATTATGTCATCATAAGTAACTATGACTTAATATGACGTGATATATTCTAATAATTTTGAGGAGGAAGTTGACCCCTTTGCATGAGCCAACAGCACCAGCAGCGTGGCTGAGTGGTTAGAGCAATGGAATTACAATTTAAAGGCCCTGAGTTCAGTTCCGCTCTGACCGCTTGCTGGATTTGTTCTCAGTAGTCCTGAGTTCAAATCCTCGGCCACGCTTGTAAATAGCCAGCTGGTTTGCCTCCGGCCAGTTGGGTTTGTTAACCCTGTTATGTTTGATTTAGATTATTTGTTTCAGGCGTTCACTCGGCCCCACTAGCATTAGTGCTATAAATACTGTCGAGAGTAAATAACAGAATTATTAGTATTATTATTATTGTTGTTATTATTATTATTATTATTATTATTATTATTATTATTAGTTGACCTGACTGGGCAAGCCAAAGTGTCTATATGGAGAAAAGTTGGCCTGGCAAGTAGGGTGACCCTAACGTTGAAAAAAGGGTGGCCCACTCTTTTAGCCCAGCAGACTTTATGTTCTTCATGTAAACGGTTCGCCAAGTTTTAAAAGGAAATGAAGAAAAGTTGGCTTGTCCTGGGATGGGTGGAGGCAAGGTGGGGTGGGTAGCTCGGGCAGACGAGATTACAAGATTGCTCCATATAAACGGGGCCTAAGAAGGCTTCTATCAGTTTGCAGTTTGGTATTAGGAGCTTAAACAAGGACGACGGCGACGGCAACGAGAACGACAAAAAGGTGTAGATCTGGCAAAACAACAACTTTGCAAGTGCAGCACACTTGTTCAGTACATTTCTTTTGTGTCGTCGCACGACTACGACGTGAAACGTCCTAATTTCACGTTTTATGTAGGACGTGAGCAGAAGAACTCCAGAAAAATTCACTAACATTTGACAAATTGAATTAAGAGTGATGAAGTTTGAAACAGCGTGAATTTTCTAATTAAGAGATGTTCTTGGCACCGTTATCGGGGTTTGTGTTGTTTTCCAAATTGTTTTTATTGATTTGGAGACAATTTTTACTATGTTTTTAATATGAATAATTACTGCCGTCGTTGTTGCCTAAACTTCCTTTGCCTCGCTTCACATGTTTGTTTTTCTTGCTCTTTCCGCCTAGTATTCTTAGGGGGTCGCTAAACGGTTAGATTAAATGGTCCCTGTATACATTCCAAATTCGTTATTAAATAAAACTTTCTAAAAATTATAAAGGTCTGGAATGTTTGTATCATTGACATCACATGCTCAAACGAAAGTATATCAGGATCTGCTGCTAGTTGGTCGCTTACACGGAGGGTTCGAACGAGATTTTGTCACGGTAGTCGTATTAAGTAGAGTTGTCCCCTTAATGGTAGCCTGCGAATAGCAGACGCATTTCCGGTCGTCGCTTCTCTCCCTCCGAAAAATAGAGAGATAGAAATAGAAATAGAGGGAGAGAAGCGACGACCGGAAATGCGTCTGCGGTTCGCAGGCTACCTTAATGGGGAAGTATCCGGTTGAGAGGACTTTGACTGTATGAAGAAACCCTGTTTGAAGTAAATGATACTTATACCATGAATGCAGTCTACCATGGTTACCTTTGACTTCCAATTCTCACATTTTACCAGTCAAATCGAACCTTACTTTCAGTTTCAAAAATTAGGCGGTAAATCTTGACGTTTTGGAACGCGGCTGAAAATGTCCATTCCTCTTGAAAGACGTGTTATGTTGAAAACCTATAACTGGAACAATTCAGCCAATTAAAAAACGAGTGAAGTCAGCGTGTGAAAGTTGTGCACATTGAATCGAATTTGTGAAAATTCAGTTAAATCGCCACCAAAATGCCTTGCGATTGTGAAGTGAACGATTAGAACCCAGATTTGCTTAACGTTTCTTGAAGTCAACCTTCAACTTAGTGCCCTCTGGAATACCTGCTTACTCGAGCTTTTTATATTTTACAGCAATGTAAAGAGCCCAGAGTTCGTCGATTTGATCGCTGTAATAGATGTCACATACTAGGTCATTTTGAAAGAGTAAGTGTAGTTCATATTTGATTTATTTATGTTCCGAAACTTCCACCATACGGCTATTAGTCCTTAAACCTTTAAGGCCCAGTAGTGACCCACATCCAATTTCTCTCAACATTAACACTGCCTGTTTAAACAGGCAGGTCATGAGAATTTATGAAATGATCACCAAAGATAAAATGTTGTGATTGTAGAACAAATTTTCTCAAGCAGTACCATAAGGGATTTATGAAGAACAGAGTGGAGAAGATGCATGTTGATGCTGCAGAAATTTCGTTCATGTAGTGCCCAAGTAGAGAAGGATCGAGAAAGAATTGAAAATAGCCTGCGTATAGCTGGCGGGGTTCGTCACGTCAGACTTCGTCGCCAAAACCTCACTCGCGAGAGGACGGATTTCCACCAGCTACGCAGGCCAAATTAAAAATCTGCTCTCTTTACTGGGGAATAACTACCATTCAGCAGAATTATCACGACAATCAGCTCGTTGTAACGCCGAACGAAATGATCGGCGTTTATTGCCGTGATTAGCCACTGAACGACCCGCCGCCATTTTCGTCTGGTTTGTCCCTAGTACTAGGATCTTCTTTGTGAGGGCAGTTTACATGGTGCTAGGATCTTCCTACCTCCTTGTAAAGAGCCCATAAATCGCACGATTTTGTTGAAATATGTTTCTGCTTGTAGGATTGTCCAGATCGCTGGAGACAGTACCATCTCACGGTAAGCAATACTTCCTTTTCTAACTGGAGGCATGATAATTCGCCTTCAGAACTTAGCGAGGGGGAATAATCACGGTGAAGGTTCAAAAAACGCAAAATCTTGTACCACAGGCCGGCAGATACGCTTGTCTAGTCCCTAGGCCTCATTATTCCACGCGGCCTATGCATTTCGGATCACGTGGCTCGCACGTCACCGAAATGCATTGACCGAAAAGGCCTGGAAAGACGCCATAACAAGTCTGCGACGGAAATGACGCGGGCCGTTTGCGCTTCTAACAGCTCATATTTCGCTACCGTCGCGGTCTTGTTATCTTAAATTGCAAACTCCCAACTGCCGAGCCGAGGTAGCGTTGCATAAAAACTGACTCGTAACCACTAATTAACTTTTAATTGGTTCTGGTGGATGTAACAGTGGCCCAAAACGTTATCGTGAAACTAAATTTATTAAAGCGACCTTTGACAGTCAGTCTGTCTGAATTGAACGTTGTATTTCTGCAGATGAGTAACATGCTGAATTTTTTGTAGACTCAAGTTGGTCCCATTATTCGCCCTGACAGACCTCTATCGCCTATTCTACCAGTGTACTGTTATAACTGCGGTCGGCAAGGTCATTATGGATATGTGAGTATACTGGAACAAGCCGTTCAGTTTATCTTCCGAACTATCATTGTGCATTTAGCAAATACCGACATTTCACCTCTAGCAGTATGCCAGATGTTCCTCACGTGAACTTAGTTTACTTACTTCCTTTCTATCCCTTAGCAATGTTCAGAAGAAAATTCACTGAGAAAAGGACAGCTTCCTTTTCCGTTTGTTGTGTGCTACGATGGTTGCCCTGTGTCCGCATCTCACAGAGAAGAGAACTACACCCATCGTGAAAAAAGGCCAAGATATTTTCGTGAGCTTGATTCGGAACAGTCCTTTAATCATTCCAGAGAAGATCATGGCACGGCGGAGTGTATTTATGAACCTCCATCGAGAAAATATCTAAAGCTGAATGATGATGGCGATTATGTAAGGAGAGGTGAGCCTTATTTAGATAAAACTGACCCCCGTCCGCTTAGTTCAGTTGTAAGTGTTTTGGTCTGATGAGCGGAAGGTAGTTGCAACCCTACAGACCATCAAGAAGCTTAAGATCTGCCTCTCCGAGGCTCCTGACAATACCCTCAGCAAAGTTGAAGAAATATGGCTGTATATCATTCTCATTTGCAGCACCTACAATTTGGAACTCACTGCCACAACCCATACGTGATCATGATGACATTTCAAAATTTAAAACTTCAATAAAGACTTTCTTATTCAAAGAACATTTTAATTAAAGTTCTGTCACAATAATGTATATAGTGTAAATATTGCTATAAGAATTTTAATTTTTAACTTGTATTTTTATATATTTGTGTTTTATTGTTGATGTAAATTTTTTTAATGTACAAAATTTTCGGTTTGAAATGTTCAGTTGTAAAGCGCCATGAGCCTACGGATATGGCGCCATAGAAATCCTTATTATTATTATAAGTAGTCTCCGGGTTCAGACCCCGGGCAAAGCGCAAGCAAGGGTCTTTAAAAAACTAGCGAGAGCATGCGTGCTTTGACTTAAGAAAGAAATATGGGGCGCGTGAAAAGTGACGCGAGAGAGAAGAACACACGCGCGAAGAGAGAAGTATTTATACAAGTCTGACGTCCGGAAGCTGGACATTTGTGCTGGACAAGTGATAATTTTTGATAGGGGGCACGATATTTGGAGGTTTCTCGGATAAGTGCTACTTCTCTTCCTTCGTGTGCCCTCCTCCCTCGCATTTAGCGCCGCCCTTCTTATTTGCGCCCCAATTTCCTCGTGCGCCTACAATGTAGCTGTACGTACGTACAATCTGCCGAGCTGATAGACAGCGAGTAGGTCAGGGATGTTCCTAGAGCGGGGAGAAGGAAAATAAAAAATGGGAACAAAACCTAACTTGAACCCTAGCCGTATCAGTAACTTCATTTCTGATTCTCCGCTTTGTCCTTATTTTTTTCATTTTTCTGTTCCCAGTGCCTGTTCCCCACTTCCAGCCGCTCCCTGTTCCCCATTCCCCGTTCCTTGTTCCAAATGTTAGCAACGTGCAGTAGGTCAGCCAATCAGAAAGCGGGATTTGCAAAAGAAAGTTAGTAGAATTTCACTAAATTATACGATGTTAATTGCCCTTTTTAATTTCTTTAGATGATGAGAGATATCACAGCCGTGAATCTAACGCTATGCAAACAGATCTTAAATTACTAAAGAGGAAAAATAGAAACAAAAGAAGGCGTAAAAAGAAGGAAGCAAAGGGAAGTAATGAGGTATGTGTCTTGATAACACATTGTTGTTTTAAAAATCCCTTCTTCTTTTTATTGCGATATCTAACATTTTAGTCAACCATAACAATTTTCTCCAGTGGAGTAAGAAAGAAGTGAAATTTTGCTCAGTTATACTGGTTAGCGGCAAACGATCTATCACAACGGCGTGTCAGGTTTTCAGACATTCTATGCCCTAAGTTGTGACTTACTGTAAATAGCAAACCGATAGCTGATTTCAGGTGAACCGTCCCAAAACGGTCATTTTGAGTACAGAGGAAAGTGCCCGCTGTTGAGAAGTTCAAACAAGAAGTTAATGTATCCGCTGGGGTAAACAATAGTGGTCATACGCTTGCCTAGTCTCTGGGCCTCATTATACCGCGCGGACTTTGCGTTTCGGGTCACGTGGTCCGTTCGTCTCGGTTACGTCACCGAAAGGCATTGACCGAGAAGGCCTGGGAAGACGCCTTACAGAGACTAGGCAAGGCCGTTCGGGAGATAGCTAGGAATTGACGGACGCAAGAAAGAACGGGCCACGCGCTTCGGGAAAGGTAGCCGTTAATTAAGATTCGACTGTAATTAAATATATTTATTATATAGACACGAGTGTTTTACTGGAAAATATACCACTCGTAAAATTCATAAAAACTACATCCGGGACCGGAGTGGTTTATTTTCCATAATCTCACACGTGAGTTTATCGATGTCGTAATTTCGGTCATTTCCCTCTATTATTTTATAGATGTCTTTTTGTCTATATAATAAAAAGGACATTACACGGCGGCTTGAAGATATGAATTTTATTTTCTCGTGGCAAAAACAATATTAATATTGTTTTGCCACTCGAAAATAAAATTCATATCTTCGCGCCACCGTGTAATATCCTCTCCATATATTTTTTAACAGCGTACGGTCGAGTTAATATATCGTAGTTTTCCGGATGATGGTTTAATTGAGGAGCCAAATTATACCAAAAAAGAGAAATTTACAAAGGTAAGTGAACTTTTAATGATACAACTCGAGCTGTTCCGTCTTGCTCTCGCACTTGTCTTTTATTATCAGTGATATTTTAGTTATTGTTTAAAAACCCCTTACGTAGGCATGAGTGAGCAGGAGCATGGCTACGTGCAAGTTAGTGGCCTTGAAAATCCAATGTCTTGTGTCAAGCTAATAGCTAACTAGTCGCTCTAGTCGTCTCCGTTATTTGTAGGCGGTCGTTGATCGGTAGCATGAGAGAAGAACAGCATCTCGGCGAGGAGGAGAAAAAAAAATGACTGGGCTAATAGAGAGAATGACGCACCCTTGGCTGACAGACGCTACTTGTGAGATAAACCCACTTGCAGGATCTCTAGGCATCCGTCGCTCTAAATACAGTGAACAAAGGAAAATCAAGCATGCACTAACGGGGGTTGAAAAGCACGGTTTTACAATGTATTTTGCAGCTTACGTAGCTGGCGGGATTGTCTCGAACTGAGATGTAATTTGTACCCTTCACGTCTTTTTGAAGCTATGCTTGACCGTTATTATGCCGCCAAGTACAAGTCATAGCAGGCTTATCGAGAAAAATACGACGTGAGAGAGCGGCGCGTTCGAGGATCGAAGTCAGGGTGGAGAAAGGTTTAACTGCTCTGTTTGAAGTTGAACAAGTCAACTCACGCGTGTGGTTTTCCCTGTCACGCGTCTTTTTCTTCCTCGCGCCTGTTTTAGTCAAGCGGCTACTATGCTCGTGCTACATGCCTTATGTTTACCGCCCTCTGTTGTTAACATTGGTTGTATTGCTTTTAAATAATGTCTTTAACCATTTGTTTTATATTTGCGCAGAGAAAGCGGTGGCATCTTGAGGAAACGTCTCAAGAGAGAACACACAGTAATATGTCCAACGCGCCCAAGAAATCTAAACACGACAAAAGAAGATACACAAACGCTCATCACAAGAACAACTTCCGTTCATTTGAAGACAGAGACTTCGACACCAAAAAGACTCCATACCACCCTAGAAAAGGTGGCAAGGATGTTATTTCAAACAGAGGATTTCGTTTCAATGATCAATCACATGGAAAGAAATCAAACCCACACTTTATAAAGCCATACACATTTTAAATTACGGCAAGAATTGTCAGATTTCTTAGGGCCTGTTTATTGGAGGCGGGCGAGACCGGATAGCCTGGCAGGCCCGTTTTACCATGCTGGCTTGGCTCACGCCTTGTTTCCTTATAACATTGTCGTTGTGTTTATATGAGAAGGTGAGTTTGGCAAGATTTCGCTCCGAGCAACCAAGATCTCTGCAAGCAGGCCAGCCCGCCTTCTCATATAAACACAACGACAATTTTATGAGAAACTGACAATGCGTGAGTCGAGCGGGCCTGCCCGGCTACTCGGGTTGGCTCAACTCATATAAGAAGGCCCTTGATATATCCGCAGTACCAGCTTCAGTGTGTTGATGCCCGAGTAAACAATCCTTGGTAAATTGATTATTCTTTTATGAAGTGTAATTGCCATTCTATCCTTACGAACCCTTCAATTAAATGCACATCTCCGTTATGTTCAGTTCTCATACCCACCTGGTTTGAAACACGAAAGTAAAATAACCAGAGGCCTTTCTATGAGAGTTCGGGTAACTGTTCGGGCCCCAAGCGAAAACGTTACCGGTGATCAGGTCGAATTGAGGCGACCTCTTACATTCTCTTACTAGAAGTCGGTCCCAAAAAAATAATAAATTTCCGAAGAACAGGCTGATTGAACGTGTCAGTACATTATAATAAAGCAATCTAAATGGGGGTAATAGCGGAGCTATCGCGCGCGCAGCGGAGCACCATCGTTAACACAATTTGGTTGTCTTTGCATCCAAGAAATTTTGGTTCTGAGAAAATCGTCCGTACACGTTCGTCCGTCCGTTGTTTGAGTAAACTATAGATATTAACGACAGTTTCGCTTTTAGCCCTGGCTAAATCTCTATATTAGCTATAGGGTAATCCAATAACGCCTCATTGAACCTCTGCGGAGGAGAGAGATTGCAGATAGCTTTTAACCCTTTAAGCCCTATAAGAGTGATCAGCGTCAAATTTCTCCTTGTAATATCACTGCTTTATAAAACAAAGTGGTCATGAGAATTAAGGACATGATCACACAAGATGAATCCAATTGATACTTCAACAAATTCTCCCCACTACTTCTATTGAAAACGTATAGAGATAACAAATGAGAATTTCAATTTTGACATTAGGGTTTAAAGGGTTAATGTCTGTTTCCCAACAACGGCTACGTTTACAGCCGTTTTTTTTTCTGGATTTATTAGCAAAGTTAAGATACTCGGATTCGCAGGGGTTTTTTGATCCGAGAACTTTATTGGGTTTAAAAGCTCCGAACACGCGGCCAAATCGAGACATTTTAATTTCGGATTCAGCCATCTTCGTGTAAAGGCAAAACGAATCCTGTATCCAAAATGTTCCGGATTGTTCATCACAAATCCGGAAAAAACCTCCAGTGTAAATTCAAGTGAAATTGTAGGTCTTCACATCCATGCAATGAAGGGTGAATACTGTTATCAGTACTGAGTATTAACACTTCGACAGCACATGGTGAAATAATTGTTTTATTTACCTTCCTCGAATACTTATGTGCTAAGAACGTGAGGAAATAAGACCTAATCCCCCATACACCTTCTTTAAAGGTTATGCATTAAGTAGTCTAAGACAAGACTTAGTAGTCCAACAGAACAAATAAAAATGAGAGAAGCAAGGCCGTCCTAAAATGACAGCTATTCGAGTTATCATAACTTTTCCAAAGTGAATGGAAAGCCTTATCAAAATCCACAGATAACTGCGCGCCTTAGCGAGATTTCCAATCTTATACAGCGATCAAGAAAAGGTAGACTTGCTACAAGTCGACCTCACGAGTTTCTTAGCGGAGGAGCGAGCTTTTTAGGCCGCGGCGGCCAAGTGAGTGACGAAGTCAGGGACAGTTAACTGATGATGTATTAGCCTGGAATGTTGTTGCTGGAATGTTCATTTAAAAGAGTTTTACTGTAAACAAAGAGAGGTAAAACGAGCTCAGTAGAGTCTAAACATTTTGAAAAAGCACGAGAAACAACAACGGTCATCGAATGTGATAGAAATGTTACAATGCTACAATGGCGCACCGCTTCACAAGCAGGAATGTAGTGTTAATTTTTCCACTGAAAGGAGAGTAAAACTTATGAAACTAGAACTGAAGACGTTTACAGCGAAACTCAGATTTCTGCATCGACCCAAAAGATTTTGTTTGTGTTATTTGCCTGTCGGAACATTTGGGAGGCTGGGAAAGTTTTGGTTTCCATCATACATGATGATTGCTTTATAGTTGCCTTGGAAACCATCAACCAGTGACAAACGACCCTCGCGGACAGTTCGAACCCAGCCCGCCAGAACTTCTGAGCGGCAAATCGTATTAGATACGTCTTTGAAAGAAGCTAGACGTTGCACTATTATTTCTGGATTTCAGAAGCCTTCAAAAGGGAATGAACGTTTGATCTTACAAACCTATTTTATACAATCCACTTGCCGAATGGATACACTTCATGACCCGTAAGTGAGCTATTAACCTACGACCGCTAAGGGCTTTAAAACTGTGTGGCCCCCAAAAAAGACACGTATGTAACAGAACATTTTTTCTTAAATGTTGTAGTTAACGATGATTTCTATTCCAACATGTGCGTGCATTCGAGTAAAATAGTTGTACGCTCGCATCACTCGCCGCGGTCTGAAGGCTCAAGCCGTACCAGCGGCTTGTCGTTCTCTCTGTTCGCGGATGCGCACATACATAGGTTCATTCAAAGTGTCGCGGGCACGTCCTGTTTTGGGATGCGAAGGGCCAAGTACCTGAAGAAAGAAAGACAATAAGGTTCCAGTCACTGATTAAGCACCGAGCAGTTAGAAGGGTAGAAGTGGGTATAATCTAACACGACTTGGCCTGAACACTGTCTACACCTGACTGCGATATAACGACTGGCTTTCACTGTGAAAAGAACCGTATGACTTTTTATTGTGTCTAGTCTAATCTTTCATTTCGTTTTCTTCTTCCTTCTCTTTTATTCATTTTTAGTTTAGTTTTGTTTGTGTTGGTTGTTACCTTCTTGACTATTCGCAACTGAATGGTATAAGCATAAACTTAAACAAGAGAAATAGCATGGCCCTTGTCAGAGACCGTCTTTTGTTTGTTTGTTTGTTTATTTTTCCCAACATTTAAACTGGAAAGAACAACTTCATAAATAATAACATGTTCAAGAAAGAATACACTTCTCATCGCTCCTTAACTCTGGGGCCGTTTTTTCGCGAAACGTCCCACCGGCGAGAAGCAATGAAGGCGGTTGTATTAGCAAGCTAGAATACACCTCACCAGACATGTTTACCTTTCCTATCTCTTGAAGCTATTTTCAGTCTAGACAAACAGCACCCACCTCTTGACAAGTCTCGTGCCACTTCACGAAGTAATCATAAGCTTTCTGGTAATCCCTGTTGTCTTCATAAAGGATTCCAATATTCAGGTAGAGCCTTAACATCAACATGTGCTTCTCACCGTAAGTTTTTAAACACAGCTCAAATGATCTGTTCAACATCTGCGCAAAACAAGGTAAGAACAATGAATAAACAAGAGTTGTAGTTCAACTATAAGCTTAGTAATGAATTTATAACGTTCATAACGGGATATAAAATGCAAATGAAACTACGTGTCCAGCATCCTGACACTTCGGCCCCGTCCACAATAATCCGGACATTTTTGAAACCAAGTATTTTGTTCCCTGGCTTCGTCGGCACAGGACCCTAAACCACTTTACAGAGCGCTTTGAAAGATGTGGTTTCGGTGGGCGAATTCACAAATCCGCGTCTTTCAGTTTCGGGGAGCTGATTCACATATCCGCACCTTTTTGAAACCGCTCTCCCGAGACGTGATTTAAGCACCGTCCAAACGAATACGTAAAAAAAGAAATGCGGTTTCAAAAATCTGCGCATTTGTGTGGAAGGGGCTAAATTATTTGTTCTGACGCGTACAAAACTATGCTTAAAAGGTTCTCGTCCTTTCAATTCCACAACATTTTGTTTGCGTTAAAAGACGTTTGGACAGAGCCTTGATGAAAACAAATTGAATGTTTTAAGTGTCTCCCTTTCTCAGGAGAATCATTCATATTTTAGCATTTTGATAAGTCAAACTCACACTTTGGAATAGTTTTCCAAAAACCAGATCACTCAAAAAGCACATACCTCTTCTTTTTCTTTGAAGTACTTTCTTGCACGTGGGTTTATAAACGATTTGGTCATAATCGCTTCTGCCATATGTCCCATGTCACCGTGCTAGACGACAAACAAAATCATTTTTTATTAAGTCCGCAAACTCAGAGAATCAGAAAACATAAAAGAACAATTGAACCTGGGAATACCGTTCTGACAAACGAATTTGGGACTCAAACCCAGGACCGCCGGGGGACCGCCGGGTTGCAAGTTTGAGAGTCAGTACGCTTAGCTAGAAAAATCCGTATTTTTTTTAGATTTTTAGAACGTTTGGAAATTTAAAGATGAATTTAGCAACTTTTAGAGCCAAACAAACGTGTACAATGCGTAAAAAAAAAAAACCTTTAGAGACTGGAATAATTAGATAAACAATACTTTTGCTGGAGCTGTTAAATTAAGGAACTGAACACTGGTTTTACCATTCAATTTATCTTTCCCACAATGTTTTTGGCCGTAAGTTACCGGAAAAAAGACGCTAGTCATGCTGGACGTACGTTATCCGCAATAATTGTTATGGAGGCAGCCTGTTTTAACTTACAATGTTCTTTAAACTTTGATATTTTGGTCAAAAGATTGGGGTTTTTCGGTAAAATTTTGAGATTTTGAGAATTTTTTTGGAGATAATCCGGATAGATTTTTGGCCGCAAGGCGATTTTTCCAGAGTCGGTCACGATGCTAACCTCCCGCAGTACTTAGACGATCGTTTGGTTGTCACGCAATCCTCCCCAAAGAGAGTCAAAACAACATCCGTGTTACCAGGTTACCAGGGGTCAATTTAATAAAACTTTTACAAGTGTAATTCATAAGTGACGTTTTTTTTCAGACTCCAAAACAATGGCTACACCTGTAAATTACACTTGTAAAAGTTTTATTTAATTGACCCTAGGCTGCAAAGGTTGTGACGTTTCTGTGAAATTTACCCTCATAAAGATGTCGATTGCTTCATCTATGTACTTAAAACAGTCTCTCCGTGTTTGTTCAGCGCCTTCCTGCTCTAAATCCGCCACAATGCTGAGATGATGTGCGATGAGTATGTCAATCATTCCTGTTTTGTGCTGCAAGAAATAGTTCAATAAATAAGTCAAAGTTCAAATGGAATAAACCCGTTTTGCCACAATATTATTGTCAACTAAACTGAGAAAGCGATTTCTCATTTCTTGGCAATTTTAGTCTAAGAAACCAGCCGTCATTTTGTAACACAACCACTGGTTTCCCCGCGAAATGGCACCTGGGGAACGCGCGCAGAAATTCCATACTAGAGAGATGAAGGCAAACGTCAGATTCAAGTTGAGAATTTCTCAGAATAGAAAATAAGCATATAAAAACTGTTCAGAACAGTTCTTATGTATTTGTATTTGTATTGTATTTGTATTTATTTATTTGCTACACGATTACAATAATTACAAAAAGATGCCAAAAAAAATGTAAGAAGAAATGGCGAGGAGGCCTAAAAGAAACTATAGAGCTTATGTATAAAACTGGCGTGAAACTACTTATTTTTGTTAGTTGAAGTAATAAACAGTTAACAACAATTAAGGGAAAAACTTGGTCACGTGGTACAAATTTACGCTTGCCGTTTGGCGTAAACGTGAATCTTAATCTCTCTACTGATGACGTGTAACTACCTCGATCTCGGTAGTGCTTCTGATGGTTTTGCCCCAAGGGAAATCTGCTTCAACCAATCAGAAGCACAAACCAGATCTGGGTGGTGAAACGTCATCAGTATGGAATTTCTGCACTCTTTTCTCAAACGTCATTTCGCGGGGAGTTTGGCAGAAAGTTTTTTTCACACAAAATTATTGTCACGCTTGTCACACAAGATTTGCCGTCTTCTTTCCTGTACAAGAGCCTGCTACGGTACTGCTTTTAACCCTTTCCTAAACTTTGAGTCTGTGGACAAATATCTGTGGGTTGACAATTCAAATGAAGCTTCTTTGACAGTACTTTCACATGGTGCTGCTTGTTTTTCAGCATTTTACGACCTGAAATTTTGAATTTTAGCTTCCTTTAACAGTGAAAGGGTTGATATTAACGATATGGTTTGTAACGAAGGTGGTTCTAACTACGGGGATGAAATGCTTAAGTAAGAGGTCAGTCTTCACAAAAGTAGTTCGAACATTATTTCTTACGTTTGAATCATTTTTCAACGTACCTCGTGTTCTTCTCCACTTAGCTGTTTACGATAACTCAGCGACTTTTTACAAAATTCCACGATTTCCCTGTCTTGCTCTAGCTGATCCATTGTAACGAAATTGTAATTCTTTACAACCTACAGTCAACAAATCCGCATCAGTTCCCATGCGCTACGCGAGTCAGAAAAAACATCACGAAGGGCACTGCTTTAAGACCTAAGGGAAACCATAGTTATATCCCTTGCACCAAAGGGTCAGACCTGATTGTTTTTATAGTTATTACAACAGGAGAATTAGGTCTTAAAGTTGTCTCTTTGGCCTGGAATAAGGTGCCATACCTTCTATGAAGCGGACGAAAAACGGCTCGTCGGTACAGTCTATATTTAGTGGTCGAAAAACATGTGTAATTTTATAGCACCTTACTTATGTAACAGACAATTTTATTTAGGTCTGTATATTTCTGTTGAGTTTTTTGTCCGTTTTATAACATATGTCTGACATCATTTTCCATAACTACTGTGATCTTAGGTATCTGCTTTTTAAAGAAATTTCCCGCTCTGGATAACGAGGAAGCAAATCTCATCCAAGACCCCGGTTACCGGGATACTGTTGATCGTCATACATTGGCCTTGTCCCCGCTTACGTCCCCGCATAGCCCGGGTTGGGGGGAGGGGAGGGGGGTGCTGGAGATTTACACTGACCGACTGACTAGTATAGAAACCTTTTTTCCCAGAGAGGAAAGAGAGAAAAAATAAGCTTAAGGTTACTGCCGTTACCTCGCTCTTAGTTTTGGACATGAGTTGATAAATGTCGGCTAGTTTATCGGTTCTAGCGCCCAGACTTTCCTCTTCTAACTTGAGAAGGTCATTCAACATCTCATGTGCATCATTGTACTGTCCAGCCTGAATTCTGAAAAGACACACGGACATGAGACACGTATATTTAGAGGTTTAGCGCTAAAACAAAAAATGGCATCCGTCATTTCGATCGTTAGCCATGCCAAAAAACAAAGGAAAACAAAATTTCGAGTAAGGATAACCAAGACAAATACAGGTGTCAATATTTTTACTGTATTAAAAATACTTACAGAAACATGACTACCATCTCAGTTCTTTTGGCAACTTCCTCAAGTGGCGCCTCTGAGTCACGCAATACTTGTAACGCCTCCTTATAAAGAGCAGACGCAGTAGCATATCCACCAGCCTGTCACACAACACAAAAAATTCGTCACGTAATGCACGACCTGGAAACATCCACTGTTAAAACGCAAAAGAACGGTGAAGGATAAAATGTGAAAGTTTTGAGGTAATCCCTCGTTTACCTTTTGCCATGATCTGAGTAGATCAATACTGAAGTCTTCAGAAAATAGCCGTTCAAATACTTCCCATTCCAGCAAGCATCGTGTTAATCTGTTGTTATCCAACAGCTGTTCAAGATGATATGGCAGTTCCTAATAAGAGCGAAACGTGCGAACACAGAAAATCAACCTCAAAATTGCAAAAGTTCTGTTAAGTAAAGAACAGGTACCCCAAGCTCACAAGTGAGAATCGTTGTAGCGTAACAGAACTATTGTAAGGGTTTGTTTGGGCATATTAGCGATCGTTATTTTTGAGTCAAAATAGCAGTACAGATACTCAGTTTTATTTTGTTGAGATCGCCAAGTCTCAACTAAGGATTTAGAAGCAAGCAATGAGCAAAGGATATCTTCCAATCAATTTAAAAGGTCCTGAAAATTGCTTTTTGTTTGTTTGTTTCTTTGTTTGTATACGTCGAACAAGTGAATCTATTCGGAAACAAGTGCCAGATCTTACTACCTACCTCCGACTTTCGATCGTAATCTTCGCTTCCTTCAAAGAACTCAGCATGTTGTCCATGCCAGAATGTATACTGATGTTTCACGTAACCTTCAGACCCCGTGAAATACCTTTGGAAAGTAAGAATGAAGCATTTGACCTTAGGGTCGACTGCAACAACGACAGGAAGAATGGACTGCGTTTCAGGCATGATTTAAGCCAAATATAGGCTGTGGTAGACAGACTAATCGTACAGTACTTGTGTAGCCCATCTTTACTAGCAACAAAAGCCTACAATTTCAGCTCACGCCTGGCAAGCCTTACAGGGAACTACATCGGCATGTTTATAAATTTAAGCACAAGACGATACTCTTGTTCTTATACTTATATTGCTTGCGTAATTAGATGAGGGAGGAACTTTAAACAACAATTGCGTGTGACCTTATGATTCACTAACTGTTCAGCCTCATGAAATGTAATCCTGATCTTGACGGTTCTCGGATTCATGAACACCACTTAAATTTTAAGACACCAACTGAGTATTTGTCGGCTCAATCGGAAGCGCTTCGGACAAGCAAGTCGGCACTTCAATGACGCGAGAAGTAAACTGGAGCCGAAATGCGTCCCGCAGTTGTTTGTGGGATTGTTACTAGGGATGCATCGGTTAGCTATTGGCCAATCATTTCTTGTCCTTTCAAACAATCCCAGAAGTCTTTGCAAAAGTTAACTCTCGTTGCTAAAGTGGCCAATAAAGGCGACAGTCCCAGGTTCTGTTCCAGCCCTTGATCGCCATCTAGATAAGATAATTTTTCCCCTGTTATTCCAGGTTCAAATTCTGGGCCGTGATTGTAAATTGCCTCCTCCTGGTTGCCTCCTGTTATTTTCTATTTGAAAACTTTGTTTCTAATTACCTAAGTGGAGTGCCTGTCAACTGGCTGGAAAAGCTAGGGTTTTAAAATAAAATTTCACTTTTTATAGTATCCTCGATGGTTTCTATGGTATCAGGAAAACCCAGTGATAAGTAAAAACTAGAAAACTTACTTTCTTCTGACAGCTTTACTAATAGATCTGTGGTAGAAGTCAAGGCGACCCTCGCCCAAGTCTCCACACGGTCGCAGAAGTGGCTTCAGTGCTCGATAAACCAAGGCCCATTTGGCTGCTGGGACAAATTTTTTTTCTTTTCTTTTCTTTTTACTTCCGCCTACAGTCTTCTTCCGTTCTTCTTCGTCGTCGTCGCCGTCTTTCTGTACATACGTTTCATCCACTTGTTTTGAAAGCTTGTCTGCTACTGTCAGCTTGTCTGGAGCTGGAATAATAAAAATGGCATAATGATCAAAAACCTACGAAAAAGACATTTCTATACCCTAACCGTCCTTGCATCTACAAAGCGTGACCGGATAACGAGACACCATGAAATGAGTGACGTTCGACAGGCCGTTACGTGGCCATGTTTTGGCGCTGAAAGTAAGACATTGGTTACATATTTCGAGTGAGAATGAAGCTGTAACATAGTTAAAATGAATCATCTTATTCTTCGAGTCAAATAACGCTGAAAAATTTGTACGTATACACTGTATCTATACCGAACAAACGTGTCGTTGTTCGACCGTCAATACGCATCTACTACAAAATATATGTGGTGAACATTCACCCTGTTTAAGTTAATCCGGATTTCAGAATCCGGGAATTTTTTGGAATTCAACTCAAAAATCCAGAATCCGCAAACGATTGGAATCCGAAATCCGAGGTCCACTGACACGGACTCCAGCACTTCGAATCCGGAATCCACAGCTGGAATCCAGAATCCAAGACTGTCTCGGATTACTTTACACGGGGAGAGTTTACCACCAAATAAGGTTATGTTTTTCTGTTGAGTCGGCACTTTTAGGGAGAAAAGGAGTTAAAAGTCCACAATCAAGTCAATCAAGTCTAAAATCAACTACAAACGAAAACTTTTGGGGAAGTCGCAAGGTTACCTGCTTCTGTAGTCTCGGCCTTTGTCACTGTTATCTGATCAGATTCACCCTCAACGTAGGGGGGAGGGGTAAGCATGGATTCTTCAGCCAGCATCTGAAGCAGTTCTGTTTCTAACAAACCGTGACGCGACGTCTCCAGTAAACACACAGTCGCTACTACAATCTGCCCACCATTCTCTTCTTCAAACCGTGTCAACACTTGTTCTTCCAGACTAAAACATTAAAGAAAAACTTTGGAATTTGCTCCTATTCTTTGACTACAGCGCTTTCTGATATGCTCGGCGAGGAAGCTTTCTACTTGGGATCACTCGCGCGAGGAGAGGGGAAACCGAGAATACTTTCAAAAAGATTTTTCTTTAGACGAAGTCCAGGTTTTAACAGTGTGTTAATCGAAATACACTGCTAAACCTACCAATCATAGAGCTTCCATTTTAAAGGCTAAGTAGAACAGAAGTACCTACCGAAGTACCTACAGCAAAATCAAGAAAGAAACCCAAAGTACCTGATTAAATCGTCAGAAAGGCTTGCAATCTTCTCGTCCATTTTATTGAACACTCCGTAAACTCGCAGCTCCTCGCAAGCCAGTGTTAGCCACAGGGGGTTTGCAGATCCTTCCTTCTCTAACAACATAGACATCTGTCTCTCATCCAGCCGTTTGTTGTATTGCCGCAGAATGTTCTCAACAATAAGCTGAGAAAGGGAAAAAAGAAACGCTAATTATTACGAATGACCACCCATGACGAGAGGTTTTTCATTGTAAGACCTTGTTCGTGTGTCCATACATAGTTCTACAGTGTTAATGTACAATAAATCTCTTTGGTGCGCCCTATTAAGGGCCAGCATTTCCAAATTCGATGCAAAGGAACATTTCACTGCTCCCCACACGATCCTCTTTTACCAACACTTCATTCATTTTGTTTTTCTGTTCCTGAATTCGAAACACATAACACAGCCAAATTTGATTCCTTATTTTGGTCACCTTACTGTCAGAAATACAGTCCCGTTCCCTTTGGCAGTACTGTCATGGTGTGCAATCCAGTTTTCAGTATTCTACAAAATGAAGCTACAATCAAGGACACTCAACTTGGGTCACACTGCTCTGGTACCTGCCATTCTCCCTTCCAACGTTGTTTTGTAATGGTTTTTCGGTCGAATTGTCCAAGTTCGAGCACAACATTGAAAGGAGGAGGGAAAAGGACGTCGAGCACAGCTTGTCGACGTTATTCCTTCAATTGACCCAAGTTCTAATGTCACGAATTGTAGGAAAGTTGTTGACTTTGCCTTCTTTTGGGAATATAAGAATCATTGAAAGAATAGTCACTATTACAAAGAACACCAACTTAGGAACGGTGAAGACCTGTATTTATTCATTACCTTTCTAGAATGATAATCCAGTTGACCACAGGTGATTTCATGGGGTCCAGATTTATAAGATCTGAGCAGCCGATGACATTCAGTGTCGTTTATCATGGACAGCACAACCTTGACATTAGGAGAGAGATTCTCAGGAAGCCAACGGGTCAAATACTGGATTTTGTCATCGTCCATCTAAAAATGTATATAATTGTGTTGCAAACAACCATGTTAAGAATCGTGAAGCTACTAGCAGGACAAAAGGGGAAATGAGGACCGCTTGTTTTAAATCTTCACGACTATGATTTCCTAGCTATGATTTCCTCAACTACGCAACGCAACTTAAAGGACTCTTATTGCTCTTAACCCTTTGACTACCCGAGTGAATAATCGAGTCTTGTGAGACGATTCTAAAATGATTCTACCCTTCTTTCCTTTAATTTTTTTTTCAGCAATCTTGGCATCTCTTTTTCATACAAAAACACGTTTTATTTCAATTTTCGTTTATTTCAACCTTTTCCTTTTTTGGTCAGGGCCGCGCCCAGCACCCACATCCGCTGCCCTTCTAGTTTTAATTTGATTCCTTAATACCATAAAGGTACTAGAAAAGGGTTATTTTACGAGCTGGTATGTTAAGCCTTATAGCAAACGATTGCGCGTTTCGTTCCATCTACTCTCTCCGACAGATCAGAAAAAAACACTACTCACGGGTAAAAAAACGTCATTTATAAAATATATCTGTAATTTTGTACTCAACAAACTCCAAGTAGCTTCTAAGAATTCGTTTAACAAGTCTATGTGAAATATTGTATTAATAGAGACGAAATTAGAGTTCCAGTCTAAAATCCTTTCAAAGTAAGAGAAGAACCAACAACAAACCCTACCCACACAGACATCTTGACAGACGAATATCCCCAGGTAAAGCAATGCTACTCAATGTAACTTGTGTGAACTGTACCTGATTAATAGCATCCACAAATACCACACATGGCTTAGTGTTCTTGTTGGATAGAAGACTGTTGGTAAGTTGAACAAGGGAGTCCAGGTCACTGACAACATCACGCTAAAAAATAATAATAAACTCATATTAGTTTCAAATGTTAAAATCTTTTCAGAGTTCATACTGTACAGATTTCTCACACAAACCATTATCGCATTTCTAAAGGCAACTGGAATTTTTATTCGGGGACTTGGGATTTCCCCCGGCTATTGAAGTGTGAGCCCGGTAACCAGTCGTTTCGATATGGGGGACTGTTCACATTTTACTCTCCAGCTAGCCCTTATGTTAACTTCAAGCATGTCATGTTATTATGAATGTACTACAGGATTAAATACTGTTTTAATAGTGTGTCATTCTGCTCACCTTGGATACATTGATTTCTCTGGACAGTCGTTGCAAAAAGAACGCTAAATCAGTAGAACCCGGAGTGGCACCAACAAAATGAAAAAACACCTTACAATTCCTGCAAATAACAAAGTAACATTTAAGGTGTCAATTTTCACATCATCCAAAGCAATCTTACAACGAATATTGCCGCTACAAATTTTGCTTCTTTTTCGTATAAGTTTAAAATGACATCTTGGACATAAATTAGTCAGAGTCAACAAAATAGCATCTCAAACTGTTCAGCAGCGTACTGCTGTAAATACAAGGTCAGGAACTGTCATTAGGGACCTTACGAAACTACGACGGTGACGGCATCGGAAACGTCAAAAAAGCCATAGGTTAAATGGTAAATTTTTTTGCCGTTCCTGTACAACTACACTGTGAAATGGCCAAACTGTAAGTTTACTTGAGAACAGGAATGGCAAGGCGACAAATTCTACCATATCTGTCTAAACTCAGGCTTGTTCCCTTCTCTTCAGCTCCAACATAAATTCCCTTCTTTTTAGTAACTGGGCGACTTGGGAAAATCGTGAAAAAGTTTGAAAAGATACAAAGTCTTCTTTTCAACAACGTTTTCATGGACGTCGCCGTTTTCGGATCGTAAGGTCCCGATTATAGTGTTTTTCTTGCCTTAAAAGTATTAGGCTGTGAGCAAAGTCTTGTTTTTTGTTTTCCAATTCTCTGGAGTAGCAAGCGTAATACAGTACATACATACAAAGGGCGAGCAGCGAAGCCACAAGCCGCAAGAAACAATCTTTTTTTTTTCACCTCGCCCCAATCCTTTCTTATTAGACTGCAAAACAGTCGGTTTTTTCCTCAAAATCAGTAAAGAAATCGGTAAAGCGTGGCGTAAGAGTCTTACGCGCGCGAAGCGCGCGAGCCTCACACGCCCGTAGGGCGTGTGACGCGAGAGAAAAAAAACCGACTGTCCGTTTTCCATACAATGAGTTCGTTCCGACCAGGGGGTTCAAAATTGTCGTCGAGCTATCAAAAATCTGTTCGCAACTCCGCCCCCTTTGTGAATTTGATACACTCGGTAATTGATTTCGAGGGAGAATAGCGCGTGTTATTGTCTGCTCTTGACGCTGTAATCCAGTAATTCGATCTAAAGCGGTTTTCAGCGTTGGTTCTCTGCGAAATGTAGTGTATAGTGAAATGTAGTATATATAGTGGAGGATCAAAAATGAGTGGAAGTGATAGTACGACAACAAAGCCTGTGCCTGCTCCTCGAAGAGGGAGAAAACCGAACGAGCCGAGCGCTCCCGCTTCGGATACTAAATTGTAGAATGTGCAGCCGTTGTTTCAAAACACAGTTCGGCAATTTTACGAGTGGATGGATAAGCTCGGAAAATGTGTTTGTTGCGCCTACCAGAAAAGGGGAAACGTTACGAAAGTGGGCCGACCTGCTGAAAAACGAACTTTTCGTTGGCCTCGAGGAAGGAGAATCTTTCTCCACAAGAGTTTGCTCTCCGTGCGGAACAAAGGTTAGAAACTGCCCCGAAAAACTGCACGGCGATGGTTTCGCAAATTAGAGAAGAACTGAACACGCCAACTGACAATGAACAATTATTGCGATTGAAAAGACTGAGTAAATCCTCTCATTCCAATCCACGTCTTGGTGATTTAGCTATGTGAGAATTTAAAATCCTGCTAAAAAACGCTAACAAGCTGGGCCCAGCATGACAAAACATTGCAGGAAAAAGTCACTTTCACGGACACAAGAAAATCGCCGAAAATTATTCAAATCCAGGAGGCACTTTAAAGAAATAAAGCGACCTAAAACCCTTAAGCCGCAATGAAGAGCTTTACATTTCTAAAGGGGCCAAGAAAGAAAATGCTCTTGCATCAGAGGGCAAATCATGTCGACCAGGAGAAAATCAATATGCGTGTCACGACCTCTCAGTATGAAATATATTTAATAAGCGGCCAAAATTCACATTTGCCCAGTCAAAACGTTTTCCTCCAAAGCATAATCTACTCGACAGAGAAAACTATTCATTGGAATAAGCAGCATTTTTGTATGAGGTAAAAGTCGTGTGTTTCCTACCGATCCCTCTTTTTTAGCCAGGCGAGATAACAATGACGGTCGGCCGTTGCATGGAACTTGCCGAACATATGATAAATAAGGCTTTTGTCAAATCCTGTTGGTAGAACACAGAAAACATCCTTTCCCCTGAGCAGCAACTCCAAAACTTTCCTCTGCTCCGATTTTAAAACAAATATCAATTCTAGCGAGCAAATCCAGGCGATCAACATCCGTCATTTTACAGCGAAATCTTTAGCAATTCATCACGGTAGGGAACATCGCGAATGACTTGTTGAAAACATTATTTGACAGCTTGGTGACAGCTTGCATCGAAATTTAGCCAATGGGAATTGCCCGTGGCTGGGAGAAGCGGGTAATTCGAACGAATATAGCGTATGCAAAACGGACAGTCCGTATTTTTAGCGTCTCTCCCCAGTCTCGCTCTCTGTTTTCAGTCTTGTTCGAGACCTTTTGTTTGACTGCTCGCGCGTACTTGAATAGGTAAAAATACGGACTGTTTTGCAGTCTATTTCTTATTGACGTTATTGTTACACTGCTACTGTAGTCAAATTCTTTGTAAAACAAGGAAAGGGAAGACTTTCCCGAAATTCCTTACTTTTTTCCCATAAGCTCTCCTCTTTGAGCACTCGCCAAAGCATCATTTGCACTCTTTGCCATTATAGCTGATTTTCCTGAGCCTGCATTACCAATGAGCAGCAGTGGGGCATTGGACTGGTCATTCATTATGTAGTTACGTATCTGAAAACAGAAGGTTTCCTTTGCTTCAATGTTCTTTCGATAAAGCTCAGTATCTTTTCAAACTGCATAAAACATGCAGTGACAAATTAAACATTTGAACTATTACAGATGCAGAAGGGATGGCATGAAATATTTTTACGATCATTGAAATTCCCCTACAAAAATTCATATTTGGAAAAAAACATGATGGGAAGAATAAATTTCCAAGAATCTGAACACATACTGAAACGCACCAAATAGCCAATACAATACACCTTTTCCTGACAGAATTAAGAAATTTATGCATATAAACAACATACTTTTAATCTGGTAACATTAAATGGCAATCAACTTACTTCTGCAAGTATTTTATCTCTGCCAAGAACCACTTGTCCACGAATATCTAAAAATGACTGAAAAAACAACAGAAAAACGACGAAATTTTAGCGAAACACAAAGCCGCGATAAACGAGGCTGACAATCGTCTGGTCCCAATCCCTTATTGTAACATAACGTCGTGGTTTGCAATCGTGCTGGCTCAGATAAGAACTAGATGGATTTTAAGAGAAAAGGCGGACTCCAAGCAGTCTAATAATCACTCCACCTCATTACCTGAAAAAGGCTAATCAGTATAAGCTGTCGATCCATTGTGTCTGTACCTAATAATTTAACAGAAATAATCCAACAAAACATGTTTCCAGTAAAGCCGATGGTGGTAAAGCTAAACATTACCATCTGGCCTGGTTAGCTCAGTTGGCTTACAGGTTATTATAGGTTTCCTAGGTGCAGGGCTGTGCTCCAGCAGTGCCTGGTCGCCCATAGCGCCTAATTTTTGATCTTTTCATAAAATGCGTAAACAGGTCACCCAGGATTTCACAGGTTCCAAGCATTGGACCCCCTTCAATTCTTCTTAGAGCACAGCCATTACGTGGGAGGCTGGGTTAAGCCCTGGCTTGACCAGGGGCCCATTTCTCCAAAGACTTGAAAACTTTTTGGGCTCGAAGACAAATTTTAATTAATATCACAACCTATTGAATAGTAGCACAGTTCCTAGCTCACGACACCAGTCAATTTTGCTTCGTTAACTGATAGTTTCATTGTATTACTTTCAAAATTATACTGGAACTTTGATCTTGAATGCAAACACAACAAGCAAAACACATCTTTCATGGCTCAAAAAGTTTCCAGGACTTTCAAGAAACAGGCCCCAAGGTGAAGATCATGCTAAGGTGCAGTTCAAACCTCATGTGCTGTTTTTTGTGCCTCCAGGGGATCCTCAGGTGTTGGATCAAGAGGATACTGGTGCTCAATGCGATCACGGAAAAAATCAAACACCTATCAAACACAAACAATATCGTAAATACTTCCTAACTTATGTTTGACTGAATGTTCTGCAACCAGTGCAAAGAAAGCTCGAAAATTTCTTAGATGAGCAGGATTGAATACAAATCTTCCATAATTTGAATTTCCCCCAAAACACTTCATCGCAAGCCTGATAGCAAAATCCACTAGCCTTAATTAGACTATTGGACGGGTCCACTTTATTTGCACGCTAGTATCCTGACTCCAATTCTCACTTTTTAATAACTCAATTTGTTATATAGACACCAAAATGAAATACAAGGTGAGCTTTCGCACGAAAACATGATATCGTCACACGTGAAAATAACATCTAACATGCTATTTTGCTATGGCTACATAATAAATCGTGCTTGTTGCAGCAAAGAAATATTTACGGCAAATGGTTTGGCATTTTATTGGTGTTTATAGAACATTACATGGCCGCTTGGAGATACAAAATTTCCCTTCTCGTGTTGACAAATATTTCTTTCTTTTTTGTATCTGCAAGCGGCCATGTAACATACTCTATTTCTTCTACTTGTTTATGCAGGATTCATTTGAGGGGGTTACTTATTTTAAACTTTTTATGTGCACATAACGCAGTAATATGCAATACTGTAAAAGTTTGAAAATAAGCCCCGGGGCTTATATTTTTCAAAGCACTTTTTGAGGGGCTTATTTTTGGAGTGGCTTATCTACGGAGGGAAATTTGCGTTTCAAAATCAGTTGGGCTAGCCGTACCGTTGGAAGTAAATTTACCGTTTTGGCTTTGTTTTTCTTTGTATTTGAGGGCAATTTTGCAAGTACAAGCCCCTGGGGGGCTTATATTTGGAGGGGCGATTTAACAGAGGGTTTTTTGCGTTACCAGATTGGGGGGGGGGTTATATTTGGAGGGGCTTGTACATGGAGGGGCTTATTTTCGGAATTTTACGGTATTTCTCTTTATTCTTTGCTATGTTGAATTTGACAGCACCATTAAAAAAAAATGCCACAAAATGTAGTTTTATTTAAAGGTCATGTGCATGTCTGTCTCCTTTGATTTGAAATTTAACTCAAAAACAACAACAACAGCAATAACAATAACATGGTTAAAACTCAATAAGCACTACTTGTTTTTGGGATATTGACTTCAATAAAATAAAGCAACACCTATTTTGGGGTGGGGCTTGTTGAGGGGTCATACTCTTTTAAGAATATTGGATGCAAGCTAATTATTAAATCTTCTATGGACAGCACTAATTTACCCTTTTTCAGTATTTTTTATCTCACCTCTTGTTTTCCTTCAAAGAATACTGTATGAAATGAGATGCATATTTCATACATATTACTTGGTATTTTGCAAATGAAAACTTTGCACGGTTTTGTCTGAGACATTTCCAAGTTTTCAAAGGGTAATAGGCCATTTTACAGTTGTGTGCTTAGTGCCCTGGCCTTTGAATAGACGCGAGGCTGGCGGTGACCTTGTTTTGTTACAAACCAGCCTGCTTTTCAAGTGTAAATCGTGGTATTCTCATGCTAACAAGCCCGTGAACATGACCATTTACATTTGAAAAACAAGAAGGTGTGTAGCAAACAAGGTCACTGCCAGCCTCACGTCTATTCAAAGGCCAGGGCACTGAGCACACAACTGTAAAATGGCCTATTTCTGGTACTTGAGACAAAGTTTCACCATGGTAATCAGCAGAAGTCTTCTAACCATTTCATAGCAGCTGATAAGCACTTTAAGCTTTAAATTAATCTAGACATATTCAACAAATTCGTACGTGCTAAGGCTGAGCTTGGCCATTTTTTAAATAAGACTCAGGATTGCTTACCACTGACCAGCAGTCATTTGAACCCAGAACAGACTATGAGATAATTCTAATTACTTTGTACTTAACTCACTCAGATAATCAAATCTCTCTTTTGCCCACTGTATATTTTTGATATTTATATTTTTTTTATGCTTCAATGTTTATTTTTATGTAACAGATCTATGAATTCCTACTCACTGTTTTGTAAAAAGTTGTGTCTGAGCCACTTATTCCTTTAAGTCTGACTTCCCTCTCATCTCCTAACACTGCACTTTTCTGAACACTGGATGGCTCACAGTCAACTTTGTAGTGAACAAGGTTTTCTGCCTGTAGAATTTTTAAAAGTTAAAATGAAGTTAGACCAAGCTTAGGGAGAAAATGGGATAACAATGTGATATTACTCTGCAGGATGTCTTGCTCGTCTTGGAAACTCTATTGCTATTGTTATCATTATCATTATCATTACTACTTCCTTGTTTTGCAATTAGCTCTTCCAACAGTACCAGGAAGCTACCAGTTTCCTTGAGAGCTGCTTTGGGGAGAAGGAGGGAGGGGTCATTTTCAACTAATATAAACTCCCATTTAATAACCTCAACATAATTATACCACTACACAGATACATACGGGAAAATGCTCTTTCAGTGCTTCTTTGAGCTTTTTCATCTTTTCTGTACATAAATCATTGCCGTCTACAAATGCATCTTTGATCTCCTCTGGCAAGGTCTCAGTGAACTCTGAATCTCTGATTAAAAAAAGTGCTGAAAAAAGCATTGTACAGGTGTAGGCGTCAATATATAGAAACTAAACAATATTACTTAAGATAGAAATGAAACTTTCAGGAGCATGCCTTTGGATATTTCATGTACATGGTGTTGTTACTTAAAGATCTCATGCTAAAGCAATATATACAGTTAAATGTTTACTTGACAAAACATTCCAGTTCAGACTGGTATTTAGTTTATCCACTTATAATAAACTAAAGAAAGGCCAATAAATATCACAAAAATATCAATAGCATCCAATTGTCTTGAACATCACAATAATATTGCCTACCATTAGGATTGCATTTTCTGAAGGCTCCATGAACAATTTCCATCTCAGTGAGTGATAAGCCATAAACCCAGCCATATTGTACAGCTAAATTGTACGTCAAGTCACCAAATGTTGGTATCCACCCTGCACGGGCACTATATATAAACAGACATGCAGGTCAGAAGGATTTAATCTAAATTATCAGTAAACTGAAATGCTGCCTACCAAAGCAATCCATGCAAGTACACTTAAAAATCAATTTTTAAAATTTGTATCTATTTCAGTCAAAAAAGAACAATGAAAAGTACAATTGATTTCAAACTGACCAACATAATAATTATTGATTTAGAACAAAATGGAGGAGTGGTAAATTGAAATTCAACTTTATAAATGAAAATCGCTGTTACTTCTAAATAATATACTTACCAGTTAAGATTAAGAAAATATGGAACCACATTATCTTCATAGCAGCGATCCAATTCACCAAGACAAATCTTGATCGTTTCTTCAGTTGTAGAATCCTTGGGAACTCCCTAAAAGAGAGAAAAGATATCATAAGCACTTTAACAAGTAGAGGGAGCTTGGCCCTGGGAGGAGTGGGTTCTCAGTACGTTATGTATGGGGATGTATATCCCTACCTGAGGACAAACCATTTACCTTAAATAATCCACTCTTCTTCACACTGTAAGTAACATATTACATACCGTAAAATTCCGAAAATAAGCCCCTCCATGTAGAAGCCCCTCCAAATATAAGCCCCCCAATCCGGTAACGCAAAAAACCGCCCGTTAAATCGCCCCTTCAAATATAAGCCTCCCGGGGGCTTGTACTTGGAAAATTGCCCTCAAATACAAAGTAAAACAAAGCAAACATGGTAAATTTACTTCCAACTATACGGCTCGCCCAATCGATTTTGAAACGCTAATTTCCCTCCATAGATAAGCCCCTCCGAATATAAGCCCCTCCAAAAATAAGCCCCTCAAAACGGGCCTTTGAAAAATATAAGCCCCGGGGCTTATTTTCGGAATTTTCGGTAGGAATTCGGTAGGAATCTTATCAAATACATGTCTGTACACATATTTGAAACTTATTTCAGCTATAGGGGCTGTTTACTTGCCGGAAACTTGCAAATTTATCTTGGAACTTCGTCACTGAAACGTGCAAACAACGTCCCGAAACTACCAGGTGTAGATTATGTTGCGAAAAACTGGGCACTAGCCATGATGTTAATAAGGCTTTGCCATTGGTTCATTTCTGGGGCGTATTGTTGTTGAAAGAGCAAATGATGACCTCTGTTAGAAAAACGTTAAAAATGCTGGTCTGGTCAGTGCAAAACCGATCGCTTTCTAGTGAAATTTGCCTTGAAAATAACCACAAAATCGGCCGTTTTTTACTGATTGCTTTTTGGTGAAGTTTGCCCCGAAACTCCCGCGAAATTCCCACGAAATCGGCCAATTTTTCTGTGAATTGGTCTCTAAAAATCCCACAAAATTTGACTTTTTCTTCCATGTTATTTATAACCCTCTGTACAACAGCAATGGCCACAAACGTGTGTCCCTAACTGCCTCAACAATGGCCAGTTTTTTCCAGCGACTGATGAAAAAGTTAAGAATGGTCATGAAATTTGATCCATATGGTATGTTAGCCATGACAAACATATTTTGATTTTGTTTATTTATAATGCCAGTAGGCATAAATTGTCTACGATATTTCTAGCAAATGTGGCAAACCTTGTTCGTTTTGTCTTAGAATATTTCGTAAAACCCTTAAGAACTCTATCCTCAATTGTTTTTCTAATTAATTATCTGCCTTAGTGCATATAAAAAAATATATATTCTTAATTCTGTTGGTAATTGTATTTTATTGCAGGGGTCATCCACTAGATTAGCCTTTGCTATTTGGATGATCCCAACTCGCTCTCTATTTTGTTGTTACAATTTTTCTTTTATTCCTTAGTTGTACTGTGTTTATTTGCCTATGTAAATTTAACCTAATTATGTCATGTAAAACTGAGCTGAGTTTAATAAATCATCTTGTCTTGTCTTGTCTTATGCACATTTTTAACATTTTTATTCAAAACATAATTCAAGCTTTTTGTGCATTTTATCTCTACATATTATTCATGACTGGATTACCATTATATTATGGGACACTGTGCAGTAATCATGAAATTAGCACAATAAGCATGTTGTGCACCCTAAAAAAAAATTCTCATTTTACACCCCTACGTCCTCATGATGGCCACCTCTCCACAACTGCCACTTTTTCCTTTCCCTATAAGGTTGCCGTTGCGGAGATCGAGGTTTGACTGCATAGTTTTAGAGAACTTTTAAGTCATACAAAAATGCTGAAAGACAATAACATTATTTTATTAATCTTCACTTACCCATCTTAAGTCACATTCCACGAGGTGAAGTTTTCTCTGCTCACACCAAAGCCGTAAATCAGGAAATACCTGCATGAACATGACATCATCATCAACATCATCATCATTACCACGTTAGTTGATAAAGAAGGTTATCTATACAAGGTAGCTTAAGGCTGAGTTGGACATGTATAGAGGCAAATAAGCTCAAGTTTTTTTCACAATACCATGTCTACATCTTCTACTCTTTATGAACAAACTTTTCATGCAATGTTGTACAAAGTGTTCTTTTTTTCTGCTGGGTATTGAGCTTAGAACACTTTGCTTTGCCTGACCTATAATTAACAATATTATTCCATGGGTGTGCGTTGGATACGAGATGGTAGATATCCAACAAGCGCGAGTGGAATAATTGTTTTATTAAAAACGACTACAAAATGTTGAGAATTCTTCCCGAATTTGTTTGTAAAAACAACCGATTTTCAGCTTGTTTTTAATTTTGAGCAGACACGTACAGTTAGCATATTTGAAAGGCATGGTATAATGGCTCATATACCATGATGGCTTAGCCAATCAGAGCTCTAGAATTGCATTAACCAATGATTCAGTTTTTAATAATACCTGATATCTGAAGGGACTCACCCATCCTTCCCTGAAGAGAGGTTAAATATCTAATTTCCAAGTGCTAATAAAAGGATTATATTTTCTGTGGAAACCCATGCACATGTGCTTAAGGCTTTTTTTTAGCTTATGACATGTATGACTTTCAATAGCCTGTGAACTCTGCAGTTAAAAAGCCAACTAACATTTGTGCTCTTTGCTACTACACTGCTGTATCAATCATCTTAGCAGACCTCTCAGAAGACAGAAGTTTACTTCAGCATGTTAAAAAACTCAATATGGTTGGTAGCCTGCAAGAGCAGATGCCTTTTTGCGCTCTTGTTTCACCCACAAAGAAATAAACGAGTGGATCAAGAACCAAAAAAGGCATCTGCTCTCGCAGGCTAGGTGATGGGTGGATTTTGATACACTTTGTGTGTTCCTGTATTTCAAGGTTTGTTGTTTTTTACTGTAATAATGATTGACAGCTGCAAAAATGTAATAATATTATTATTGTGCAGTTGACTTTTAAACTCAAATGTTTGCATGTTTTTTAAGGTACAGTAAAATGGGAGGGTAAAGAATGTCTTAGACCTGAGTATTTGCTACCCAAATGTATCAGTTTTATTATGTATCTTACGAACAAAGAAACATGATTGAGGCCGAACAGACATCATTTAACTTCAGCATATTAAGGCTCTAAAATATTTCTGGAGGCATAAATAAAAAATAATAATAATATAATCTGCAAGCTAATGTGATACTTGCCTTTAATATATGGGTTTAAATACTTCTCCAATGCATTAAAAGATAGGTTTATTTTTTTTGTGACAAAATCGCTTTTAACACAAGCTCTTGAAGTGTTGCGATAAAAATTAAACGTGACCTCTTTCGAAACTGTAACCTTAAACCTTATGTACACATCCGTTACTTGAGACTTTTCTAACTCGTGCCGATTTCGGTTTGATTTCAGTTTTTTTTAAGCCTACATTAATGAAACTGCAGTGTCTGCAATTTGAATATATAAATGATTGGAAGTAATTGTGAGCTTCTATAAGATCAACAATCTTCGTCGTTGATAAACAAATAACAAGGAAAAACTAAATAGATTAAGCTTACACTTTCAATCTACTCATTCGATCTCGCCATTTTCAGTTTTACTACACCACTAAAAGGGATTGCACTGACCTCTTTGACAAGGACTTCCCTCTCTGCGTGAAAGTCTCGGAAAGTTGAAGACACAAATAACCTAATCGTTTTCCAACCTCGTCGATTCTTCACCGAATCGAGCTTCCATTCTCTGTTTCTGTCACAGGTCTTTTTAACAACTGCCCACATGTCTTCTGGATCGGAGGGTCGTAATGCTGCAACTTCTTCGTAAGATAGCGAAAAAAACTCACTGCTGTCGATATGCTCGTGCTGGGGTTCGCTTTTCGGTTGAGTTTGAGTATGTTCGATTCTTTGAGGTTCCGCAGGCTTGACTTGCTCCCCGTCAGCCTTCAAAGGTTTTGGTGCGGCTTGTGGTTTGTGTTGTGCAGTGCTTACAACAGGAGGTCTCGAAGTTCCACAACCCATAGAACTGCAAATCAGAACGTTCGGTCCGTGATAAGTTGCTTCTTTGTGATAAAAGTTTCAAAAAAATACCTCCAAGCCGGCCATGCTCGTGGGTCGATCGGAGATCACATTCACGCAACATCAAGCGTACAACCTACTTATCATAAATTTTCATGAAAACAGGGCTATTGATTCGAGGAAAGAGATTTTGTTTGTACCTCCTAATGACCCGTTGCTTGTAGCAACGTGTTGTTGATGAATTATGAAGGAATGAATGCAAGGAAATAACAAAAGCATAATTACCTCTTCTCGTACCGCCATCAGGTTCACTTTTCGCTATCGCTAGTTTGAGTTTCTCTCGACCCAGTCTTCGCTAGTTTAGTAAAAAAACTTCCTATGTTGCGGTGGTTTTTTTATAAAAACAAAACCTGAATATTGAACCTGTCGAATTTGCGTTAAAAATGCCGCTATAGGAGCTTAATTATATTCGATTTTGTATGATAAACAAAAGTTCCTCCTCTCTCTTCTACATGCGCAGAAGAGCTCTGGGTCGAGATCGGAATTTTAGTAATTCAAAAGCGTGACAGTTGCGCACTTCCGGTGAAAACAAACAAGGGCCAAGTTCTAAGCAAACCGCACACCCGTTAAAACTGAAATATAATAATCTGCGAGAAGAAATGGGAACGTATCATAAAAGACCTTACACAAATTAGAGAATATAGATATCTTATTAGGGCGGTTTAGTGTGTAGTATCGAGGGACATTTTTACGAGTCACGCCGTATTTTAGCGAACCCGTAGAACGAATCAAAATACAAGAGACGAGTAAAAATATCCCACGATACTACACACTAACCGTCTGATAAGAGATTTATTATTCAACTCCAAGTGTTTTAAAATAGAACTCAGTAAATAAGTAAAATGAGAATGCGAGACTGTTCCCGGGGGGGGGCACTTTAGGAATTTCTGGGTGGGGATGTGCCGCTGGGACCCTGGAACCCTTGACCTATACCAGAGCTAGTTCAGCTGAATTTTGTTACCCTATACTAGAGTAAACTCCCAAAATCCCCCTATCCTAGAGTAGCTGTTTCCCCAGTCTAGATGAGATGGGCTCCTGTCTAGATAAAATCTTCAACGAACTGATCAGTTTCCTGAAAAATGATACCCTATTCTAGACCCAAACGCTCTGATTTATATACTCTATCCTAGAGTAAACTGCTTGAAAACCATACCCTTCACAGCGGCACATACCCATTTAGCCCATATATGGCAGTACCCCCCCCGGGAGACTGTTTAACGTGACTCCTTTGCAACTCCAGTTTTCGCGCGCTTTATGCAACGTTGTTGCTGATTGGTCTAAAACGAAAAGTTGTCAACCTAGTTTACTTTGTCGGATTTCTTGGGTTACCGTAAAATTCCAAAAATAAGGCTGGGGGGCTTATATTTTTCAAAGCCCTTTTTGAGGGGCTTATTTTTGGAGGGGCTTAAATTCGGAGGGGCTTATCTACGGAAGGTAATTTGCGTTTCAAAATCGATTGGGCTAGCCTTATAGTTGGAAGTACTTGGAGGGGCTTATTTTCGGAATTTTACGGTATCTTTCAAACATTTGCTGGGAAAACAGAGGTGGAATGACAAATAATTGTGAGACTTATCACCGCCGTAGCCAGTATGAGGCGAACCGAGGCACTCGCCTCGGTAAAATTTTACCAAATACTGTCGATTTTTATTTTTTTTATCAGACTGATATTATTAGAAGATTTCATACGGCTGATTTCGTACAACCGACCGTGTGTTCGCCTCGGTTGTAGTTTCTTCCTGGCTACGGCCCTGCTTATGATGGTCTTCCGGTCCTTATGTATAACCGACTGCAAGAAGGTAAACTGAGCATGTAAAGCAAATTGCGATGGAAAGACTAAAAATCTCCCACGAACTGAAGGAGTCTTAAAGAGCTACTCGTAAACAATACCCTGCGAGCAGAGGCTACATTTTCGCTGTGTGAGCTGTCGTGCGAAAAGTAGCTACTTTTCAATGCAAAATTCTCACTACATATTCTCCCCGTGCTACCGGTGCAAATTCCCCACTCCCCAGGCCTGGCACAAACCATGGTCAAACGCCGGGGCTTGCCCGGGAAGGAGCCGGGGGATAATTTGAAGTTTCGAATCGATCGGCGCATTTATTTTAAAACGATTTTGCTGAGAATAGAATATCTTTTAATTCCCCACGTGCACAAACCACTCAGGAAAACCTGGAAATAGCACTATTATTTTTGACTTTTTAATGACGTTTAGTTTTTCTTGAGTGGAACTTCATTTTCGCGGAGGAAAAAGAGCTCTAAAACATATCTAAAAAACGTTAAGTGAAAACACCGCTACATGGGCTTATCATGGATTTAGTTGCTGGCTCCGAGCCAGAGGGATCCTGCCTTTTTGAAGTTAATAATGAATGACTTACATTCCATTTTCTTGGCAGAGTGGGAGCGTCCTCTTACGGCAGCAAAGTAGAGAAAATATTGAAGGGGTTGAGTTAGGAGTCTCCATAGCTCATGCAGCTGTAATACTGAATGCTGGCTTTATCGTTGCCTCCTAACAAATGTAAAGAAGGAGCTAGTGCACCATATACGATTAGCCGTAGGCGAGAAAGACTTTGTCCTCTCTTGCTGTTTGTATACCCGTTTGGGCAAGTTTGTAACATCATTTGTAAATCCACTTTTGGATAAGGCCACCTTTCTTTTGAAGTAATTTATTTAATAAGTGATTGTTTTTAATGTCTATAGTAAAGACAAATAACTAGCATCCCTTTGTAGTTGACATTGAATTCCCTAAAACAATGGCCTATTTATGTAGGAGTATTTCTTAAAACAGGAAAAGGAGTGATTCCCTTCAATAAAACTTTAGCAGAGAAAAGTTTGGCCGTGATTTGAACAAAACTAATTTATGTAGCATGCAGAATCACTGATCGTTCTGTTTGAATTTAAAACGTTCCCATGAAATCCCTAAACGCGGACAATAGAACTGTTTTTCGGAGTTTTCCGTGTTGTGTTTTGAATTATAAAATATTGCGCCAAATCTTTTTTTTTTTTTAATTTTGCAATTAAGTGCTCCTGTCAGCGAGATACTTAAACGTTCTTCGCAGTATACATGCATCGGAATTTAATTTGGTCAATTTTAACTGGAAAATACAGAAAAAATTTACCATACCTTGGGATTGCAGCATTTTTCATCCAGAAAAAGCTTACGAGCACCAAAGACTAGAATAAATTGCGTCAATAAGAAGTCATTGTCCTGAGGCAGCAGGAAGCAAACTTTATAATTCATTGGTGTATAACCACCAATCAAGCTTTCACGGCAACCTCGAATCGTGGATTGAATTCCTAAACTTCTGGGATATTTTCAACGGCTATTATCATCTTAAGTATTTCGATATCATTAGCGATGAGGAAAGTTTTAATAAGGACCAAGAATAAAAAAGGTTGTCATTTTAAGCGAAAAACAAGCGCTAGTTAAGCAGAAAAGGAAACGATAAGAAAATCTGTTGCTAAGAAACAGCTCGCACACTTTCGGACTGGACTGATGTTATGTAGTTACTGAAGGACTGCCTGCAGTCTGCCTGTTTGTGACGTAAGAGGGCAGCGATTCTTTGATAAAGATGGACGGAAAACAATGTGCATGTCATCTAAAGTTAATAAAGTTTTGTTTCCTTTGAAAAAAGCAGGTGTATTGGGTCCAATAATACATCTTTTTCTGTGGATTTTTCCAATGTGTGAGCAATAAGGAAATAGCCGGCACATAACTAGTGATGAAAATATGTCTCTATGGATGAATCTGCCCTGTCAGACAATTTTTTAGTACTTAGACAACGCGCAATGTAGGAAAAGTTAGACAGGAAATAATACTTTGTAAAATAGAAGACTTCGAGCGACCACCAAAGATAAAAATGATCGGGAAAGAAAAATGGTCGCGGGAAAACTAATGAGGCTGCAACTAAAGCACTTAATTAACGCGGGAATCTTTCGGCGGCTCAGTAGGCTCCCTCAAAGAGAACTTTGGGGAGCGTTGCGTGACATCCAAAAAACGGCTGCGAGCGAGACTAAGTAGAGAGCCGATTCGTTACTTAATCTTCCTTTATTGACCAAAAACATTTACTAACCCCCTGCACCTGCAAACCCCCGGCGCTCAGGGGGCGGGGGGGTAAGGGGGCGCAGCTCTCTTACCCCTGATGAAAATAAGGGACTATTATAGTCTAGGAGTTATAAGAGACGCTATATAAACCACTTCGTTATATAACAGAACACCAATGACACCAATATTAACCGAGTTTATTTACTTCAGTTTTCGGTAAAATACGTGTACAAAATATAGGCGAATTTCATATCAGTTCTTCCAGTATTTACCTAAACCACGTCAGTTCAGTATTGCATTTCAATCAGAGTCAAGTGGAAAAGTAGGCCAGTGGTAAACAAAACTCAAGCTTCGTTTTTCTTTGGTTTTGTTTTTTAGCTTCGGTGCCAAACAGAAAAACCCGACCAATGTAGCAAAAGCTCGCAAACAACCCAAAACCTCAAATTGATGTTATTTCTTTGCACTGAGCTTCATTACGTTGTCTTAAAACACAGGTTATTCAGGACACCTAAACTCTAAAAGATCTCGGTGTGGGACTACCCTTTAAAAATGACGGCCTGAGCCGAGCTGCCTGTCGGCCGGACAATTCCGAAGACATCCTTAAAACGTAATTAACATCAATCACTTTCTATACTCATCCGATTTTTTGAGAGACCTCTCAAGATCAAATTGTCCAATAATTTAAGGTTTACAGTTTTTATCCCCATAAAAGGAACAATGAGTAACCCCCGTTATTTTTATGTAACTCCTTCCCCCTGTTTTGGGATTTAATAACCTAGGAATGAGCCCGGTGGAACACTCCCTATGATGGCCTATACGGGGAGGCTCCGCCCGAAAGGGGTACCTTTTTTAGGCTTCAGGTATATGAAAGGGTACAGAAATCTGTCATTTCGGTCTGTAAAAAGGCCACAAAGGGTTGACAGATGCATTGTATTTTATGGCTATGAAAAGGTCGAGCAAACGTTTTAGTTTTGTGATTTATTCGTATTTTAAAGACTGCATTCACGGCAGTTAAAAGGGATGCAAAGTTCTAAACTAGGTATGAGAAAGGGGTACTGTTTTTCGAGAGAGTAGAGGGTATACGAAAGAGGTACCTTTTCTGTCCAAAAAATGGTGTATGAAAGGGTAAGGGGTTGGAACTCGGGGCGAAGCCTCCTAGCATAAAACTTTGTTGAGTACCCCCCGGAGGAATCAGATCCGTAAGATAATCCCCCTTTTGTTATAATTAGCTCTACCTACAAGTTACTCTTAATTTCTGTTACTTTACTACCCCCTGTCTGGAAAAAACACGTAGGAGGACGTTTGTTCTATGGAGTAGAACATTCCTCTATCTTCCACTCTTCGATAAACCTATACTTTACAAGGCCAACGGCTAGAGTCAAAGCTTTGCTTGAGCTGGGAGGTTCTCTCCTGCTAATCCTGCGAGGAGATTTTTCGCGGCGAGAACAGCCATAGCCTCTCTTGTGGATTCTTCTGCACTGCCAATGTGGGGAAGCACAACTGAAAGATCAAACACGGAAAGAATGGTGACACTGTAGGGCTCTAAGGGATGGATGTTTCGTACATAGCTGCGATAATCATTTAGCAGTTATTATATGAGGTTGAGTATGATCTCAACAACTCTGCAGATCGCGGATGATCCGCCTCGGCCCCTTCTCGATCTGCGGCATACTTCTTTAGATGATTGCTAATTTTTTTGCCGGGGTAGTAGCTGCTGTCGCCGTAATAGCGAACTGTCCGCATGACGAGAGTTGCCTGTAATAGAGACCTACTGTTTCCGTCTTCATGAGATCGGACTACTGATCCTGGGGAATTGGAAGTCAAGAGCCCCATGGATCCCCTTCTTTAAATAAAGGGGGCAAAGTTTGCAGACAGAGAGGCAGAAATAATCTGAAATGAACGGGAATGAAGAGTTCTTACCACAGTTCTTAAGGGTGAGCAGTGGATGATCCAAAGGAAGAGGTTCAGGAACTGTAACATCCAAACCAGCACCCTGGAAAAAGAAGCCAAGTTACCAGCAAGTTACCAGGGTCCCAACAGACAAAATTGTTTATTAATAAATGAACACAAACTCACAGAGCCTCTATACAGTCGATCATCAGACTATGTTCGACCAAAATTTTTCAATTAAAATTTGACGAAATCAAATGATACACTCTTTTTTAAATAAGAATGTTGTTTTTCCGGTCCAGGCTAAATATTTTTATTTTTTTGCCGTTTTTGGGCTGAAAATATTCTTACGGCTCTTGGCGGTTTTGTTCATTTCTTTTGTGCTATATTTACGGTACAAATCATGTACCGTTCATCAAACTGTCATTAGCATTGAACATTTGATTATAGCAAGCGCAGAATTTTTTCAATTTTTTTCTATGTTTGCCGTTTAGAGAAAGGAATAATTCACATACAGTTATTGTATCTTTTCAATATGAATCAATCTCAGCCTTGGGTTTATTCTTCAAATATTCTTAAGATTTCACAAATTTCAGCCTCGATATTCTTTAAAAACATCATCTTATAAAAAGAAAAGAGTGCATTAAGGATAATCAACCAGAATGGTGACGGCAAAGGAGACGTCATTAATAAAGAGCATTCTCGTTCTTCTAAAATTTAGGGCTGTTATTTTAACCGGCTCAATTGTTGAATTGTAGGCGAGTTTTCCTGGAGTTGCATTAAAAGGGAGCGAATCAAAGTTTAAAAAGAGAGAAAAAAATGTGTCGTCGAGTGTTAAAATGCCGTCTATGATACGTCACAAGGCAATGTTTCCCGTCGTAGTTTTGCAGGGAAGATGTACAAAAAACCATGACACACGTGTAGAGTTGTTGTTTTGTTTATTAAATCCATTGCTTTTATGACGTCCCTGTTGCCTTTGCCTTCATGGTTGCTTACATTTTCTGTAAAACTCCCTATTCAATGCCTCGGCGCACGTCAAGTTGGCTATATTTTTTTGCAACTCAGGCCTTGTTCAAAAGGATCCAGCATGTGACAATTTCATCTAAATTTGTTCGATGCCTTATCGGAATGGTGCTGGCCTGACTTCATCCAACAATGTTCGATCCATTACACCACCTTGTTGCGTGGTGCTTAATGTTGCTAGATAACGGTTGGAATGTCCAACATCATCCTACTTTAATTTTCTGCGGTCCTGCTTTACCCTCTCATAAAAAAAATGAACAGTTTTCCAAATTCTAATTTCATGTAGAAAATGTCTCTCTCCAAATAACGTTAGTTAATTAGTTTTTTACGCGATCGAGCATCTTAAAAGTGCCCGTCATGCCAGTTATTTACTACATGCAGTTACAAAAAAAACGTACCCATATTTGGCCCGTCTTCAGTGCTTCATACAAATCATCCTGGTTCACCACTCCTCCTCTAAAACAAAACAATAAGAGCCTCAAAATTTACTTATTTACTCGAGACCAACTAATGATACTATGGTATTCGTCCTCGGAGTGACCGTTATTTCAAATGTCAAGACGCCATGAATTATTTTAGTCTGCAAGCAAGCTCTATATTTGGGTGACATCGTGGAAAGTCACGCGCGAGCTACACGCGAAAGGAGATGATCTCCTCTCGAAATAGAGAGCTTACTCGCAGGGAAAATTACCTTTAATCAGCCTTTATCTATAACCATTATCTACTGAATTAACAACGGAAAAAATAAGACCTCTCTTACCTGCTGGTGTTCACGAAAACCGCATTGTTTTTCATCTTTGAGAATGCACCTTTGTTAAACATACCTGTGTGCAGAAAAAAAAAGATGCATAAACGGTTACATGTCCCAGATGAGATGACAAACTCATCATGATTGCTTTAGAAAAACCGGTGAGTACATGATTTTCTTCCAAATGGAAAAGTACCAAGTCCTCTATCTGGAGTGTCGCTCAAGAAGAAGCAAGAAAGGTATGTTACTGAGAAGCCATTGTCTGACTGCCCCCGTATGGAAGAAAAAAGTTCCGAAAGGATTTTTTGCCCCAATTTACCATTTTTACATAGACCATAAGGCAAGTTGTTTACCCTCCAATATTTTGCATAGCCATTGTTTCCAATTTCTCCTGGTTATTACGGTCGTCTCAAGAGAAATTGAACACAATGGTTATACAAAATTTTAAGGCGTAAACAAGGTGCATTATGGCCTATGTGAAGGTGCATTATTGTCTGTGAAAATGGTGAATTCAGATTGCCACACCCCCATAAGGAAATGAATTAGGGATTGTGACAGCCACCATAAAAAAAATCCAATTCCATCGATTTCCTATATTTGAGCCAAACTTCAAAACATTGATAATGTCCATTGACACTTTTCTAAACATGCCTCTCATAAGGGGGGCGGGGGCCTGCAGTGACGATAACACCTATCGCTTGACATTCACAGCTGGACTTGTGGGTTTCAATGGTTTTGTTGAGCTTTCAACTTTACCTGCTGTTTCTTGTGTAAGAGCAGTGTGGGCAGTCACAAAGTCAGACTCCTTAAACAACGTCTCCATATCCACTGCAATATTTAGAAAATAATACTCTTATAAGCTTAGCCGACAAAATGAAACTAAACTAAAAGTTACCAAGAACAATGAAGGTACTTAGGGTGATGTTCAATGGCAACCATACAATTTAAGCTTACATTATGATGTCAGTTGTCACTACAGTCAAGCAAAACTTATGCTGCCGAATCAGAACCAGATTCTGATATCTTTCTGGTAATACAATAACTACCTTCTAATGATAATATCCTAAGAGGATGATGCAAAACAAATCCTTTGTACGTCAGGGGCGGATCCAGGATTTTTTTTAGGAGGGGGTGCACTCGTCTCTTGCTCTACTTCAACACCAATAAACCACATAGTTGTTTTTTTTTTTCGCAGAATACCAGTAGCATAAGAAAACTGCAGGTTATCTCAGGGGGGGGTGCGCACCCCCTGCACCCTCCCCATAGATCCGCCCCTGTACGTGCAGTATGACAATGTATTGACAAACAATAAAAATCTCACCATATTCGGCTTTGGGTGTGACCATCTTTTCAACTAATTAAGACAAAATAAAATTTAAAATGTCATTAGACTTTCAGTCAGTGGAAACGTAAGAGCTTCAGTCAATGAATAATTGTTACAGCTTGCCCATGTTAAATAGAATGGCAGGTGTTGAATAATGCATGTCACTCCAACCATACAAAGCTCTCTTAAATTACAGTAAGCTATGTCTTTTGGTGCTGGCCACATGCCAGCAGATCTTTTCCAAGGTACACTTCAGGCAAAACACTCAAATTTAAAAAAATAATGCACTTCTGTTTGAAATTCTCTTAATTTCATAATTCAATTGACTTAATACACATTTGCACCTAGGCCCCTGCTCAATTAAAACATGGCTTATTGAGTGATGGCAAAACTGTCAATCCAAGACAATCTGGGAAATTTTCTGTATGCCACGCCGTCGATACTGGATTCTTACAGGTAACGGTTCCAAAGTTGGATTTTGGATTATCCAAAGGATTTTGCATTCCTTGAGCTGAATGCCAGATTCCAAAGCCCAAGATCCCCCATTCCAGAAGCAAAAATTTCCAGGATGGTGAAATCTGGATCACCTTACAATGAAAACCAGCTTTGGCCAAACTAGAAGGGTTAACATGATCAGCTTGTCAGTGATTAAACTTACCTTCTTCAAGGAACTATAAAACAAACCGGAAATACCCCAGGGGATGGATAAGGAGGTACTTGTAAATTAAATGAAACCAAAAAATGTATCCACAGGCCAGGGGAGGGAAGGGTATTTCACTTATTATACCACTACATGAGAAATTTCTGCAATTTGATTGGCTTAGAGCAGTGGTATTTCAGCTTAATTTGAAATACCTACATGTGAAAATTACAACCCTTTTGTGAGTAGTAGTATAAACAAATAATAGCATGATTTGTACGTAATTTTTGGCATAAATACCACTCGTGATGTTTCAAAATTGTCTCAAATTTCACTCGCCTAACGGCTCGTGAAATTACGTATAACAATTTCGAAAAATCACTCGTGGTATTTATGCCAAATATCACTACAAATCATGCTATTACCTATACAAATCAGAGACTATTGACACTGCTGCATTATAATTGGAGATTGGCTCACCATTTTCTGGCTTCTTTTTGACGTCAGCATACAAAAATCTTGCAACACCAAATGGAGCAAGTCTTTGTGCCACTGCAACACCTGAAGGATATGATGAATTACAGCTACTAATAACCAAATAAATAACAATTAAATAAATAAAATAATGATTTTGATGGTAGCAAATAAACATAAAGAGTCTGTGGCTCTTTGTATCTACCAGTTCCCTGGTGTCATTGGATTTTGGAATTGTTGGTTTTCAAGAAAGGGGAAAATGGGTGTGGGTAAAGAAAAAAAACCTCTTGAAGAAAGGAAGAGAACCAACAACAGAATCAACTCAAACATCACATTGTCTCTGCGATTCAAAATATGAAGCCATTTTGGTGGGAGTGAGTGCTTCCACCGCTACACCACTCTTGCTTGTTCCCTACGGCATACATGTAAGTAAATACCCAGTATATAACAAAGTGCTTAACAACAAGTAAAGGACTCAGGTATTAATTTACAAATACACAATAGCCTGCTCTCCAGTGGGCTTGATTAGCTTAATGCATGGAGCATCGCATTCAATCATCACAAACATCAGGGTAACGATACTGGGTCAAGCCTAATTTTTTTCAGGTTCTTTTTGAACCACTTAGGTTGTTTATTCAACTGCTAGGATCATTTCCACTTCCATGTCCACTTCTCGCTTGGTTTCTCTTAGAAATATGACGCATTTTGACAAGAGAGTCTAGTAGACAATTAGAAATGACTTAGGGCCTTTACAGGCTCTCTGAATTAAACAGGAAGTATGTTAACAAAAAATACCAACCAATTCTTCCAAATCCAACGATTCCAACAGTGCTACCCATCAATGTTGGCCCGCACATCCATAGTGGCTTCCAAGTGCCCCACCCACCACTGTAAACACACAAGCAGAAAATAAAAATACTGGGTTAAAAAAGAACAAATGACATCTTATAATGCATAATGTAGTGATGAAGCTGTATGGCCTTGAGTAACTTGCAAAAGCAGAAACCTTTTTCTCACGGTCGGTTTTCACTTGCTGAAGAATAGCACAGAACCTACAGTACATTAATAGCATGACAGCTTTGTAACAATCCATACCAAATTTGTCAACAAACTAGTGTCGCAGACAAGGAAGAGGATTTTGTACAGGATTTAACAACTTACTTTTTCACTTCTGCAGCTGCTTCAATCAATCGTCGCTGAGTAGCCAAAAGTAAGGCCACTGTCAGGGTGGCCTACAACAAAATACATAATTGTTAATATTATAACTATTTTACAAATATTTTAACAAACAAATTGATAAATTTTATAATCTGCACTGTAAGGAAAAATTCAAAAGAATTTATTTAAATTAAGAATGGTTTTCCTAACTTCTAATCCAAAACTGTAATGACCTTTAAATACTAGAAAGAGATTATTTCTACCCTACATGTACATGCAGGCATTTTTGAGGAAACAGTGGGGCACTAGAATTCAAGCAGGTGTGGTGCAGGAGACACAGGAGATAAGAAAGGGGCCAGAGATACATGTGCGGTTCACTACTATGACAGAATGACGGCAATTGTGTTTTCTGTGGTGGGTAAACATCTGACTTCAGGTTAAATTAGTATTCAATCTATGTTAAATGTGTTATCACAATTCTAACCACAATTGCCAACAAAATTGTTTAGTCATTGTCCTCAAATAGGGTAACTTCAGAGAACAAAACAATCTGCACCCCCCCCCCCCCCCCGACCTCCTTTCTATTTGTAAGTTGGGGCGTTTGTTGTTTTCAACAGGTAGCAGCCTCGAACAGTGGCACAACACTGCATGGAGAGGATGGGGAAGGAAAAGCCTTATTTTTCCTTTTTTAACTTGGCAAAACATTCAAAAGGCCCTCAGGGCAAAGTGTCTGAACTAATTTTGTCACCAGTTTTAGGTTAATCTACAGCTGTAAGTTAAAGTTGTAAGTAAACAACTAGCTGCGTAATCAAATTCTACCTAGTAGCACTTTAATTGTACAGAGAACATTAATTTTAATTAAGGTTAAATTTTTAATTTTTGTGTGTTTTCAGACAGTTAGTTTTACGTTTGGGTTACTAATGTCTTTAAAACAAGACATTTAAATTGACTTACAGTTGCATCTGTTAGCACTCCTGGAGTATGACCCACAGGAATCCCTCTACACAATCAAACATCAAAATAATTATGCAAATGAAAATTACTCAGAGAACACTGATGGCAGTGTATGTATATAAATTAAAAGAGAAATTCATTTTGACCATTATATTTATTTATGATGGTTGTATCAGAGAATGATAATGGCAGTTTATGTCTATAAATTAAAAGAGACATTCATTTTGACCATTACATTTATCTATGATGGTTGTTAATTGACTGTAATTGCCTAATGAAAGTACTAAATACAGTCGGGGGGGACTGAGAAACAACTACAGTAAAAGCTAGTGGTCAGGCCACTCTTTGATCAGGGTCAGCCAGGCGGGTAGTGGTATACCAGTATACCCGAAAAAAATTTGCCAAAATACCCAAAAATACCCAAAATTCATCCAAATATACCCAAAATTATCCCCAGGTATACTTTACACCTGAAATTCAAAGAAAGTGATATACCGAATACCCGTATTTAAGCTGCAATATACCGTATACCCGATTTAAAAAGCCCCTGTATACCATATACCCAAAAACCCTGGCCGACCCTGTTTGATAATTCTAGAAATCTAGTTAACAATCCATATCATTGAACCACGAACTCTCTATTTGCTTGCAACAAACAATATTATTTGTGCTGATGTTCTTACCTTTTTGCAGCTTCTGGCAAACTGACATGATCAAACCCTACTGACATTGTGCTCACGACCTTGAGCTGTGGACCTGCGTAATGTGTAAATATAAAATTTATGTAACATAGATTTATTCAAACTCAGATCAAAGTTAAATGATGTATAGAGTGCGCCTTGTTTCTCTTCAAAGTAAAGAAAAAAGATTGAGAGACGATGTGGTGAACCACGATCACAGCTCGACAGTTCTCAAAGTAGGAGATGAAATTGGTCACAAACATAACAAAAATCCCTTTATCATTCATTTGATGGTGCTAATAAACTGATAAAAAGTGTCTGATGTAAGCTGCACTTTGCATTTGAGGGGTGTAGAATGGTACCTTGAAAAACGTGGGTCTCAGAAAACTGATTTTGGCCCAATCTCAAAATCTTTGAAGCATTTTTGATGGGTCTCAAAAGTCTCGTTTTCAGGTGATTTTTGCACCTTGGAGTCTCAAATTTGAATTTGAAAAATGCTGGGTCTCAGAGTCTCATATTTGTGTTTTTTTCTTCCCGTTTGGTCTCCAGGAGTCAAATTTTTAGAGTTCATGAGTACAGCTTATCAAACTGAGCTAGCATTACAGATTAATACAAAAAAAATAAGACATAACAAAGCAAATAATATAGAAAAAACAACACTGAACCATCATTTTTTGGAACTCAAATGATGTGCAAAACATTCTGGCTTCTTAAAAAGATGGCAAAGAATGTGTCACAACCCCATTAATGATGTTTTCACCAAGGCTCTTCCACGAAAAAAAGGCTCATCAATGGATTAGCTGGCATGAACCTTTCTGATAAGAGCGCTTCACCAGTTTATGAAGAATTTGTCCAAGGATTTCTACGTCATAGTTTTAGACAACAGACGCAGTTATGAACAGCCATGGTGTGTATTGAACACTAACCAGCAGCATCAAGTAACTCGGCATCAATCTTCTCCGTAAGGAGGCAGTAAAGTCCATCCACACCAGACACTCGGTTCAGAAGTTCACCTCTGGGAATAGGATCATCTGAGTCCCAATGATCCAAATCACAGCTTTTAATAATGAATGAATAGTTTAAACATTAACTTGGAGAATAGGATGCACTGAAGAGTACTGGAAAGTTTTAAGTGTTGAAATAATTTGATAAATGCTTGCCCTTAAATAACTGAAGATCAACTGATCTTTGTCTTTCAAATACAGCTGAACCTCCAATAACAGCCACCACATACAACGGCCGGTTTCTTCAGCGACTGAAGAATGTCAAGAATGGTCATGAAATTTGATCGATATGGTGTGTTGATGATTAATCGCAGCAACTGTATTTTGATTGTGTTCCATTTATACGGCTTCAGTGGAAGCAAAAATTGACTATGATGCTTATAGCAAATGTTGCCATGAACTTAACACAACAAACATGTTATGCTCCCTAAAAAATTTGTCATATTACACCCCTACCTCCCCATAATGGCCACCTCTCCTCAACTGCCACTTTCTTCTGTCCGTAAGGTGGCCATTGTTGAGAGGTTCGACTGTAAATTTAAGGCTCTAACCAGGCACGGACCCATACCAGTTCCACCGTTTTTCAGAAATCGGTCAAATTTTTTGTAATAAATATATTTTTAGTGAAAAACTTTCAGTTTTCCAAGTTGAAATCAGGAAAATAAATTGGACAGTCAGTAAATATCCTATCTGAATGACTCAGAAACCCAAGAAATGTAAGCTAGAGGACTTTGGGGAGTTAAAATCATGTTTGCATGATAAACAGCATTTCACACAAAAGGAAACATAAGTGTGAGTTCTAGGGTTAGCCTGCTACCTTCCCCTACCGCTCTAGTAACTCTCAGTCTCCATGTAAACAGATACATCCTTAATTAGTTTACCTCTCTTCAGTGAAAAAATAAACAAACATATAACTAAACAAAAGCTTCTAGCGTACTCGTGCAATTCCAGTGAGCTTTAAAAGACTATAAAGTACAACATCCGTCGAGTCTGTGTTTTAATACTGACAAGTAAAAGGGGAGTAAGGTCTTACCATTAATTAATTTAATTAACAAAAGAATAGACAAATGACTACTGCAGTACGTGCTGTTTTCCTCGAACCGCAAATAGTGTAATTTTAACATATTCAAAGTCTGTCTTAAGGAGCCACCGAAAAAGCACAAAGATACCTCATTCAAAAACTTCTTACCTTTTAGAATCCTTGAGAATTTCTATGGCAGCTTGTGGTACTCTTCGTGTGACGAGAATCTTGTGTCTTCGTTCGCTTGCCATGTTCCGCGCGAGAGTAGAGTTTACAACACGTCTGCTGACAAAACCACGGCACAGCCGAGCAAAAGGAGCGTAAGACATAGCAAATCAACCACAGAGAAATAAAACGACTGTAAAGAACTTCTGGTGGCAGACGGGACGCGATCAAACGTGAAACAAGTCAGTATACCCACCCGAAAAGATGATCTGATATCTGAAGAAACAGCCAGGCGTTTCTTCTTAGCCGGGTAACCTGGACGCTAGGTTCTTTGGGGCGTACCTTTGGGCGTGCAAAGGGGTGTCGCCTTTGGACCTTATTTGAGCGTGTCTCACAAAATTTTTGCCCGATTTCGAAAGTGAGGTCTCGAAGTCTCGTTTTCGGGTGATTTTGCGTCTTGGAGTCTCGCAAATTCTCGAATTTGCCATTCTATACCCCCACCAATGTTGCCCATAAAATGTCAAATAAGCCATTTTCGAGTTGCCCCGGGCGAGGCCGAGTGCAAAGCTTTTTAGTCTCATTTTGAAGTTAAGACATTTTAGAACTCGGAAATGGCGGCAAAAGACTAATTTTAGCATTTTTCATCAAAAGAGGTACGTAAAGCTGCGTGTAGAATGGCAGACTGGACAGTCCTCACCACCTTCCTTTTAAACATACAAGAGTATGGGGGTGGAGTCATTTTGAATGGCAATTATGGCAAATGAGATTCAATCAAAACAGCAAGTAGCAGACAATTTTCGCCTAGTCTGCGAATCGATTGCAGCCGCACTCTCATCTAGGCTTTGTTAGATTGTGCTCGCAAAAGTAGCACGATATGCTACTAGCCGTGCTCGTATATTTTTAACATTATGCCACTAATTATGCTAGTTTTTGTAAATTATGATCAATTTAGCAAAAAATGCAGAAATTATGCTTCTCTTTTTCACTGTAATGTAAATTTGGCAAAACACCTGAATAACTATGCAATAGACAAGTAAATGGCAAACACATTTAGCGGGATAAAGTTACATTTAGAAACTCTCCCAGTTCACTATAAATTCCCTGGCTATTATCACTGTATGCTTCTGTTGTCACAAACGCCATCAATCGCAATCTTGGGTACATGTAACCAAGCAAGTTATGCGCACGCATTGAGTCCTGTGGAAAGAGTCCTTGGTCACTTCCAAAACTTGGTTACTAGACTGTTCACAGTCCCCTATTTTTTCGTGAGATCGTTTAGATTATACCGCGTCTTCTTGATTTTCAAATGTACCGAGGGGGTGGACGTCGGGGATTATCCGCCCCCTGCCCCCTAAGTAGTTTTGACACTCATGGAAGATGGCAGCCCGTAACGCAAAGCGCTCGATCTCGGTGATCTTACGGAAAAATAGAGGACTGTGAACAGTCTACTTGGTTACGTGATCAATGATAATATTTTGTGCTGAGAAACTAGTCAAAAGTGCAAATTATGTTAGCAATGTTTTTTTTCGGGAAAGAGATGAATATTATATGCTCGTAATGACAAATTATGCCAAAAATTACCCTGGCACAATCTATCAACGCCTACTTTCATCCCCAGCTCCCGCAACCTCATCCAAATAAGCAAAAATAGAGCCATTTTAAGTAAAAAAAATATGGCTTTAAAGAAATTTTAAGCGCTTTTTAAGAGCAAAGTCGTTTTATACACATATCAAACTACGAAAAACAAGGGAAAAAATTTGGTGTCATATGCACTTTAAAAATGGGAACCCATTTCGTCAAATCTCACATGCGACTGGAAGCCATGTGTGACAGAAGTTTCGAAGTTTCGCCATGCCTTGCAGAATTTTTTTTTACTATTACGCAAAATAGAGCCTAAACTCAGGTTACCACATTTTCAGCACGTTCTCCTCAGTAAACGTTTAAGAGTTGGGAGGGGTGGAAGGGGGGGGGGGGGGGGGTGCAGCGTATAAAAGTCTAGATAAAATTGCCAACAGGCTTAGAAGCGTTTCCAATCCCTTCCATCTCTTTATCTGAATGAACAAACGCCAGAGGAAAGGAAGGGTCGGCGTGGAATAACGAGGCTTTCTAAAGAGCAGAAGCGATCCCCGATTTTCGTCCAGACTTCTCTTGAAGTACCTCGTTCCAAAGAGCGCTTGGAGCGAGTCCACGACAGGACATACAAGAGTTGACTGGACTTGAGGTATAATTGCAACTAGATACATCAGTCAGGAATGTACACACAGCATAGTCCACTTTTTTAGTTATCTCTATTATTATTATTATTATTATTATTATTATTATTATTATTATTATTCAGAGGCGTAGCCAAGAATTTTTCCAGAGGTACGCACAGTTTTCCAAATCCCCTTGTAGCTTCTCCCTCTCCCACGCACACACACGTACCTTGTCCGTTGTTTTAGAAAAAAAACATATTCCAAAGGAGAACTATAGTTAAATTTGTCAAATTTGCCTTTACATGTAAACCGAATACAGAAAACATATGGTGCTAGGATTATCCGCCTTCTAGGATCTTCCTGGTAATTAACCTGAGAATCAGGCCCAATTTTAGCAGCTTCCATACAGTCGCTCTTACGTGGTCTCGCTGAATATTATTTAATGAGACGAAAATAGAGCTTGATCTCAGGTTACCTGGTACTATAATTTTCCTCCCTCTCTGTAAGACTCAAATGATTTCATGCCAAAAACGTGGTCAATCGTATTCCATAAAGGTAGTCCGCAAAATTAAAAGAAGCTATAATCGGATCTTCCATAATCACGAGTTTTTAACGGAAACAGGGGCACCCAACGAGAATATAGTTCAAAACCACTTAAACATAGCATTGACGCAAAAAGTTTACAACAAATGTTCCGAAGATTCTAGATCTCAAATCGTCTTCCGAACAGATATTTTCCGAAAATTGTCGTTGGGTGCTCCTGACAGAAAGACCACATAATCCTAGCAGGGAATTAATGCCTGTAAAAAAGGGGACCCCAATACAAGGTATCTACTCGAAAAACCAAAATGGCATTCCGCAACAGATTTTCCAAGTGAATCATAACAAGCCAAGAGAGAATAAGATTATTCTCCGTTTAACGTACCAATTTTGCATGCCCATCACCGTGACAGACATGCTTGCATGTATGAAAATATCGAAAAATACAACGTATGTACGTGTATGTGACTATAGATAGTATGACCAGATTCCATATCAATAGATTCAGTCATAGATTATATCTGTGTTCTTTTAAGTTTCTTAGTTTAGCCAGTCGCTTGAATTTGCCGCCCCTTGAAAACATAAGTTTAAGATTTATTTCTTCAAGAGACTGAAAACGCCAACGTTTCACGCCCTGTTCACTTTTTTCCGCCGTCCCCGTTATCTGAACGCCTTGAACAGGCTCCTTTTCTATACTTCTACGAGTAAAATCCCTACCCTTTCAAATACTTGAATCCTGAAAAAGGTAAAACAAAAGAAGCAAGGCTGATTTCAGGCTGATTTTACAGTCGGGAATATATATATATATATATTTGGGAAGGTTCGGCCTTCCTTCTTTAGGGTCTTACATATGATGAAAAGGTTAAGCTAAGACGTTATGATTTGAAAATAATATTTTCAAATTTTAACGTCTTAGGTTAACCTCTTCATTATATGTAAGACCCTGAAGAAGGAAGGCTGTGCCTTCCGAAATATATACGCGGGGGCGGGGGCCTTACAAAGAGCCAAAAGCGGGAGAGCTTTAATATGAGAGCCTTATGAAGACCTATGTGACGAGCCATCAATCAGCAGATCAGGAAGCGATAAGGTGACGTGACCATTAAGCCCAGAGCCTATCGGATTTCAAAGTGACAGAGAGGTAGGATTGTAGACTCATCACCCCTGAAAAGAAAACTGGTCAAAACGTTGGACAAGTTCAGCTGATAGAATACTGTGACTTGGCCCTGATGAGAGTACAGGTAAATAGTGTTGATAAGTCGATCCAGTGAGGAATTCCCCTCCTGGAGAGACCAGACCAAATATGTTTTGTTATGAGCTTTTGTTTCAATCATGTTCGACTCATCTCATCTCCGAGCCCCAGTGAACTGTCTATATAATTGGGCTTTGTAAACTTTTTCCAAATACACTAGCTTAACTAGAAACGACAAAGGAGATGCTTAGAATCCCTACACGGACTTAATTGATCGATTAAGTATTATAGTCATCATTATCAATTGGGTTGATAGTGATTCGTTTGTTTTTGCCCCGGGATTAGCGGTCCTTGGGAGGAAGTTGTATGTTTGTGGATACAAAAATTTCTTGTAATTTAACCTCGTCTACTCTCGTCTTGATGCGGTATATCAACTCAGTTGTGTTTAATACGACGATGAAAGGCTTTGTCCTCGGTACAAATAAATTACATCCTAACAGACAACATGTGGATTACTTACATCTGCAAACAACGCCTGAAGAATCAACAATTGCATGATCATACGTACCCTCTTTCGCTGTATGCCACTTTTTATTTTTTCCCGTGAAATGGGACAAACATTTTCAGTCATTGTTTGGATGAAGGGCCCAGGGGGAACTCTTTTAACATACCAGGCGTACCTCGTATAAGTCACTTATTTTCGCGCGACTAGTTTGTAGGGGGCACAAACTTGCTTCCCCCCTCCCCCATACCATACCATACAAACGTCTGTAAAAAAGTTGAAAAAACCGTGAAAAGGTCTATTTGGAATCAAGATTTGGAATAGAAATATTTCGCGGACTTAAATTTCGCAATTTTGACGAATCATCGTTTTTAAAGGTAATTTAAATTTCATTAAGTACACTGGTGCTGAAATGTTCAACAATGTCAGCAACATAACTAAACATCTTTCATAAGAACACCGATATAAGCATTCGAGGCACTATTTAACTCGATGGCGCTGCCAATTTGCTCTTAGATAAGGATTGCCTCAATGTTGTCAGTGTTGTCACGCAATACATAACCGCAATTTTTGAACGTAGCAAACGTATTATATTGACCAAATTTGATACCCGCTGTTTTAATCCAGCGAAACACGCTTGCTGGACTTCGAAAAGGGTCGCAAAGTGGGGGAACCTATCTTGCATCAGGCCGATTTTTTAAGCTATCACACACACACATCACGGAAAAATAAAATAAAATATTAAAAACTAACTTAACAAGTATCCTATTATCATTTGATCTGAGGAAATCAGAGGTCGACAAACGAGAAAAAAGGGCAAGGAGTTGGTGTCACAACTATCTATTTTTAATATCTCTGCTTCTTGTTTCAAATGATGTTAACCATCCCGCGTCACGCGTTGTGAAAATAGTAAATCACGCATCACGCTGCTGGGCCCGGTCACGCATCACGCTAATAATTTGGGTCCCATTTCGGATCACCGGAAACCCCTTTGCTACCCTGTACGAACAGTTTTTAATACATTTCATCAAAGCCATGGAAATGAGGGCAAGAGAATCCGTAAAGTATTCCTTCCAATGTGGACTCCGTGGTTTTCACGTCTACAAAGAAGTGTGGAGCCCCATTGTTGGAGAGGTTTTGAGGTGCTGCCACGCTATAGCCGCGATAAAGCGACTCCCTGGACGGCTCGCCGACTGCACCATTGGTCATTTGCCAAGGGATATTTCTTGAATAATTCGCTTGTTTTCTCTTGAGGGGAGGGGAGGTGCTGTCGGGGTCGAAATTGTGGATACCTTATTACAGGAAATTAACTCCCCATGAAATTAACGCGAATCGTTAAAATTCGCGTTAATTTAAGTCGCGTTCATTTTGTTGAGCGTTAATTTCCGCGACATTAATTAAGTGCAGCGTTAATTTCTGCGCTCTTAGTTTCCAATATTTTAACCCAAATTTTGGAACCTGTCCAGACATTCTTGACACCTAAAAAACATTAACTACAAGCTTTCTTTCTTTCCATTTACCCCTTATTTTTCATCTTTCACAAAAGTTAAGGCGAAGGTTTACAATATTTCGAGTTCATCTTCATCGTTGTCGCTGTCAGAAGTGATGTCAATATCTTCTCCTTTGACCAACTGTGTCTTAACGGCGCTAATTTCCTTTATTGTGAAATTCTACCTCCTATTTCGCGTTATTTTTGTTTATTCGAAAGTCGTTTTCCATTAAATTCGCGTTAATTTCCCATACCTTAATTTCATGGAGCGTTAATTTCCTATAATAAGGTAAAACCACCCAAGATCGCCACTTGTGCAAGGGGCGGTGGGGCGGGGGCGGTGGGAGGGGCGGGGATTGCAGTGAAATTGATTGCGGACATCGACGCTTCTGAAAAGAATGAAGCCATCATGAAGAGGCTCAAGCAGCTGCTGATCACAGAGAACTAAAGGGAGTCAGATGCCGATGGCAAATTTGAAGACTGTACTGACTAAGTGTTAAAGGAACTAATTCAGCAAGATGAGTATGATGATGAGGAATAAGGGCATGCGTTAAACTGAAATTTTAGCCCTCCTGCTCGTATGTAAACTCCTAGCAGACGGAAAACTTAAATAAAGGTTTTTATATAGATCACTAAATTTCGTGTCTTTAATTTTCGCGGAACTTTAATTTTGCGAAATTTTTTAAATCGTGAAAATGAAGTCTCGCGAAAATAAGTGATAATAAGGTAGTTAATCCGATCGTGATCGATAAAAGAGATCATTCGGTAGAAGTTCAACTTAAGATGGCAGCGATCTGGAGGACTTCGAGGCCCGTGTACTCACATGTACCGCTTTGAGTTTGATTTCCAATCTGAGCGAGATTGCAACAAAAGAAATACAAGATGCAGCTCATGGCGCTGCGGGACTGAATGGAAACCCATGCCCATGATATGAACGACGTGTGAAAGGTAGACCACACCGCTAGGAAAACGTCCCCTACTCTTTTCGATCAGCAGCGTGGGCTCCTCCATTCGATTTGACCAATGAAAGAAAGATAAAGGAGACAAGGCCAACGGCTTAACGTTAACACCGAATGACACGATCGTCTGAATTGAGATCTTGAAGCATAATCTGTAGCGATCTGTAATTTCTGTAGTGCGGATAATCAGTCTGTTCACTCTAAGAAAATCCAAACGCACCTTCAAAGTTCTTGAGCTTGTATTAGGCATGACAGCTGTTCTGAAATGCTACTAGGAGAAAACGCATTATTTATGACTTGTGAACACGAATTTATTGTGCTTAGGAAGTCAGTGTAGGGGAATAAAATGTTAAAGGGTAATTCAATTTCAGCCTCAATTTCAGAATTCAGCTTAAGAGTGAAATCGACCTATAAGTCAGCAGATGAATTGCATGAAGATAAAAATCACCTGTTTTAGAATAAATGGATGCAGATTGTATGAAGCAAATAAATTAGTTATAAGGAATAGATGTCCAGCTCGGTTACCGGATTTGGATTGAAGACGGGCCAACGTTGTAAAGATCATTACATTTTTTTTAATTTATCCCTCATGCAACACATTTTATGTTTTTTAATTCTTGTTAATTTTAATTCTTGTTATAAATTGTATTTTTTAAACACCCTTAAGAGCAACGTTAGAGAGCGATTTGGTGCATGTGAAAGTCACACCAGGCCGCCTCAAGATCCCTATACGTTCAAAGCCAAACCAGACATCTAAAGTATATGCAGATATATTTGTAACAACATTAGAATAAACTGCAGGAGATTTTTTTTAATTTGTTTAGTTTTGCCCCTTGAGTCGCAATTCCTGTAGCAATTTTTAAACAAGCTGCAGGGGATTCTGGTTTAATTTGTTCTCTGCACTTTATGCCACAAATTTTGAAGCAATCCAAAGCTTAGCTACGGGGGCTTTGATGTAATAAGATTGCCAACGCGTTGCATTTTATTTGTCCTATGCCTGGCTTAAAACAAATCATATTTAGGCTTGGAACATATTTTTTAAATTCATTAATATAACGGTCTCCAGATAAAGCTTTGTCCTCGATTTGTAGGTAAGGTGCGAAGTCTTAAGTTTTGCTAAACCACAAAAACTTGACGAGTGTGTATTTTGTTTGGTCCGCTAGGTGAATATCAATGTTATAGCCTTGCTCCTCTCAAATATTTTGATTAAGGAGCAGAACCCCGGCTTGAGCTGTCCGAGTTCCTAAGGTTTCCCAAATTAAATAGTGCGGTTTACTTGACAACTCAATACAGAAATATTGCAATCTCTACTAACTACCGGCTAAATAATAGGTAGAAGATCCACTATTATATTTGCAGACTGTATAAGGATAAATATTCTCTTTTAATTCCATTCAGATGTAATTTACAAAAAGAAATATCTCAGACACATTAATTCGCTTCTGTAGACATTATGCAAAGAGAACGCCCATTTCCAGTTCTAAACATTAATTTTTAAAGGTGTTTATTGGCACTTATGGGTTTAATGAAATGCGGACGCTGTAAAAAGTGAAACACAATTGTCAAGTGAAAAATCGTTAGGGACTACTGCAGCCAAAAAAACGTAAAGGCGACCCATTTTTGTGACCATACATTGATGAAGTTAAAGTCAGTGCTGAAATCCTGAATGAATTGAAAGACATTAGGCGTGTTGAAATAAGTTTTTATCAACTTTATCGATAATTAGAGTAATGCAAAAAGCACCCGCGACTCATTAGCCGCAAGCCCTGGGGCATGTGCTTTCAATTGATCACCAATGAATAACGAACGGACAGCTTTTTAGGAAATCGCTCTTACGCGGAGTTAGATTTGGAGGTTATAAATCGTCTGGACCCAGTAATATGCCGGAGTGTTAATCGTTTGATCGAGCAGACGATTAAAACTATACTGTAAGTAATGTTTCTGAGTTTAAAATTCCACGTGCATAATTTTTTTTTCACGCGTTAACGTTTCTAGGTCTCTTAATGCCTTTTCTTGACGCATGACGATCACACTGCGATTGGGATTCGGTTTTAATTTTCAAGAGCTTTGGTAAAAAGGACAGAGACTTTGTTTAAGTCCTTAAAATAAAGGTTTTCGAGAAAGCTGAGTATTTCTATTGGCTTACAGCCTCTCGAGGGAAAAACAAGTCGCTTTGAAGGGTTCAGGTGGGAACCTGTAAACCGAGAGAGGAAATATGAGTCCAAAAATGGCTACTGAGAATCTGGGCAGGTTGTATGCTCTACTCCCCTCGCTGAAAACGCCGCTGCGTTGTTATTTGCTCCCTGAATTTCTCATGCACCCTCTAGGCTAGCCAGATGAGAAGTAAAGGTTATGGTAAGTAGTAGCAATCGCTCACAATACTTTTTTGCCTTTGGCTGCAGCTTAACGTAAGGGGCTTTAATTCACAAGCCTATTCAAGCTGGCTGTCTCGACCACATATTGAGTCGGTAAATAACCAGCTTAGCTTTTCTGGCGCTTTTCGATAAATCGAAATTTGTCTCAGCCGACGCTTTGGATACCTGAAGTGTTTGAAGCTTTTGGCAGCTGCCCTGATACTACCGATTTCCTGTTTCCAATTTACAGAAGTTGCAATTTGCCCTATAAATTTTTCGTGTTTCAGTGGTAGGCGTTTATGAGAATTACTTTTATTTATTTTTCTCATTATAACAAAATATGAGCTAGTTCAGTACGTTTGAACTATACTTTTTTGCTTTACAAGTCTTCAGTCGATTGCGCGTACTAGTTTACCATGACGGGCTGTGATGTTTGTTCCGCTAGAACTCGCCATTTTGGCCAATCAAAACGCAGTTTCTATTAATATGATACGGACAATTCAGTCAGATGAGGAGGCCATGATTGGTCCGTTACATTTTCGAACACTAAGGATTCGCTTGCAATTATTCAAAGAGGAAGATATGCCAAGTGTGTTATAGATCTAAAGGTATATAAAGGGTGACATAAATACTTTTTCTTTGTTAGAGTTGTGCGCGAATGGAACAATTTGCCTCGCTAAATTTAAGACGTTTTAAAGCTACTCTTAAATCATATTGGTGTATTTCATAATTTCATTATTTTTTCTATGTGAATTTTATTCCTTCTTAGGCCCGGTTCAGACGCCGATGGCTTTCATACTTTGAATTAAGTACATTAAAAGTTCGGCGTCTGAATGAATTATTATTTCAATTTGGCGCGACTCAGCCGTTCTTCACGCTTAGGCCTGCCGGACATTTCGACTGTGGAAGGACTTTGGAATATCTTTTGATTCAGACGCCGAACTTTTCATGTACTGAACCTAATGCATTAATTATTATAACGTATTTTCACCGAAGTGAGCAGTTTTCTCCTTTTGAATTTAGTTCGGCTCGAATTAAGATCGGCGTCTGAATCAATTCGGCCGTTCTATTTGCATTAAGTTCGGTTCATAAAAAAATGAACGTCCGAACCGGGCCTTAGACACTGTTTTGGTTTTTCAATTTTTGTTTTTTAGGAAGTTAATTCATATAGGGTCCACCTCTTTAACTTCCTTTTCAGGGTGTTATTTTTGTATTTTTTAGCGGAGCTCCACGCGCGGGCGAAGCGCGAGGAAGCCGAGCCCCATACTTAAGAAAATTTGGTAATCCATCCATCCGAGAAATTTTGTTAATCACGTAACCGTTCGCCCGACCGTCCGTCCGCACCACAGGCATACCAATGTAAAATAATCAATTAACAGGTATCAGGAGCCTATCAAATGATGGGCTCCAGCAGAGATGACATCACAGGCAACTCGGGGCGTTTTTGGCGGGAAATTGCATGGCCACCCGGACTTTTAGACAAAGTCGAGTCTTTTTCGACGTTATTTTTGATGTCTACACTCACCAGTCCGGAATATCCCTAAATTTAAGGACAGGGCCAACTGGTCACCCGACACTTTTCAACCAATGAGAAGGCGCGCTTGTGTTTATCAACAAACAAATCAAAACGTCGCCCCAGTGATCAAAAATTTTCAAAACAGCGGACGGAGTCGGACAGAATCAGTCATCGTTTCGAGACTCTCAGGCATATTTTTAAGACTTTTCATGAGGCATACGCAATGTGGGGATGGTAAACAACCTAGAATCTTGGTAGACAATTTTTGAATTCCGAGTTCCAAAATGCGTACGTTTTCCACTCCCGGGTTTCTCACATAGCCGTGTTATTACTTTTTCTCGCATTAGTACAAGTCTGTGCCTTTTTTCTTTTTCAAAGCCAAAACAACTTTATTAGTCTTATGGATATTCGCGTCCAACATCTCGCCTCACTTTGCCGAATTTGCGGGGATGAAATTGAAGATCATAAGCGCAAGGTAGATACTAACTGCTTTGCTTCTGAAATTCACCAAATCTGCCAGGAAAGATTTAATGTTGTCGGATTCTCCAAATGTTCATCCACCGTTAAAAAACAATCAAAGAAAGAATGCGAATTTCAAGTGTAAATGATGTATTTCGCTATACTCATTGAACATGCACTGATTATCTGGGATAAAATTAAAATATTGCAGATACCACGCAAGCAAAGAAAGCACCAGATGCGTGAAGTCAACACGAAACAACACACAAAAAAAAAACAAACAAGAAAAATTAATAAATTTGAACTACTTTTTATTCTTGTTATGATGACTGGTTCTTTGATTCTTGTCCTGTAGAAGTTAATAGGTAGTCTCAATCCTGTTTTGTACGATCTCAACAAATTGTATTAATAACACTCTCTCTAAGGCTATTTTTACGCCAGACCAGTTTACTTCTATCAAAAATGTTGCAAGCCATGCCAGTGAAGCTACCACCTCTGCGATCGGTCCGGAATCAGTTCGAACACCCCAATGATTCCTTGCAATGAATAATGCTCTTATTCTCTTACATGAAATGTTTTCTTTGAAATATTAAATGTGAAACGTAGACGAGTACTGTAAGCTCATCGTTAATTCTGTCCGACTCCGTCCGTTGTTTTGAAAATTTTTGATCACTGGGGCGATGTTTTGATTTGTTTGTTGATAAATACAAGCGCGCCTTCTCATTGGTTGAAAAGTGTCGGGTGACCAGTTGGCCCTGTCCTTAAATTTCGGGATATTCCGGACTGCTCACGTGGATAACAGAGAAAGAGCTAGAGCGAGTGATTAAAAACAAAGGAGACGAATTTCATAGCGGCGGTGAGAAAATGAGAAATGTTAGCGGCCAACACGGTGAAAATGAGCGGTAGTGAAAAGAATTAAAGCGAACAGGAACACAAGCAATAAAATATTTGATGAACACATACGACAATTCCTCCATAAAAAATAATGTGTAACTAGGAAGTTTCATGTTTTAGTCGTGCATAACGGCTTTGTAGTCGTGCAAAACAACGGCAAAGAAATGTACAAAAAGGTGTGCTCCACGTGCAAATTTTCTATTTATTTTGTTGCTGTTCTTATTGCCGTCGCCGTTTAGCATTACACGAGTTTTGTTCAACCTTGGTGTAAGAACCTGTATACTCACGGGTGATGTAAAACAAAGAAAACAAAGAAGTTAGCCACCGAGACTGAGGTGAATAATATAATTGTTTTGGTATATACTAAAACAGTGAGATAACTGAGCACAAAAATAATGATTTTTAACTCATTTACTGTTGCCAACGATACCATTTTGGCGCGCAATGACCGAACGGCCGCGGCTGTCGCTTTTTCTTGCCGACAAACAAAACTTTCGCTCTTGCAGGGAAATTTCTTCAAAAGGAGTTGTGAATTCTTTTTGTATTTAAAATCATTCTGTAAAAAGGATTATTAAATTTAGTTTTACGCTTGTTTATGAACAAGTCAACTAAAATAAAGTAACGCAAGACTTAAGCTTAATTTGCGTTGGTAAAAAAAAAAAAGACTTTTTCACCGGTTTCATCGATAAATTCAAGTCAAAAAGAGAAAGCTTTACCTGTTAAAACTTCCAAACCGAACTTCGTTACCTTTTTCGTGTATTTCGGGAAAAGCTTGTTTGATAATTTGTGAAATTTCTTTGTTTGGTACGGCAGCAAACCGGCAAGCCATTTTGCTTGCAACTTACGCGAGTCTGGCGTCGCTCGCTCGGAGGAATTGGAGGTGAATCAGTGAATAGTTAACAATTATTCTTTGAAATCGAGGTGAATATATAGTGGCTGGATATTTAGTGAGCCGTGAAGCGGCGAGGTAAATATTTCTAAAGCCACTATTCACCGAGATCGAAAAGAATCATTGTTTTAGTATATACACACGAAGTGATCCGTCAACAAAATCAGAGAGGAAACCATTAAAAAGTACGATTCGGTTGACGGATCAAATCACGCGAAAGTTTAACAATAGATCTTTGCAGAAGATGGTAATTCACAAATTTATCACTTTGCAAACAACCGCGTAATGGCTTAAATGAAACCGTTAAAAGTTTGAATTGTTTCCTCAACTGAGAAGAAAAGTAGAGCTTTGTTGTTTTCTGTTGTCTCGCCAAGTTTATAGTAAAAAAGGTTTGTTGTGTCGTTCTTCGCATGAAGTGCTGACAAAAATGGCGGCTCGTGGTAAGACGTCGTCTTCCTGTAGCATTTTTTCCCTATTTACTTGAAACGTAGAATTTCTGCAAACATTTGCTTTCAAAATATACTTCCCATCGATTTTTGGGCCATATTTTTCTTGTTAGGAAACGCTGAGTTCACGAAACGGTCTTTTCTACGCGAATAAAAGGGAGTTGTAAACAATCCATCGAGGACAAAACTCAGCTACATGTAAATGGAAAAACGCCGTTTTGAATTCTTCGAAGCCTTTATTGCCTTAAAAAAAGTCAACCCTATGATTTTGTCGACTTTTAAAAGATCATTCTCTAAAAATATTGTTGATTAGTCCGAGATAGCAAACCAATCAGATTGCTTAAATCACCAAGATCACTGAGTGTGTATATACTAACTATTCGTTATCGTAACCCAGCATTGTAAATGTCTTTGAGTAATGCTGAAATTGACCGTAAATATGCTAATGACGACTAAGTGAATTAAGATAAACAGAATGACACTTACAAGAGAATAAGCATTTGGTTATTCTTCAAGATTTTGGACGACAAGTTTGTTTCAAACATTAGAAGACTTATCTCTTTAAAAGGTAACCTTCTTCAATAACAGCATGAATTATTTTTGTAAGGCAAAATCAGTGTTTGCCTGTGAATAAGATCGGAGCATAAAGGGGAACCTTCATACGAGATGAATGGGGACTAAAATGAGATCACAATTGAACTTAGCTAGATGGTAATGTTCCTAACGTTATTGTTTTTGTTTTAAAATGTCGCTCTGTCGGTTGTCGGTCAAGGTGTATTCCTTTGTTCCGAGCAGAGGGAAATCTATGTAAGTCGCTCTACCAGAAAATATAGCATAGGATAATCGTTAATTCAGTTGAATTATTGGAAGTGATGAAGATTCATGCATTGTTTGTTTGTTTGTTTTTTTTTTCATGTTCGCTGGCGAGAACCACCATTACTAAAGTAAACTCAAATTTCTTTGATGTGCAGTTCTCTTGCCATTTTAGTCTACGTGATATTATCAGATAGCTAATTGGATGATGAAATTTCCTAAATTTCCTGCAGTCTGATGGGGTTATTAAGTCCACTTAGGTGGATAATTTGAGAAGCCGACTTTTATAACGAACTGAGATTAAGAATCCCATTCTACTAAGTTGGATATTTTTAAATAGGACGGTAAGTAAGTATAATTTTTATAGCCCACGGCTAATAATAAATCATTAGCAATTAAAACAATTTCTGAAATCATTTTTAGTCTTGAAGTCTTTCTTCCGGCGCATTCTACGAAAACATTATTTTTTTTATAGGGAAGAACCTCACTAAATTGTTCTTACCGTTCAAAAAATAAATGATCTTGCAGGTATTACTGATCTCGTACAAGTCACATTTGATAACTCATGTAAATACAAGTTTTTACGACTAATATGTAAATTATTTTGTTGCAAAAAAGCTGGGAACAGGCAATTAATATACTGACTTCGTCTCGACGTAGAAATTTCATTTGCCAAACCACGCCTTCCATGGTTGAAACGTGAGCTAAAGATCTTGTCATTTATCCATCAGAGGAAACTTGGATACTTTGATAGCGACGGTGCAAATCCTAAGTCCTAAACGAGCGGATTTCCCTAAACCTACTCGCGAGGCAAAAGGACCGGTTAAGGTCAGGTACCATCTGTTTACAGTTTTTGTGTTAATGTCAATTTCCTTACAGTGTAGTAAGTCATTATTTAAAGCCCCAAAAACCAGAACACAAAACAAACCATTTTCCAACGTTTCCTCTCTGTAATAATGAAAAACCGTCGCCGTCAATAGACCTATCGTGATATTTCCCGCTACCTTTTTCTTTCATTTGAAATTGATTCCTGTAAAGAGGTTAAAACACTGTTTGGCGAAGGACAGATATATTCTATGAATATTATTGATATAAAGCGGAGGTGACTGTCACTTGTAGCATCTCCGAAGCAATAAAAACCGCTAGCTCAAACCTAGCTTCAAATTCTGTTAGCTGTCAAGTCAACCAAACCGTAAAATACAATATTTTTTGTGGAGCTGAAACGAAATTGATTGTTTCCATTTCATGTTAACTTTCTTCTTCGTGTAAGTATTATTTTGACCGACTAAATCGGTTTATTCTAAAAGATACAGAATCGCAGAAACATTTATTGCGATTAAAAAAGTCAGTTTTTCTGAAAGGGATAAGTCTCGTCGTTTCCACTTGTTAATCGATTGAAAAAAGAACGAAACGCAGCTTTCATAATTTTGAGGTATAATTTATTCTTCTTTGGAAAGGGAATTACAATCTAGATAAAATCTACCGAAAATGTCACTATTTAAAGATTCAGATGAGTATTTTATTTCACAAAAATCCTCAGCCCATTTGCGATTTTAACGAAAAGATACTGGTTTTGAGCCGTTGCCACCAAGAACATAATTTTCACCTTATTAACACTATTCTTTAATGGTGTCCTCTGAAATATAAAGCCTTGCAACGACATCGCTTTATTTCATGTCCTTTAACCAATATTTTGATTATGATTCAGTCAAATTAAAATTTCTTTCATGTCGAAGAAATGATTTCTTTTAAGTCTAGAGGGTCTCATATGCCAGTCTATGGATACTTCGTTTTACGCCTAGGTTAGAAGTCTATTCTGAATCTTCAGATACGGGAACATTTAAATGGCAAACAGCGATAAACGACACAACGAACACGGATACATATCGTAATTCGCTTCGAGATCCCCGTTTGTTTGCATAAGCTGTTGACAGCCGCGGAATATTGCTGTTATTTTCCGCCGAAACAAAAACCGAGGGAAATATTATCTTGGCTTCAGCTGCTCCGTGACTCTTTTGAATGGATCGAATTTTTTTTTTGCTTTTGGCGTACCATTGAAAAATACAATGACTTGAAAGGCTTTTTAAGGTTGATTTAAGTTGCTCACTGTTATGGCCTTACAAGACTCTTTAGGGTCACTTTTCAGTCAAATGTTTATGGTTAAGCCGATCCATCTAAGTAAAACATTACCCACTGGGGACAGTTAGGTATAAGAACCGAAGGTTTGTTGACCCTTTTAAAAGTGTGGGTAAAAAATGAACTCGATCAGTCTCGATTTTGTAATTAAGTTTATTCGGGGCGTATTCAATAGCCTTATTTTCAATTTGTCGTGAAATGGCCGGGAGCGACACCAATGGCCTAATTAAAATGAAGAATTTTAAGGATTATAATGTTAAACCGGTTCAGACGGTATAAAGTGTCTGCACAACATAACTGTATTTGTTTAAGACAAAAAAATTAAGAGTAAAAGTATTTGGCAACTAAATTTTAGCGGAAAAGTTGGTCGCTAAGACATGCTCTGTTACTCTAGTAAAGCTGTGGGAAATCGTGTAGTTCGTAGGTTCATATATTAATCTGATATTAATCGCCTTCAGTTCTTAAATTTTTAAATTGTTCTTTTAAATTTTTAGTTTTTTAATCTTCCTTGTAAGTGAAACGAAATTACTCAAAAAGCGTTAAGATTTGCTTCTTTTTTATCAGAGGCAATGTACTTCCTTTTAGTAACTGAACAACCAGGTTTTATCGACGCAAAGTTTGTTCATTTAAAATATAATTTCAGGGCTTGATAACTACAGCGGCAAAAGCTAAAAAATGAAGCCTTATTTTTTTTCCATTGAAGCAACTTTTCGCTTGCGTGGTTTAATGATCATTTATAAACAGAATTCGAATTGCGGACTTGCATGAAATGTAACTAAGTTCTTCCTTTACACTAAAAAATTGAAAAGATCTGTTTTAGCCCCAAAGTGCCAATTCAGCCCGGCGGGCCTAAGTCTGATTCAGCCTCTCTTGGAACCATTTGAGTACAATTTAAGTCAAAACAGCCCCATCAAATGCATATTTCAGCCATTGCTGGCACTCATTCTAGCCCTTGGGTCCAAATCAGCGCTCGGTAATTTTTAAATTACAGTCAAAACTATCTTTGCCCTGATATAGGAAGCCAAATTAGACCCAACAAATGGTACAGTAGTTATCACCGAAACGCCATTTTTAGGGCTGAAAAAGATCTTTTTTATTTACAGCGTAGTATAAAACATATTAACATCTGCTGGAATGAAACATCGTTGTTAATGTAGACATATTAAATTCTGCAAGCAGAATACTGCAACGCTGATCGTCCTACGTGAAAATTGACTCAGCAAGACATCAACACGACACCGAAATAACCCAAAACAGAGCAGCCATAGACAGCTGTTTCGCCCTCTTTGGGGCTCGTCAGTATGGCGTAACAACCAGAGATCTCTCTCTCTCGTTTCAAGTGCCTTTTACGCACATGTTTGGCATATTCTAGAGGGTACTAGTAAGGCGTACATTTTTTCCCGACACAAAAGAGTAGCCAGCCGAAGATGGGTTTTGAAAAATGGAAATATTCTAAAGAACACTGATATCATCTGCATGGAATGGACTTGGAATTGTTACGGAAAAGGACGTTGAAATAATTGAGCTTGGATCATTGTTGTGTATTGGGACGAATTGTGCACATTTGTTCCCGATATTACTTGATATGGAGAAGATGCGATCGACAGGAGTGTGAAAGAGCTATCGAAGCCTGACGATGGGATTTCGTTCAGCGAAAAGCGAATAAGCCAAAGAGCCTTAGCTGCAAAGAAAAGATCCTCGAATTGTAAAGCGACGTTGACGTTAACATGAGAAAGCAAATTATTTTACAAGAAAAAAAAGTTAAGTATAAATGCTGCGCTGATAACAAGTTTCTAGAACATTCAGGTGCACATGCAATCGGATACTTCGACTGTGTCGGGTTTGGATTCCTAAGGTCAGAACACGTACAGCTTCGGGCAAGGATAAGCGTGAGTACTATAGAGATGCCAAAAATTTACCGAAGAAATGCTGACGAAATACGAAAAAGTTTTAAAACCGACACTGTATGCCAAAAAGCAGATGCCAAAAACCAAATGCTAAAGAATGTAAACATGATCTATCAAGTAACCAACACACAGAGAAAGTCATGAAATATAAACTAAAAAAACTAAGGAGGAAAATTAATATGTTACAAGGCCCAAGCAGTTTAAAACAAATGAATTTCAAAACGGAATGTTTCTCAAGCCTTCTAGTTACTATAAATACAGAGGTGATAATCTTCAACATTCGGTTGTCAACGATAACGAAATTTAATCACGAAATTCAAGGGCAGTTGCACTTTGCACCCATGCTCGTTTACGATTCAATTCATCCATAAGCTCGCTCCTAGGAGCCTTTGATTTGAAAAGTTATCATGAGCAGTGTGATTACATGTAATAAACAAGGGCTCGATAACAGGTTAGGTTAGTTGTCCATGACGGCTGTAAGTAACCTCGAAAAGCGACACTCCTTTGTACAAACTGTGTTCTCGAAGTTCGCTACGAACTTGTAAATTTAATTTCCTTCCTTGGATCAAGTTGATATGATGTTTTCAAGGATCTAAGCTTTTTTAAAGAAACTGGGATTTTTGTTTCCTGTGACCGGGTGCTTCGCAGGCGCCCCCTCTATAACTCTAAAACCGCTTGTGATACGGCCACAAAAATTATAGTACACGTCAACATCTAGGTATAACTTGATTGATACATTACGTAATTTGACGTCATTAAGACGTCATATTGTTGATTTTTTGGGAGAAACCATATTTCAGTAGCCATCAAGCGAAAAATATTGAAAAAGAAAGATTTCATTGATGTCATGATGACGTGGTTATAAATCGAGGTCATCCTGATAGAACTTTAATCTGTGTTTAACAGGATGGTTAGAAAGGAAACAGAAATCTGGTTATGAAGTTTCTAGCCAAATGAAGACTTCAATTTGAAAGTTGAACCCTGCAGCTGCCATTTGGTCATTTTAAATTAGCCCTAAAAAGCTCGAATTACATTAACAGTTATTATGGATTGATATAATGATGTTTAAGTTTAAAGCAGTTATACCACTACATGTGAAATTTCTGCAATTTGATTGGCTTAGCGCGGTGGTATTTCAGCTTAACTTGAAATACCTACCAGTGAAAATTACAAAACCTTTGCGGGTAGTAGTATAAACAAATAATGGCATGATGTGTAAGTGATATTTGGCATAAATACCGCTCGTGATATTTCAAAATTGTCTCAAATTTCACTCGCCTAACGGCTCGGGAAATTACATATAACACTTTCCAAAGTCTTGAAATGACTTTTATCAAATTAATTCTTAATTAGTTAATTAGTTTTATTCAAAAGCCCTGTTGAGGGAGTCTCAATAAAGTATGGAATTACTTCCCCTTCAATTGTAAAGGGATTCATTTGCTGTCATTTATAAACCAACTACACCAAATAAACAGTGCGGACTCAAGATGCAACGAACTTGCAAATCTTTTCATCTTTATTTTGTATCAAACTTCGCGATTTGATTACGCACCACTGTTCGTCAAACTCTTTGCCAACTTCATGAATTTCAAACAAGCTTGGAAAATTGTTTGTCAAAAGCTTTTTTATACACACTATAGGACGAGTGCTTATGCCATGCAACACATTTATGCTGAGCGGCTGCCAAATGTACGACGGGCGAGGTTTTGATCAGCGGTGAAATCTGAATGTGAAATTTGATTGGCTGAAGATTGCGAGTGGCGTCAAGCTTTTGCGCACTACATTTTGATAAGTCAAGTGATGCAATGTTGCGCCGGATTGTTCATGGCAAAGCTATGGTGGCCCACAACTGTCATGGCAAAACCGAAAACGTCACGGCAAAACCAAAAACGTCACAGCAAAACCGAAAACCAAAAACCTCATGGCAAAAACAAAATACCTCACGGCAAAACCAAAAACCTCACGGCAAAACCAAATACTTCACAGCAAAAACAAAATAGCTTTGGTTTTGACGTGGGTATTTGCTTTTGAGGTGAGGTATTTGGTTTTTGCTGTGAAGTATTTGGTTTTGCCGTGAGGTCTTTGGTTTTGCCGTGAGAGTTTTGGTTTTGTCGTGAGGTGTTTTGTTTTTGCCGTGAGGTTTTCGGTTTTGTTGTGAGGTATTTTGTTTTTGCCGTGAGGTTTTTGGTTTTGCCGTGACAGTTGTGGGTCACCGTACAAAGCAGATTGAAGCTCGTCATGTGATCTTGCGGCCCTCTGAAACATTACTTGAACTCAGGTACACCAAATAAATAATAAATTGAAATGATCTTAAGTAAGAAACGAAATTGAAATTTTCTTTTGTGACACTGTATAGATTTTTAAGGCTTAAAATATTTGTCTTAAAGCTGAGTTATTTTACAGTTGACATCTCTTGCAGTATAGTAAATGATATTGGGATTGTTCTTACTTAAATTAAAGAGGTTGCATAAATTAATAAGAAAGGTCTGAGATACCTATATTTTAATATTAAGGTCAATTATGTGTAATTCCATTTGAATATATCTTAAAGTCACTGTCCGTTGTGCTGTCTGGCTTTACTGCCATTTGCAAATTAACTTAAAATTAATTAAGTTAATCAAATAGTTGATTAAAACTTGAAACTGATCATGTTCTTTCATACAAATAAGGTATCTCTTGGTAAGAACTCGTGCTGATGTTCTGCGGCCTCCCTTCGTCTCTTAACTTTTCATTAATTTCGTTACCTGAAGTGTTTCCTTTGGGCTGCGTATTTTTGACAGAAATAGCTTCATTTAAATTTCTTGGCACCAGTTTAAGTGTCGTTTTTGACAGCGCCGCCGCAAAGCTCGAGCTTTCATTATAAAAGTGAAAAGGTTAGTTATGTTTCGCAGAAACCCGGCTTGATTCTTGAAACGCGCAGCCAGAGATTGTAAAGCTAAGAGAATACATGTAGATTGAAGTGGCTTTTTCTGGTGTTTTTATTGATCTTTGTGAGTTGATGGTTTGTTTGCGGGGAGGCTTTTCATAAAAAGAATAATGACAGGTATAACAAGAGGCTTTCGCTTTTATTTCCTGGGCGTATTCAAAATACTTACTTTCAAAAAAGGGAATTAAATCAACCAAGACGCCATGCTTATCATGGATTTATGCTAAGCTTTTGCAGTTAGCACTTGTAAGTTGGATTGTTGTTGACTGGCAAAAGACATTTGCTAGGAATTGTCGCCTGTTTCTCGGAAGAATAATTTGTAAGTATGAAATTTATCCTGCTCAAGATAAGCTTGATAGCTAGCAACGAACCCGGTGAAAAATTGCGAATAAACACAAAGAAGTACATGTCTCTCCATATAGCAAATTTTTGGAAGGCAGATTTATAATTAAGCGTTAAACTAGCAGGTATTGAGCAAGTTTCTCTAAGCCAGTCAGTTCATAAGATATTCGTTGAGAATCAGATTAAACAAACAAACTTTTGCTGTCTTGCTAAGAACCTTCTGTCGGGTCCCGCCAGAATAAGATCTTCCTCACTATTTTTAAATTCAGTGTGTTTCCATGCAAAACAAGAAAGTGACTTGAATTTTGCTGTTTATGATAATATGTACTAACTACACTGCAGCCGGCAAAGTTTGACCTTTGAAGGTAATCGTATTAAATGGGCAGAATCATCAAGATTTAAAGCTACTTGAAAAGAACTATTGCGGACCGGAGACGTGGCACTGGAAACCTTAATTTCCGATATTTTATCGAGACTCGATCCCTTATGATGAATGCTTTAAGTTTTTTACTAAAGCTTTTGACGGTGTTATTACGGAAAAATCGGTCACAAACTTTTGATTATGGTTTGCTTTTTACCTAAGTTCATTCTCTTGTTTATCAAAGGCCATTTTGGAATTCAACCTGAATAAGTTCATGCTTTTTAACCCGCGTAGTTATGGTGCCCTATTTCAAATCGACTGCAGTGTTCGCTTGAAATTGTCAGGGCTTTGCAGTGCAATCCGGTTACGATAGTGTACATAATCTTAGCTCGAGGAAACTACATAACCATGCAAGATACTTTTATGATTTCTAATGTGCCTCAGTTCTACGGTCTGACAGCCTGTCCAAGTATCCACGAACATCATTGGTTCATTTTAGCGCGTCTGGGCTACGTGGGCTAGTTACTAAGCCCTCTCGTGACAGAAGTGATTATATCGACGGATACTAATGCGTTCGTGTTCCCGTGTATAAACAGTACACATTGAATACTAATTCAAATCGACGCAAATTAGTTACCGCACTTTCAGTTTATAAATCAATAATTGTTGTCGATAGCAATTTCTTCTTTCTGTGATGATCTCTCAGAGGCGTCGATCACTTACAACAGTAGTAAATTGTGAGTTGTGAAACTGGTCCGATCCTTTCAATTCCAGTTTAGATGTCACGTCTTGACACTATAGTTTCTCTTAACTGAGACAAATTTTAAATTAATTTTTTTTTATTGTTCGTCTATAACCTTTATGAACGAAAAGACTGTGTTTTGAATAGATGCTGAAAGGTGTAACAAAGGGAATGAAATTTTTAAAAAAGTTGTTAATGCATATTTTTCAGTTGTTTGATAATTTAATACCGTCACAATAAATAATTCTTTACCCTGTTAATGATAAATATCTAGAGACTAACCACCTGTGTGTAGAGTTTGCTTTATTTGACGTGAACGAGTATTCGTCTTACCGTTTGGTTAGCAATTTTACGAGCCATATTACTGACGCCTTGATAAGCATATTTGTCGTAGTGAACCAAACAAATTTACAGTGGAATTATTATTGTTTTCCGACGCAGGTTTCAAAATTTAAACTGAGCAACAGAAAGTGAAGGAAAGAACGGCGCGAAACGTTTTAGGGTAAGTATTACCTTTTTTAGGTCATTAAATCAGGCCAGTATAGTTAGGAAACCGTAAAATCAAGATATGCAAATTTGTTTTATATTTTTGTGGTCGATTAGTGGTTTATTCTTTAACCAGATACTCTTTACAGTTTTGTTTCCATTGGCCTTTGCGAATGGGAAAACGAGGACTCAGAAAATGCTGTCTGCAACAGCAAACAGCATTGTTCGCGATCGCAGAGAGAAAGCTTAGAGGATCGTTGAAAAAATTTCTGATTTATCGCTATCCATTTTGTTAAAAACCAAACTTTATCCTAGACATTTAATTTGGACTTCCAAGGAGGATTTTCCTCAAGAGCCAAATGGCAAGTTCAAATTTGGACTCCAGTTTTAAGTTCTGTAAATGTTCTTGTTGTCTCTTTCTTACATTAAGCTACAAGTTTATTTTTGCCTGATAAGAAAATGTTCTCGTGAAAATCTGTTTTCACAATCTCAGATGAAAAACAAAAATTGATTGAATGCATTACTAAATGAAAGATTAGAAAAAAAAAACTAAATGTATCAGCGTTAATGTTGCTCTGTGGTTAGTACCACAGTCCATCAGGGTCACCATTAATTCTCCTGATTCAGATTTTCATGATTTCTTTACCAATGAGTGAAATAACAGAGAGCCTTAGATTCGAGGACGAGGAAGGCTACGAGCCAGTACGAGATTTTCTCAAATATGTCGTGTAGCATGTTGTGGCGGCAAAACGTGATAGCCGTTGTCATTCTACATCGAGATTTAGCTCGAATGTCGAAGTGGCGGGAATAAGTTGTCAAATGTTTACGCTAGAAGTTTTATCATTTTTCGGGAGAGGGTTTAACCTCATTCAGTATCGTACAAATAACCGTACTAACTTTTTTGGTGGATAAAGGTAAAATGAAGCTTTCCGGGGTGTCTTTTTTGCCGGAACACGCGCAAAAACTTTAAATTAAATCTCGCATTCGTACTCGTTCTCCGCGTCCTCAAATCTAAAGCTCTCTAATGTAATGTCTCCGTCACTTAGCGGCAGAAAGGTTTTGTATTTCTACCTTTACAAGATTATTCAGCCACAAGTTAAACGATGAAAACACCACCGGTGATAGAAAATCATAAGTACAGGAAGTTAGAATCAAAGTGATCGACAGGGTTAAAAATGGTTACTTCGTTGTAACTGATGCTTTGTCATATTCAGACAGCCTGCTTAGATTTCTTGTTTAACGAATCTATTTGAGCACATTTGGTTTAATTTACAAATGTTCTTCTTGACTTTGTTTTGTTTGAATGTCTTGATAAATTGGTATCTCTGACAGCTCTCTTTTGATTAAATCTTGTTAATCTTTTTTGTTTGCTCGTTAGCTGGATGCGTGTTATTAATTTACTGTCATTTTGTTAGCTTTCGCCTGCACCAAAATATAAACGCATGAAAATTAAATTTAAAAGTTTACAAATGAAATTTGGCTTTTGGTGTTCAGAGAAAGTTAATATAGGCCCGTTCAAAGTATTTTCTTATGGACTTTACTGCTTTGTTTTTTTACTTCCCTTTGGCGTCACCGGCGTTAAAAATATCTGAAACTTTGTTTTTTTTTCTTATATGGTAAGAAGCTTTATCGACAATTATTTGGAAGTTGACTCTCAGAAGCGATAAAATGTCAATCTGTAAATTCCATTTGCAAATTCAGGGTCACACTGCCATTTACTTTTTGACAAAAGAAGCTCTTTTCTTTTTTAGCTGTTCAAGGAATCTAGGGTTTTTTTCCATTAACTACATGAATCTCGACTTTGTTTTAGACACGCAAAAACATTCCTGTGAATTGAACTTGTTTATAAAGGAGTGTTGTCAAAAAACACACACAAAAAGCAAACGTTCACATTAATGCTGCAGCGTGAGACGTAGTCGAAGAACTGTTATAATGAGTATTTTTAGGATTTCCCTTACAAGGAAGTATCACCGTGTAAACGGTTATTTCGATTATTACCGCCCTTTCTCTAAAATATCTAGCCAAGATTTCGTTTGATCAAAAAATTACTCAATTAGTTTGGAGTCCTTTGGTCAATAATTTTTTTGAGAATTTTTGGATATCTGTTTTTCGAATATTTTAATTTATAAGAATTGGTGGGGGCAGGAGTTTTTAAAATTTTGAAAAAAACTTGCGTGACTTGCGTGACTTTGACGTCTTATACCGCAAGTTGAAAGTAGGACTTACGAGAACTGAATATGGCTGGTCAGTTCTGTGTTTAGTCATTGCTTAAGACCTTTACCCATACACAAAATGCTCTTGTAGAGTTATGAAGGAAAAATCGAACAAATCTTATCAGGGAACACTCATTATAATAATTTTGGGGGGTATTTTTGCAGGCAAAATATTTTAAAAACTTGTTCCAATTCTTTTTAATCCATGTCTATACTTGTCTTCCGTAGTAACAGACGACAGGAAACAGATATCATGCCCTAGACATAATCTTAAACAACAAAAGTGAACCATTATGTTTGGAATTCAATTGATTAGAAGACAGTTTTTAGCTGTTTAAAAAGTCTAGCAAATGGCGTGATATAGCGTAAAGTTCCGAAAGTAACGACCCTCCTTACTTTCGGATTTAGCAAACTTCTGCTCTCCCTACTTTTGGAGGCTCGCTACTTTCGGATGGCTAAAACGTGTACTCAACATGGGCACTTCAAAACATAAAATTTCAAAAAAATGTGAAAGGAACACTTTTTGATAACTCGAACCTTCAAGGGAAATCGAAAAAGGTTCGAGTTATCGGGAGCTCAAAAAAAAAAATAGGCGGGAGTAAGGAAAAAAATGTTTTTACTACATAGTGAACATTTTAATCACATTTGATTACAGAAATGTCAAGTGAAAATTGAAAGATACTTCTAGACTATAAATCAGAACGTAACAAAACATTTCCTAAAGAGAGCATGCGATTTACTGTTTTGAGAAGTAAAGCTTTTTCACGATAGATTTGTGACAAACAACATCAGCCTCCAATAGTATACTATATACCTACAACACGTCAATGGGAAATTCAAAATTCAACGTTTGGGACGCCAGTAGACTGTCTTTTACCGACCTTTAGTTAAATAAAAAAGGGCTCAAAACATGGCTCGAGTCATAGAGGGTAAAATTATATAGAAATGATCTGAGGGGAAACAAGAACTACTTCGAGTCAGCGGGAGGTTCTAGTTAGCTAGGGTTCGAATTACCGATGGTAAAGTTACAGTAAATCGATTTTGGTTCTAGTTAGCGCGAGGTTCGAGTTAGCGAGGGTTCGAGTCATGCGGAGTCAACTGTAATGTATATCCTGTACTCTAAGAGTTATGAATAGGAATGTCAGATCGGATCAGTGTGGCATTTGCTCAGAATATCTACCTTACCTGTTATTTTTTGTAATAAGGGAAATGAGTTTTGAGGTCTCTACTTTCGGCGGGTCGTTAGTTTCGGGGGAGGGGATGGCTACTTCCGGGATTTGCTAACATTCGCTATTTTCCAGGGCCCGCGGAGCAGTTTTTAAAGTTCGGGGCCCGGTGACCACCTACTTTGAGGTGGGGGGCTGGGGAGGGGGGGAGGAGCAAATTTGGCTGTTCTCTCTTTGCGGCTGTTTAGAACTGTCAGATTACTGAACCTTTCTTGAGTCATTGTTGAGTGGAGTCATGTTTATAAATTTCAAGTGGCTGAAAAGTACCTTTCTCCTGCTGAGCCTGATTTCACATGCTGGGTCCACCACTAGAAGTTTGAAGATCATGATATTACTTTGTAGGTTCCTGTAACCCCTTCATTTTGTCTAGTATGTCATTGAAATGCGTCAGAGACCTCATTATCAACCAATATAATTCGTTTTAAGAAACAATAGTTCGTCCTCGATATTAGTTAACGAACCTCGTTATAACGAACATATTTTGCCAGTCCCTTGGCCCTTCGTTATATCGAGGTTCCGCTGTGCTTAATTTTATTTATTTAGTTTTCAAAAAGCCGTGCTTTCGATGGGTCATTACTTTCGGAACTTTACGGTAGCTCTCTTAAAAGCCCATTTACTAAGGATTCTACTAACTTAGTACAGAACGACGCACAAAGCGGGTTTTAATTTAGTAGTTTGCCAGACGATACAGGCTAATACCCTACGTGGTAATTGTGGGGGCGTTCGCCTATTTCCTTTTCGTAAACGAGCCATGCCATGATTGGTAACCAAGCCTGGTCATGGTAGTTGTAATTCATGTCCTGGATTAAGTTACAGTGAGCAAAAAATACATTGTTAAAGTCTTAGAAATACCCTTATGTCCCTGGCATGTAACCTTTAATAACTTCTAATAACACTCCTTACGGGTATCTCTAGCCCGCATGTAGCATAGACACCACCTTAAAGACACCGACAGATCGTACAAAATGGAAAGCTGACAAAACCTCTGCTACTTTCAAAATTTTTAATTTCCTTTGAGAGTTTGAGAAAGCGGGGGATCTGCGGAATTTCATTCCGAAATTCATTAACTCACTTAATCTAATCAGGGTCGGTTTCGAAGGAAGAAGTTTTTCTCACAAGTGTTGAGATCACCTGGTGAAATTCACGGTAATGTCTGTTCCTCGTATAGATTTTACCAGCATTTTGCAAAATCATATCTAGACTAATACTGACATCTGCGTCTATGACAAAAGTTCAGCTAATTGTTAATTGCACATACGATTTTGGCAAAACAATCTTCATTTTTTCGTCGACACCAGTGTCGGAACTGAATTATGTTCAAAGTAAGCCGAGGTATAAATATTCAAAATACCATTTGATTTTGGCTTGTTTTATTTTCAGCGGATGAAAATATCTAAGATAATGACACTAATTATTTGGTATCTTTCAATAAAACTCGACTATTCATGATGACTAACTTCAAAGAACTAAGAGTTTTGGAGATTTCTGCTATCTTTTACGATTACTATGAATGTGACATTTTGCTTTGTTCAGTAAAAGAGATTGTAACAATTAAAAAAGAAAAGTTCAACCAAAAGTTCAAATAAACATTGAATGTAATTAAAATCTGCGTTTGAAGCAGACAAAATACGTAAAATTCTCAGTCACTAAACACACCGTAAACGTCCGCAAACTGGTAGATGAGAGGGACTTTTGTTGAGAAGACCGGGAAAGATTATCGTGAAGCACGACATTTCTTTTGAAATCAACTATAACATCCTCTACAAAAAAAATGTAAATGGTCTTTTTATTAAACATATTTTTCGGTTAGTGTTTACATTAAAATTATCGCGTATGTAGTGCGCTGGCAAAGTTAAGCTGCTAAATTATGAAAACTAATTTCCATATTACCAGACTTATTTCAAAATGAGTATAATTTCCTGTTTTATCATCATCACCCATATACGCATTCATTGTCTGCGAGAAAAGTATTGCCTTTTAAGAAGTTAACTTTTCCTTTTTTGCAGCAGTTTAAAAGACGAATGATCTTGAAAGAGAATCAGTAGAGAACTTATTCGCGTCACCCGAGGTAAGTCTAAAGCGACGTATGTTTACTTAAAGTTTAAAGTAGAACGCGTACTTCCCCAAATTGCCAAAGGTTTATGGACATTTTGTATCGTTCACTTTTTTCAATCCCACGTCTCTTTCTTATATGTTTTTATTATTATTTACGTGTACGAGATTCCGTTAATATTTGCGTGATGTTCGTAGTTGAATCAATATTTCGGCCAATAAAAAAATTGCGGTATTGTTTTAATTCAGAGCTTTTACCTAATGGCGTATGCTTATTTTATGCTCCAGTTCTAAATGTAACAAGGTAAATATATATGGTGTGATAGTCGGCAAAAAAATGTTGCAAGTAATAAGCCGATATCAAACAATCGAAATTTCGCAGGCCTCACTTTACAATCTTGCATCGCCAAAATACCGTCGGGTTTCCTAGAATCATGAGCGAAACTACATGTAATAAGGAAGTGTGAAAACTATCATCAAATTACAGGACTAGAAGCAGATCGCGGTCACATCGCGTGACAGGCGATCGAAACATTAATATTGCCTTATTGGAAATATTACCGTTTTAATTTTGTATCCTGGGCTTATTTTATTTACATTAACCTTTCTCTTTCACATAACGTGTGACATGAGATTTCCGTGGGAAATGAATTTCGCGAATCACCGATCTTTCACGTTAGGCGGGAAGACTGAAATTTTAGCGAAAAAATTTTCGGGATGTCGTTAAGTTCTGTTCCTGGAAATATTTCAGGCAAGGCCTGTAAGGGTTGAACGTTCATTATTATGTTTTTTTAACGATAAAAACGAATATACATGTACTATGACGGGTCGTACAAAGCCACCTATCTTGTCAACTTGTTGTATTTCTGTGACCCGATCAGTTCGGATCACCCCTAATCCCGCTCAGGGAGTTTAACAACATAGACTTAAGGAACTTACTTGATATGGAACCACTATTTTGGCAGAAGAAACGTTCCAGTTATGGCGTGAACAACAAAACAGCCATTAAATATGAGCTAATATGCGTGCAGGATGTCTTCAATCATCTGCGTAAAATAACAAATCTGAAATGTTTATTTTGATGCTCACAGATTCAAGTCGTACACTTTGTTAATTACAGTAAAGTTCCGAAAGTCACGTTCCCCCGAGAATAACGTCAAAAACTGTTGCAATCTAATAAAGATCGAAAATATCGATACCCTAGATAGTAGCAAGTCCTAGAACTGATCGTTTTGCGGTAATTTTTCTTTGTCATTGCTCTGAAGTCAAAACAAGAAACTAAAAGAATAGTCCTACTGCTTTTTTTATACCGACAGATGGAAAATTTAAATGGTTTGGGCCCTATTTGATTCTTAAATGCGTATTTCAAACCATATTTAGCATTGTTTCGGTCGCTGAAAGGATCTTGAATGGAAAAAAAGAAAGTTCGCATGCAAATTCCACTCTTGGGTTTGAACAGCCGATCGATATACGTTGCTAAAATATGCCTTTAGTCCATCGGCGGGGCAAAAAACCGATTCACCGTGGGATTTCCTCGGTGTAACATTAATTCAAAGGTATATTTCTGGGAGCAGTAAGGTTTTGACGGCAAAAAGCCGAACTGAAACGCACTTCCGACAAACATATCCCGCGACCTAAGCAAACTCGTCGTCGGCTACAAAGTGCGACGCACAGACAGATGTTATTTTATCTCGGTTTTCTCTGTTAATTGATGACACTGGTCCCAATTGTTTCCATTTTTTTCTGTAAAATACTTCTGCTGTCAAAATTTATCGCCGAAACTATATCTACATACCGTCGCCAAAACATTCAAAACAACCGACAAAGTTTATCGCTTGATGACGTCATTACGGACATCAACCAAGATTAAATATACTAAGCCAGCTTTCGTTTCTACCTCGCTTCGCGACCCAGGTACGACAAAATGATATTAACATCGGCCTTGCGAGGAAAAAAACAGCGTTATAATTGTTTCTGTGTTTTCACCCTTACTTCGAAAATACATAACATAGTGTCAGGCACTAAGATACAATTAGTCCGCTTCCACCGCCATTCGACGAAACTTTGGAGAAAATTGGAGACGATGTATCCAACAATTCAGATTTTATCAGGAGGCCATCAAAAGTACAGTGTTCTACTTACTGTTGCCGGGAAAGGGGCCTTGGAGAGTTTCAACCTTGATTGGTCAGAATTGTGAGGATGCAAAGAACGTAGAAGTGGGCATTAAGAAGTTAGAACACACTGCTTTGCCCAGTTGTTCAAAGGCCGATTAGCCCTTAACGTGGGGTTAAATTCATCCCTGGTTTCTTTTTCTTGTGCTCAAAAGCATTTTCTTCGATAAATCTCCGTTATTTTTAGAGCTTCCAATCATCAACCTGTAGACAAAAAGAATTAAAACTGAAATGCTTTTTAAGCTTTCGAATCTGAATTCAAATCTCGCACTAACCCTGGGTTATCTTAACCCAGCTTTGAACAACTGAAGAAAAAATGAATTAACTTGTGTCCATCTCAACTTTAAGTGAATACAGATTTGATGATTCAGAGTTGGATGAATTTTTCAGTTATTGAGGCCCTGGGAAACAAGCCACTTAAACTTACAAAGACAGATTTTTACAAAGTTTAGTTAACAAACTTCGGGTCAATTTGAAGCTAGACACAGGTTTGCAAACAGTGCAATGTTTTGCAACACCACTTGCAATGCAGACAGCTGTGCAAACTGAAATGTGGTAAGATGAAAAGATATAACTTTCGACTTGTGACTGGCCAAACGATACCGGCAATTGGCAAAGCCAAACTCCGCGTAAAATTAAGAGAAAATTCCATCCTGTTGAATTTCAAATCATTAAGCATCCAGTCAAAACCAGCAATTGGGCTTCAAACCTACGAAAAGTTGAATCTGGTTAAAATAGTTGCTGCTCTTGACACCCAGTGGGATACAAACCTCGAGCTCCACAAGAAAATGTGAATGATGTTTCTGCAAGCAGGAAGATGTTTTGAAGGGATTGGTTGTTTGAAGGAGTATCAAGTCTGAAGGTTGACCCCTCTTTAACTCCAGTATTACACCCAACTCGTAAAGTATCATTCTTTCGAGTTCTGACACATCCAGCTTGACGAAGAAAGTATTAAGGTGCTAACGTTTAATACGCCATTTGGTAGATTTTTAGTTCCCGAGGATGCCTTTAGGCATCAATTGTTAACCACTCAGATTTTTCAGAAAAGAAGTTCAGAAGCTTTTAAAGACCTAAAGGCAGTCCAAACAATTACCAGATGGCATTCTTATATTGGGGTAACTGATGAAGCTGAACTCACCCTCGCTTAGAGTAAGTCAGTTAGATAGGTCTAGAAAAGTCGGACTAAAGCTGAACCGGAACAAGATGAAGATTGACTACGCAAGTTGCATACATTCACTGTAAATACAATGGCCGCTAACTGACAAGGAAAGGATTAAAACTAGGTCCCAGTAAGATACTTGGAGTGGAATAAACTTGCCATTTCTACCAGACAAGCCTGGCCTGTTAAGGTTAGCCGACCTAAGTCAACCGGTAACGGGGCTACAGCAGAAGGAAGTGGAATGGCATTGAACGCAGCTTTCCAGTAATATAATGTTAAAAGACCACCACAGTGTCTGTAGATGTATCATTTTATAGCCTTGGGACGACCTGTGTGTTAGGCATCAAGATCACTTACTTCTACCGAAAGGGACTACGTGCAGATTGAGCAGTAGCTGTTGGTAATTGTCTAGTATCAATGTACTAAATTTAGCCAGTATGTTTACGACAAGAAACTAACAGTTCAGACCAATGTCAACTCTTTGGAAGCCCTATACTTTGCTAACTATAACACCAAGCAAGTATGTATACATCTCACAGCTCGCGTTTGGGCGTCCTGCCTTTTTGGTTCGTTGAGCGTGTTGCTGTTGGTGCCAGTCCATGTCTGAAGCGTCGTGCATACGGACGCAACAATTCCCAACATTGTTGGCCAGAAAATGTTGGGAGTTGTTGGATAGTGCAAACGAATTCAACAACTCCTAACAATGTTGGGACGAGCAGTGCGTTATGCCACAATATTTATAAATTAAAAGAATTCAAGCGACAGTATTGTGACACACGTGAATGATCTTCAAGGAGACCATGTGTAATGCGCGGGCGTGGCATCCACACATTGTTGCGCTACGCTGATTGGCGATCACGGATCAAAGAAATGGTGGGAGTTGTTGGCCAAACTTTGCGCCACAACACGCAGCAACATACAACAGGGTGTGCAAACGGACGCCAACAAACGATAGCCAACAATGTTGGGAGTTGTTGGCTATCAATGTTCCGTCCGTTTGCTTTAAGTGTTCCACTGTGGATGGAACGATTCATTTCTACAGCAATACAGTCAAAACTGCATGGGAAATGGCAAAGTGACCGTTATATACAGGGTGACCGCTATATTCAGGTCAACTTTGCAGAAAATATAAGGCAACTGAAAATTTTGGGAAGTTGTCCGGTGACCGTGATACACAGGGTACAACAACAACAGCAACAACTTTATTCTTAGTACAAAAATACAAAAGTTGGATAGTTTGACCGCTATATACAGGGCCATTATATACAGGTTTGACTGAAATTCGACAAATGTTGGTGGAGATAAAGTTTCTCTCGGGCCGATAACTTGTTTCGTCTGCATATAGAAGAATGGCACAAACTAAGAAAATGTGTTAATTAAATGGTGAAAATCTCTTGTCTGCGGCTGGAACTGGAATGCTTTTTATTCACAGGGCTTGGTATGGAATGCTTTCGTCACTACCTGTTCGCAGTATTTGGCCTTACGTATGATCAAGCGTTGTCTCCGGACATGCAAACACCAAAGCCTGTTTCCATTGTCTGCTCGAGGGCGACATGCATTGTTTATAAACGTAATACTTGGCGCACCATCTCCTCGACAATGGTTACGAATAAGAACAACGTAGTGGCTGTCTTCGTTCTTTGCATTCCTCTAGAAGACCTGTTCACACTACAAACAGGACCTCCGTGAACAATCGCCAACACTGAGAGTAACTATTCCAGCCTTGGGTCAAAGTTTGATGTAGTCGGGTTGACTGAATGTTGGCGTTTTCTACAGATGACGTGGCCGTTGCTCGTGAATTAGCAACTCTTGGTGGAAAGGAGATAAAGCTTGTCGCTTATGATTACGAGAGTTTCGTGGCAAGGAGAGCATCGACTATGCCCTCAATTCCTGGTTTACGTGTTTAGTAGGGCTTGTGAATGACCTACAAGTGTCAGCTTCTTTGCTTCTTCTCAGTTTTATACATTAAAAATGTTACGTCGAGGTTGCAGACCTCTATAGACTGAAATAGTAACAGCGTCATAATTGTTTTCAGATTTACTCTGAAAGCAAGTATTTTTGACAAATTTACAACAGATTGTCCTCGTTAGACCTCTATTTTGCTTTCAGGCAGAGTACTTGAACCTCTATAATGTACTAAATTATAAGTAGCTATAACAAATTTTATGGAATCTTTTGGTACAGCAGGTGATGAAAAATGTACAAATTTCTTAGAGCGTGGTAACCAACTTAGTGCATGAAATTCAAGTATGTAACGTGTAACGTATCGTGTAAAGGTGGAATTGTGCAAATGGTGTAATAAGTTTGTGAAGTAAATAAATAATAGTATTAAAAATGGAAAAGGAAGAAGAAGAATGATTAAGCAATTTTTTACCTCCTTGATCTACATAATTGCATGTTCATATCCTATTCAACCACACATATATATTGCTGATATTTCACATTAATTAGTGAATCCGGTGACATTCAATGTGACGACTCAGTAACTAGCAAAACCCCTAAATTGGCCTACCTTTTTAAATCATTTGTATTTATACACGGGAAATCATCAGTTAAAATTATACTAACCTTTGTCGCAGCGTCGAGGCTACTTAAAACTTTACTACGCCCCAGTTTTTAAAAAAAAAGAGCACAAAAAAGGAAAACGTTCGGCTGTTGGCAAAAACTGACATTAATGAATTTGCATTTTTTTTCAAAAAGATTTCAATAAACTAATGTACAATAAACCTAAACACAAAGAAAGGAAGTACTTTTGCGTGTACTTTTAACTAAATTAATGTGTGGTTTGATGTTGATGGTGAGAAAATACAGCCTACTCAGACGCGCCAGCGGAAATCGTCGAAACAGGTTGTTAGGGTATTGCCTCAGGGAGTTTAGTAGCGGTGTGAAATTTTTAACTAAGAACGAGATGACGGATGTCTTTACATTTTAAAACAAGGAACAAGGAAGTGAAAAGCTTTCTCACACTGTTTTGTTCGGAAGGAAGTACCTTAAAAGCAAGACTAAAAAACTGCGTCACATTTGCTTTACTCTTCAACAATACTACAGACTGAGATAAAAAAAAAAATACTCCAAATTCACAAAGCTTTTATGAAATCCATGAAAGCAAAGAAATGTTCAAAAACGGCGATAAAAAACATCGGGCATAATTGCAATTCCCACTACAATTTTCAAATGTCCTACTTTATTTAAATTCGCTACGGTGACTCAACACGGTGGCAGGGGATGGCACAGGACTAACGTCCCAATTGCTATCAACGCCTTCATTACCCACCCAGCTCATGAAAGATTGTGCCACACCAACCGGGTCTACGCCCCCTACTTTTTACGAACAGCAGGGTGGGATCTTTTTCGTCCCACAAGAATCAGAACAGTGAAAGAGCTGTGAGACTGGGCCTTTGTATTTTCGTCCTTATCCGAGAAGACTAGAATGTCTAACCGTTTGTAGATGTTACAACAAAGGCAGCACATTCTCTTCAGTTATTTCAAGACCCTGAGTGTTGGTCCGGCCGGGTTTGAACCCGCGACCTCCCGCTCGGCAGACCGTCGCTTATCCAATTGAGCTAACCGGGCGGCGGCTGCTCAAATTATACCTTTTTTCGAGAACAAGTCAAGTGTTCCTCAGTGCGAAGTGGTTTCACTGTTGAATACAACTTTACACTTAGTCTAGAAGCAGTGGAGAAGGAAATTCGGGCGTCAGCAGCGTGGCATTTGGTTGAGAAACTACGTATACTGCCCACAAAGGAAAACTGTGTGCATCTTAAAATAACCATATTCTTTTTGAAAAGACGTCAACCGATTAGAACGAACAGCAAAAACTGAAACTTTTCACCTGACCTCAAAGATACCTAACAATATAAACCGGAAAAAAAGAAATCCTCCATGTTATTCAGTTCTTACTTCAGTGGGCGCTGTTTTTTTACCTTGTTTTACGTCAGTAGCGAGTTTTGGCAGGTTTTCACACCGATTGAACCCGAGCCAGCTATTTTCTCAGAAACTATTTGTCTGTATTTGTTCGTTTGTCTTTTTAAAATAGTGTTTTGTTGACGACTGTTATTGTTGGTAATCATTATTCACAAGTGAGTTCAAATCAACACTACTTAGTACCCTGTTTTTTTACTTCAACGAAAAAAAATAAAGAAATTTTGGGGTTAACGAAGAGCGTTTTGTGATTTGTAAAAATTCGAATTGGTAATTGCTAGATTGTTATTTATGCTTCTTGTCAGAACCTCTTATGAATAGCGTATAGCAGGTTGATGTAAAATATATTGTTTCCATTTTCTAAGCACACTAATTAACACCTGCTGGTTTTGGGGAATTGTTACACCGTCATAAAGATGAAGCAAATTTAGAAGTGTAGTTAACAATATTTTTGTAATACCTCGAGCTATGATCAAGCCCTAAAAAGACGCCTTTTTGTCTCGCGATCGCTATTTTGCTAATTCGTTTGAGAGTAATTTTAGTTCAGCGTTTTGTTGCCCCGTCAAATCAAACTCCCGTGACTACTATCTTAAGCATGATACTTTAGTTGAATGTTTAATTTCGGAAACAAGTGGTCGATTATTCAAACAACTGAACCTGTCGCGGTACTGAATAATCCATGAAAAAAAAAAAAAAAAAAAAACCGGAAAATTAAATCTTCGCCAAGTTTATCCAACTTTCAACACTTCTAAGGTTCATTCGTCTATCTTTGAATGAGTGATTTAGGAATTCAAAAACACCCCCTCAAATGTTTATTATTTACGTTATCGGACCTTCTAACATTTACTTGACAAATTTTGCACCTGCTTTCAGATAATCGAGAAGTTCAATGGAGAAAGACACCTCGGAGTAAGCCGTCTTAAGCAAGCTTGAACAAAAGTGGAAAGTGAATCGTCGTTTTAAACTGTCTGGTGTGTGTTCCAGGTAAGATTGAAGCTTATAACGACAATCCGTAACGACTGACATATTTTCCATCCTTTTATTTCCTCAGCAGCGATCAAATATCTTTTACAATAATGGCGGCTGTTTATGCAGTTGCGCTGATGTGTCACTGCAAACAGTTGTTGTAACTCAGGCGTTTAGGGACAACGACGACGACGACGGCTGCCGTGGAAATGTCGCTAAAAAATGAATTTGAGTCCTCTCAAAACTTTTTCGCGTCTATTTGGTTCCTCTCAATTCGTCAAATGTGGAAGATAGGCTGCTGTAGTTGAATTCTTAAGGACTTTATCCAATTTCAAAAAGAGCTTGGAAAATTCGTCGTCGTATGTTCACGTTCTCCATCAGATTAAACGTCGCATTAGGAGGTTTCACGTATTAGTCGTGCAGTGGACGTCAAAGAAATGTATTTAAAAAGCGTGCACGTGCAGAGCTGTTGTTTTGCTCATAAAACCATTTTTGTTTTTAAATTTATGACGTTGTCGTCGTCGTTGTGGTTGTTTATCCTCCTTTCTCACAGTAAACGACGAACACAGGGGGTTCCAACACGAAAAAAGCGTGAGATTTGCTTTAATATCCAGGAAGAAGATCCTAAAGACTAAGAACTTCCCCACCTCTATGTTGTTTTGTCTTTATTGATTCTTTTCTTCTAGTCTCGTGCGAAGTAGGAAAAAAATACTTTTTATTCGGAAAAAAATAGTGGGAAGAATGAGATGAAAAAATCCCGCCTCTGATTGGTGTCTACTTTTTCTGGCATTAGTTTTCTTTACTTTATTTCCTTAGAATCTATCGATCCATTATTTCGTAGAATGAATTTTGAAGGATCACAAGTTCGTTGATAACAGCGCAATAGCCAGAGTGTTACACTAATGCGCAGAACACTACAAGAGCGCAAATCTGGATAGTGACGCATCATCAGTATGAAATTTCTGCTCTCGTTTCTCAGACGTCATTTTGCGGGGAAACCAGTGGTAGCGTTGCCAAATGTCGGCTGTTTTCTCAGACTACCGTCTCTTTAATGTTATTAGGCTAGCCAAGTCTCCCATTTCTTCAAGAGTATTCACGAGTAACTCTCACTTATTCAGTACTATTTGCCATGTTTACAACCGAACCAACCTTTAATGCCGATTCACGCCATCGTCCAATCAAAAGTCGGACAAGGCAAGGGGCGCTTTGACTTAAATTCCCCGAATATTCTCTAATACAAATAGCTCTTTAAAAATCCCGACTGTAAGTTTGTTTATTTGTTTCTTTTTTTCACAACATAAACCAAAATATGAATAAATTTGTGAATAAAAAAAGCAGAGTCCAGTTTATTGTGCACTAGCTTTTTATAGCCAGTTCACTATTTTCATGGTCATGAAAAGGTTAACAGCCCGTTTTAGCAAGACAAACAAAAGATTCTGTCAAGTATGTTCAATGAAGTGAATAATGAACCGTATTTCAATATTTGGAGAACAATCACCAGTGCGGACGTATGCACGTCGGCAATCTACCTGTCTGGACGTATGCACGTGGGCACTTGAGTAATTGTCTAGTAAGGTTAACAAAATTATCACACGGAAAAGCTTTATTGTAGACCAGGAAAATGCGGCCTTCTATACTAAAGCTTTGTTATTGTTTTTTGTTTAAAAGTAAAGCAATAGTTTCAATAATGCAACCATAAGGAACGAAAATGCATATATGACCAAGCTTAAGGAGGGGGCTTGCTATGCTGAGGGAGAACAGCAAAACCTTGGCTCTCTTTTCCCATTAAAGACCTATGTTGAGTATTTGAGGAGAGGGGATCTATGAAGGTAAGGTCAATTTCCCACGTGGCAAGCAGATCATTGATTTCAAGCAAAACTGTAAAATAAAATTCAGATCTACACTAGAAACAAAGAAGAGGCACCATAAAAAGAACGACAAAACTGGAAGAAAGTATTCAAAATTCAAGAGAAAAAAGTTTGAATTTCACAAACTGTAGTTCATAAACTGATTGAAACTCTGAACTACGTAAGGAAGGCAGTCCGACCTAATCACAATGTCCGTTTATTATTTTTAGCAACACTCAGTTCGGAATTCAATTTAAAAGAATAAAAGTTTAAGATGCATTCCCAGCCTTTTCAGGGGAGATAAAATTGAAAGTTTTCCTGTGAGAGTAAAGCCCCCGAACCCCTTAGCTGTATTCGGAACTGTGGAAATGATTTGGCAGAACTGAAGGGTTTGGGTGGATTTTATAAAGTGTGCGCAAAAAAACCTGGCTACGCCCTTGATGACTCTTAATTTTTGCCGTTTTCGATACTAAGCAGTCCAAGTCGTTAAAGGCCTGGCCTTATTGTTCGTAATAGGTGGTTGAACTAGCAACAATAATTTGCCCTGTAACAGGTAATTGTCTATACCTTAATCTATACTCTCTTATTAGGCAGTTTCATTTCTTGGTGTTGCGGCCGAGTTCGATTATCAAATGACAATAAAAAAGATAGAATAGAAATTGAACAATACCCTCCCCAAGAAACAATAGCTACCAAACAAAACAATGGTTTCGGTAGCACCGAGAAACCCCGCCTTTTCATGAGCACCAAATTTTAAACCGAAACAAAATGCGACATACTTTAAGGTAACGATAAACTGCGGCCACACAGTCAAACTGTGAAACAGTGTACCGTAAAGGAGGGAGGGAGGAAGGAGGGGCGATTTAACGGAGGGTTTTTTGCGTCACTGGCCATGGTTTGGGGGGCTTATATTTGGAGGGGCTTATTTTCGGAATTTTACGGTATGTTATAATTGTGTTCAGTCGGCAATTGGGCTAAGTTGGATTGTATTAAGAAAACAGTTACGTTCCATATAATATCAGAGACCTTTGAGATCAAGGTTTAGCCATCTTACTGCAAATGGCAAACCGCGGTTTGCGGTTAGCGGTTTAACGTTAGCCGTCAGCCCATATTTGGGATTTAAGATTCGCGGTTAGTAGCTCGAGGCTGCCATACATGTATTTGTTTTCATCCATTCTTTCACTTCCGTTCTAGCTGAGAAATCGTCTTCAAAATTACGTTTCTATGAAAAAGAATTCGATAATTAATACTAAAGGGAAAGTGTTCTAAAAAGTAGAATTTCCTCGCAACCTTGCGGTGAATCAGTTACCTCTAGAACGTGGTCTTGCCATAAAAACGTTAACCTCAAGCCGCAAACCTGACGGACGTTCGCAGTTTGTGGGAAGCCCAAAAACCTCGAAGGCCTCTGATGTTGTTATGTAACTGCTACTTTTATTTCATTAATTACTGAGTGGTATCTTATCAGGTGGATTTTAAATCGCCCGTATTTTACTGTTTGCACGTTATAAATGGGGATGCAAAGCTCTTATACTTCTTGATTGTTTCTTTGCAGATAAGGTCTTATTTAAGAAAATGATTGATGTGAAGACTTAACGCGCTGTTATAAGTGGCAAACTCCTCGCGTCCACATTTTCTAAGGTAAGGTTGTCTGGCGCCTACATATCACTTGGATTTATTTGTGACGAACGATTCAAGAAAAATCATTAAAATGAGAATCAACCATAAAACAAAACCTATAAAAAAAGACTTTAAAGAAAATACATTTGTGGCTTTCATTTCTGTGGTTTGTAAAGGTGAAAGGTGTCGATGGCATCTTTTGTCGCTTTTGCGTTTTATGGCCGTCAACTAAAACCTAATTTCTAATCAAAATACTTAGTTACTTGCTCATTCATCCATTCATTCATTTATCTGTGTATTTATATATTTATTTACTTAGTCAGTTTGATAGTTAGTTAGTTATTTGGTCAGTTAGTTGTCAATTTATTTGTCAAGACCTCGAAAGACCCTGACACAATACAGCTTTAGAGTTGAGAACGACAACGAGTACGAGTACGAGATTTAACTTAAAAGTTTTGCGCGTGTTCTAAAAAGAACAAACATTTACACCCTGGAAAGCTTCATTTTACTTTTTTTTTTACCTAACAAGTTAATACGGTTAATTGCCCCCGCAGGGATTTCGCCTTGAAGGCGAAATCCCGAGGAGGCACCCTAGTAACTCGCGCGTATATTAAGGAAAGTACTTACAGTTGAAACATACAGTCAGTATGCCAGAAAAAATCTCGATTTCCTTGAACAGGGGCCGCGAGGAATCGGTAGGTAATGATGACGTTTCTATTGTTTGCGCCCGCAAGAACGAAATGGTTAAGATGACGTAAAGACAGAAAATCCCGAAGGGATCCCTCAGGTAGATTTTGTGAAAGTTTATTATGCAGTCATACGTCGATACTCTTTTGCGTTACGTGTTATCAGTGACATTCTGTGGAGCAGTTGTTTTGAAAGTTATGGACCAAAAGACACTCGTTAAGCGCACTTGAAGTTATAAGGTGCGTATAACTGTGTATATATAAACACTTGGAGAGTTTGCCAGACACGAGTTCACAAATCTTTCATTTGAAACTTTGCCAGACACTCTTTCTCCTTCTTTGACCGAAATAAGACTCAACCCCCAACAAGCAAGGCGAGCGGATCAACGGCTAGCTTATCACTAGCAGAAAGATGGACGATTACAAAAATTCGCCGACAATCAAATTCTGTGTTGACTTATTCCCAGCTCACAGATGTCCTTCCGCTATAAAGTTTAAAATAAGACTAGAATGCGCTAGCATGAATTGATCAAAGGCCCTTTTAATTTCTAAGGCTTACTTTCTGGCAAATAAAATGAACTGAATCAGAATGTCTCTTTTTCCAAATCTAAACTCTGACAGACACTCGTACTCGGTCATCTCATTCAGGTTGAACAATCTTCGTACAGAAAGTAAGTGTTTTTCCCCTCGAAAAGGTCAGACAACACAAAAAATTCTTCATCGTCAATGACATTAGACGTACGGCTTAAAAAAATAAGATCTTGTTTTGTTTTAAAAGACGCCATTGCGAAAAACTTTGTTGCGACCGAACATCACAGTTTTACATTTGTGTTTACATTCAGTGTCCTCGTCGTCGACCTACCGACCGACTGCATCTTAAGTTTCCTTAAGTTTCCTTTTTCCCGCCGAAACCGACGTTCTCGTTCCAGTCTTTTCCCAGTCAACAGACGTCGTCGTCGTGAACTTCGTCGTGGTTCTTCGTGGTTGTTAAGTCCCCTAATCTCGTACTCGTAGTCGTTCTCGTGGGTCAGACGCCGGACTTTTAATGTGCCGAAACTAACTGAATAAGTTCGACTTTGGAGCGACACTGGCGCGATTAAATCTCCGGTTAAACAATAATGATAAGACTAAACTCCTGGTTCTGCACGCTAAACATCGCCTAAGCCACCATTAGATTCGATTACTGTCGGTGATGCTACTGTGGAGCCCACATCAAGCGCACGGAACATTGGTGCCGTCTTCGACGATTCCATGAGTTTCGAGGAACACGTCAATGAACTATGCAGGACTGCTTTTTATCACATCAGAAACATTAGTCGTATACGTCCATGCCTTAGTATTGACTCAACCAAAACACTAGTGCATGCATTAGGAACGTCTCGCTTAGATCATTGTAATTCGCTTCTCTATGGCCTACCTGATTATCTTATTCAGAGACTACAATATGTAATGAACGCGGCGGCCAAAGTGATCACTTGCAAGCGAAAGTTTGATCATATCACACCACTACTTATTGAGCTACACTGGCTCCCCGTCAGTCAGCGTATTGTTTTTAAGATCTTATTGTACACCCTTAAAGCACTCCATGGTGCGACTCCAACGTACTTGACTGAGCTCATCAGTCCTTATGTTCCTAGGCGAGCTCTTAGGTCCGCTGACCAACTTCTACTGGAACAGCCAACGCACAAGCTCAAATTGATTGGCTGGAGGGCTTTCTCAGAGTGCGCGCCTTACCTCTGGAACTCGCTTCCATTTGAGATTAAAAGCAGCGCATCTGTCTCTATCTAAGACCTATCTTTTTCGACAAGCATGTTTTTAGACTTTCAATTTTTTTTCTTTTTTTGATTTTTAGGACTTTTAGACTTTTGATTTTTTCGATTCGTAGGATTTTTTACATTTTTTAGTGTACAGATGCTAATATATTTGACACTGTAAAGCGCATTTAGGAGTTGGGAAAATGCGCTATAGAAATAAATTATTTATTATTATTATTATTATTATTATTATTGCTGACGTCTGATTCAGACGGCGCACCGTGTGTCGAGTCTAAGTTAAGTTCTAAAAAAGTTCGACAGACTCTGTCGAACTTTTGCCGCGCTAAAACTTCCGTACCAAATTGATTCAGGCGCCGCTCTTTTGCCGTACTTAATTCATCAGTTAGGTTGATCGGCACATGAGTGGAGCGGCGTCTGAACCGGGCCTTAGAATCAAGAGCTCTCTATTATCTGCATAAGAAGTAGTTGTCGTGCAGAGTCAAGGTGAAAATGCGTTTGAAAATGAACGAAAGAGTAGTCGCTTAACCCGCTTGTAAATGTATCAAAAAAGTACTTCCCTTTTCCATAAATGATGAATAAAAAAAGACTAAAGGAGCTTTTCAGTAAATTTATCTTAAACATCAAGGACGGAAAGAAAAAATGTGTTCCCTAAATCCTCCAGTAAAAGATTAAATGAATAAGCTATCTTAAAGCTCAATTGAAACATTGTCAAAAATATGCTAATTTTGGCCCAAAATGGTTTTGTATTGTAAGTTCTGTTTTGAAGATTACTTTCTCATCGATCTTTTTTTTTTCTCTGAGCGCGTGAAAAAAGGTAAATTGCAGTGAAGGAGTCTAAACTATTAAACACTAGAAACATTTATGGACTCAAAAACCAGTTTATCAACAATCTGCTCCTTATCGTTTTGAAATGAAGATTGTTTGCAGTCCATCTGATCATCCCCAAGGTGCGTGACAAGTTAGCTGATAATCGAATGCCAGTCTCCTGCGGCGGTCTTTTGGTGCTTACGAAACAAGAACAAAAAATAACGTGCTCGCTTTCGCGTATTGGCCATTGAATTCTTCTTAGACATCAACTTTAAAAATACATCCGAGTTATCTATTTATTTTTTTACAAAATGAGGGGATTTGTTTTGTTCAAAATTTATAGAAACTGTTGATAAAACATTTCTTATTTGCAATTTTACATTAAATCCGGCCAGTCCACGATGCTTTCGTAGATGCTGTTTGGTCACGATTTGTTCAATAAAGAGTCTAATATACCTTTGCTTGTATTCGGAAAACGTAAACAAACACTGGCTCTTGTAGCACTTAACGAATCCATTTGATAAGTTCGGTACACGCGCCTTTTTTCATGCTAAATGACATTCAAGTTTAAATTGCAACTTGATTCTTATCTCCGCCTGTTTTAGGCGTAAAGGTTTTCTTCGATTTAGTAATAGACAATTAAATCAAGATTCAAGCACGCATAGGTACAAAAATAATATGCAGTGTAAACCACAAATGACGCACGAACCAAATGATATATGGAAATTCTTTTTGGTGATCTCTGGTTGTCCGGGAAATTCTGTTCAGTTAGTCGACGCTGAGCTGGATTCGTGCCTCAAAAAAACCAGTTGTTTGTTCTTTCAGCGTTAAAGAGGTATTTGTTTTAGAAATTCTCCTGTGCTTTCTCCACAATATAAAAGTTGGATGGTCAGAGGTGTAGAGAGGTGCATTATTTAGCAATTGGAGATAACTGCAAAGGTAAACATTAAATTTTGCTGCCACGCTAAGTCTTAGTTTCAAGTAAACAGATGTGAAATGGGTATCAAATGTTTTGTACAGTTCAAAGATATAAGTGAAGACTTGGTCAAGAAAAGTGAAAGGCCTTGATCCCAGACATTTCCTTAAGTTTTGTTAAAGCCCAATTTTTTTACGACGGGAAAAATAAGTAATGCCCGCCGGAAGAAATGAGTAGGTTACGAAAAAAAGGAAGCCGTAGAATGCTGTGGAAATGACTTCCTTGCTTTTTTGCCTGTTATTGAACTATAACAGCTGTTCATATTGTTTCAATTTTTATTGCTAAATAAAAATATTTCAGCGAGATGAAAGAAAGGCAAAATGGCAATATGTCTGTCTCCTCAATTGAGCTAATCTTGAAACTGGGACGTACTTGTAGCTTCTCTATCCCCGGGATTATGGCCTAAGGTCTAACTATTATGGAAGAAATAGACCTTGTCACGGTTTTCGACGCCATCTTGACGAGTACGCGAACGCGTGAGAAGTTACAGTGTTTGTATGAAAATCTAATGCCGAATAATTTCTGTAGAACGGCTGTTCTGAAAAAAATATGAATTGCAAACTAATAAAGCTTCACTCCTAAGGATTCTACTGAAAAAAATTGACGGCGTTACATTCGCTAGAAGACCTAGATCCACTTTTTAAAATTGTTTATACATTTGTCTGTAAGAAATTCCCAGGAAAAATTACAGACAAATATATGGAAAATCTAAAGCAAGCCTCTGGAGAAATTTAAGCACTTGTACGCCCCCAAAATGTTTAAGTACACTCGCCTTCGCTTTGTAGCTTTAGTTTACAATGGATATTTTTTTCAGAAAAGCTGTTTAACGGAAGTTATTCGACATTATATTCTCATATAAACACTGTAATTTCTCACATGTTTGCCTACTCGTCAAGATGGCGTCGAAGACCGTGACAAGGTCTATTTACAGAAAACTAACTAGTGGTGGAGCTGTACGTTAGCTTTGTAAAAATTAACCAAGCATATATTTATATCATTTGTTTCCAACTTTCCCTTTTAAGGATTGTTAATTGACAAAATCGTTTTACTCTTCATTACTTTGTATTCGTAGTATTTTTTTTTCTCTTAGATTTCATAACTTCCTTCTGTAGAATTCCGTGTATTCTTAGGTTGGATGAACAGCTGCAACTTTTACGACTTTTCTGGGTTTTCCTGGTAAATTCTACCAGCATATCTGGCAACAACAAACTGTTGTATTCATAGTTCAATTTTCATATTTCAGTAGTAGTCAGCTTAACGCCTCATTCGCGCCTAGCCTGGCAAAGCAATATTGTTGGATTTAAAATGACTAGCAATCGCATCTTAATTACGCACGCAAACGGGCTATATACACAGAGATTCGAATTTGAAAGCTATGAGCAAGGACATATTTCATCCATGCTCAAGCTTTTCCCTCCTTGACTCAATTTAACTGTCGGATAACTGGCAAGAATAACTTTGGACCTCTGCAGATTCTATGCTGGAAGATTTGTACTATAACATACACTGCAATAATATTGTGGATGAATCGATCCCCAATTTGCATTATGTGATTGGCATTATGTTTTGAAATAATAATCCGTTTCGTTTCGTCAAGTGCTGAACTTTATGCTTGGGCTTTTTGCGTCCATGAACCATGAAGAAAATTACTTTTATTCTTTGTGGAATGGAAAACACGTGAAAATAACTTAAGTTTGTCAGAAAAATTGAAAGATTGCTGTAGTTCTTGGCCCTTGCTACCTCGAAACCTCCGATCCAAGGACAATTGTTTTACTTGAAAGCTTTTCTCAGTCGACAAAAAACATGCAAAAACTGTTTTAGTATTGACAATGCATTATAGATTATTTTCACTAAGAACTTGAAAGCTTAATTAATTCATTTTATCCTTTCCTTTTTAGTATAAAATGACTTTGTTCTGCTTAGATCATCTTGACTAGTATACGATGACCCTGTTTTATAATATTGATTTTGTTGTCGTTGTTGTCGTGTTAAATTTGTTATAACGCATTTATATTCGGCCCGTTCGCGGCGTCCTATCTTTAATGATAAGAAACCAAATTTGCAAGTATGTTCGTGACTGAGGCGTCAGTTGATTACGTCAAATAGCTACCCCCCCCCCCCCACCCCCACCCCCCAACCCAATGATTAGGTAATCAGTTGATTTTGCGGGTTTAAGAAATTGGCAATATGATGGTGGCCTTTTGTCGCTCCATAGCGCTATAAGCTTCATGTACACAAAGCGTACATTTCTCTTCAAGCATTTTCGTTTTCCGTTAAAATAACTGACAAAAAGTTGTATAAATGGCTTTTTAGAGCTAAATTCTCGCTTTGTTATAACTTAGCCGTAGTTAGTGTCGTAAAAAATGAAATATGGTTGAATGCAATTAATTTTTGTCAAGCAAAAACTCAAATTTAAACAGAACTCATTTAAATGTATGGAGTAATTGTTCCGAAAATTAAAAATAATACTTTATGACGTTGTGGAAAAGTTATACTTTAATTGGACGTACACATAGTAGAATTCGTGATTTAGATCACAAAATGGAAGGAATAGAACAAATTAGATTGAGAGCAAAACGTAGTTTACTTTCTTCGATAAAAAAATTCAGTTAAAAAGTTAAGAGATCGTCGTCTCTCACTATGGTAATTCTAAGGTAGCCAGTAAATAGCTCAGCGTTATACGAGATGTCCTATATATGGTGATTGTATGTGACTTGCTGATGAGGGAATTGTACGCCGACTTGCTTTTTGAAGGAAAAGATACTGAGTTTGAAAGAGCAACAGTTATTTAATGAAGTAAGATCCTCCTTACACTGGCTCCGGTTTTAATAAATTGTATTTATCCCTTCATTTCTCAGTAAGACCGAGTTATGTTATGTTATGTTGTTTTCGTTGTAAAGTTAAGAAATCGTGATAAATAATGCTTGTGATGATTCGCAATTTCTCCAAACCGTGATCTCAATGTCACAGTGCACGCAGTGCTTTTAACCATCCTACGAATAACGACAGTGTTAGTTTAGTAAGATAAAAAAAATATTTCTAAGAATGCTTTTATCCATTTTTGATTTTTTTCTTGTCAGTTTTTTTTTCGGAAGAAAGGAAATAGTTAAAAACGTGTGTGAAAGGAATAGCAAAAGACATTTAGGCTAGAGGGCTTTTTTGTGCTTGGCAACCGTTTAACAATTTCGTATCGAATCTTGATTAGTTTTTTCAATATATGATAAAATTTAGAATTAAGGTTTAAATTCCACTCTTATGTGTCACTATATTACTACTCAGCTGAAACTATATATGATGGTCTGTTAAAGCTGAAGTTCACGGAAAAAAAATCTTTTAACCTGTTTATCATGCGGAAGTTGTACGTTGTGCCCAGTTAGAATGATATATTCAGAAATTTTCGCTATTTCTATCACCAACAATTATCTTTCTAGCTTTGGCTGCTTTAACGTTGTTGACCGTTCATTAGTCCATCTCCAGTTTTTCTGAAAAAGAAAAGAAAAACACAACAGGAATCTGAGATGGAGGAACCAAGATGGTAGCTCCAAGATGGCGGTTATATACTTCTTCGTTCGCCAATTAACTACATTCTGTTTTCAGAGCCTCTGAGAAAATCCCAACAAAATTGCGACTTTCTGGAGAGTCAGACGTTTCTTCATGATACTGAACCTTTTTTAGCTTGTTAACTCACCTAATTGATTTATAAGTTGCATACTGTAAGTATTGTTTAATTACTTAGTCTGAAATAGATTTGAATATTGTGTGTTTAATTTCGCACTGCCTTTATATCTTGTAATGACCGAAAAATAGGTTTTAACATGACTTATTTTTATTTGCCGAATTTAATCCTCTATATAGTGTTATAAATTATAATAAGCTAAGAATTTTTTCGCGATTTGAGTAATTTTTGCCGAATTCAGTTTTTCCTTTCATGGGATTAAATGAAATTCTAATATGGCAGATCCAAAAGGGCGTCTATTTGAAATTAGATCACGGCATTACATACACATTACGTGAAATAAACCGGTTACCTAAGCCTAGACATTTTCTGGCGTGCTAAAAGGCTTTAACGAAAAATAATTCTCTTAAAAACTGATCTTGAAATTACGGAGGCACCCCACTGTGTTCCCAGAGGATCTGCTGTGAACGGCTAATTTCTACTCAAATAGACGAGGTTTTCAGTGAAGTTTACTGAGGTATTTTAACATAAGTCGGAAAAAAATAACTGTAAAATGTTTCTAGCCTCATTTTATCGTCTTGAAAATGTCAAAATTTTTGGTCTTTTTTCTCAATTTTTGTAATTTATGTTATTTGTTTCATAGAAATCAAGCGCTTTTTCTGTCAATCGCTATATACTAGCAACCAAGCAAAAAAGCCTTACGTACGACAATCAAGTTAATATTTGTAACTCATTACAAGGAGGTCTGTTCGTATATTTTCTGATCAACACTGAGAAAACAAGACTGAAAATAAAGTTCTGTGAGCAATTTGTGGCTTTGTCACCTACTTCCATTTTTTGCCAAAAATAATGAAAAATAGCATGCCGAGAGTCGGCCATTCATCACCACGGGTTGTAACACTGGGGTAATTATATACCGTAGCTCATCGAAAAATGTTTCCTCCAACGTAACGACGTTTTCACTGGGGAGGAGATATAACGAAAAAAGAACTCTCAACGATCATCTTGACTTTTGTAGACCCTTTATTAAGAGTGTTACATCACTGGAAAAAAGGGAAATTTAACAGAAATTGAAAGGTATGTTTTTTGATTTTGGACGAGTCTTTAATTACTACGTAGCAAATCTGCTCTTTAAACGGCGAAAAACTGATCCCTTCATGAACGACGTCGCCTGCGATAAGCCTGTTCTTCCGTTAACCATTTCAAATCAATTTTTTTTTTATTTGACGTCTTACATGGAATGAAGACCGAAGTATTTTCGTCAGTTTCGGGGAATTTTGTTTACACAGTGTCGCTGCGTTTACCAATGATTGAATTATATTTTCGACTTACGGGAGGCGTTAAGCGTGTACCAACCGCAAAACACCGGGGTCAGCTTTGAATATGCATTTAATTATGTAGAACCATTTTCATTAGATTCAGCTACTCTCTCGACATTTTGAGGGTTTAAACTGTCATTTTATTAGCTTGGATCGAATATACTTGCATTCTGTATCCCTTCGTTGACTGGATAGACTAATATTAGTTGAATTTTGTTCTCACTGTATACTGAAGAGGTTTATCAAACTGCGTGATCGCAAGTTTCCAGGTATCGAGTAGTTAATGTTTATTGTGTTTGCACACCTAAAAACGGTACATAATAGAAATGTTTTTATTATCTTTTCTTTTCCATTTTCGAGTGGTAGTTTTGATATTGTAATAACATCACGTAAGTTTCACTTATGTGTACATCATGGCCGGGAACATATTATATAAATTCACAGCTACTTAGTTTCTCGTAACTACGGCAAAGAAGTTCGAATGTAATTCAGTTTCAAGGTGAGTTAAGGTTTCTTACTTTCCTTCTGATAACTATCTTTCAAGTGTTTTATAATACTTCATTTTTATTTTTTAAAAGATCACTTCATAAAACAAAAGAACGTGTAGAGCTCATTTCCATGCTTTACTGCTCAGTAGAATGCAAAGAAAATACCAAACTGTAAATGAGACAATTCCAACTCGCCTTACATGTATATTATTTCCAGTTTCTAATAGAAGGATAGTAATTGTAATGGATAACCAATCATGCAATCACTGAATGAGAGTACGAGAATTTTAGTCAGAGCATTAACCTTTTGTAACAGAGTTTTTGTACAGGATTGAACAAAGGATTTCAGCTAAAAGGAGAAAAGTCGGTTTTCGACTGATTCGTGTCGGTTGGGCATATTCTAGATTGCGTCAAGAAAGTGAAAATTCAGGTGCGAATTGGTTTCGTCAGGTACGAGACCTAGATTTCTTCCCTCTGTTAAAAAAGTTACCATTCTGTATATTATGAATATTGGATATCTGCGTTATTTTTTGCTAATATATTTTATCTGTTTCATACAGAAAAATGACCATTCCAATTTAAAATAAAAAACAGCTCCAAATAACCGAATTATTTCTCTCAGTTGGCTATTTGAAATTTTTGTTTCTAAAATCATTTATAATTCTCCGTTTACGTTGAAAAAGAGAGAGTGACATATTTTCAACGTCATACTGACATCATTGATCATATCATCAACATGTAAATCTCTAGCAGCGGCAATAAAAATGAAAATTTGAACGGAAATTGAATCGCTTAAGGAAGTCGCCCAACTTGGATTGGAATCATCGATCAGCTTAATGGTCACGAATTATCTAGTAAGCAACATTAATTTTTTTCCGTCGTTCTCATGAGTCTTTAATTTCGGAAATCCTCTATCGTCTTCGTGTGACCATCGGAAATCCCCTGACTGATCAAGCGCTATAAAGGTCATTTTAATGGTAAGTGTCATTGCAGACTTAAATGAACGTCTACAAGCTGTGATGTGCGCAGTTTTGTAGAGGGTAGACGCCGTAAATAGGGCTTTCAAGGCTATATTGACATACCCTTCTCAACCCTTGGCTCTTGCTAAAAACTCTCGAGGATGGTGTTACATGTCTCAGACTTTTCTTTTAAAAAAACAACGTATGTCAAACTCTCTTCGAGGAACGTCTACCTTCTGGCAATGAGCGTCAGCTGACAAAGGTCTTTAAGGCAAGACCCTGCCTTGTCACTGCGTTCTGCCGCAGAGAAAACATTCATGTTCTAAATAAACAGAAAATCAACAGACTATGTAAGAAGGACAGGACCAGGCGGGAAACGCCATTGGCTGCGCTGAAACACAAATAATAAAATTATAACGATGGAAACAATTGTGCTAGAGAAAAGTTAAGAGCTAGGCCAGATACGAGCGACGTTAGTTGTACGTCTTTAGGGGAACCGAGGTGGTTATTTGGAATGCCAAACATATACACAATTGACATTTTTTCCTTAGTATCAGTGACTGAATTGTTGGCAACCTTCACGAAACGCATCCGTGATCATTAACTGATCATAACTCTGATTAATTGGCAATCGCACAGGCTGAGGAAACGGGCGCTAAAAGTCACAGGCTGTCAACTATTCAACAGCCACCCTCCGGCGGTCAAACCGTTATATGGAGTAAAATTTGAAGTCGATTTCGCTCGGATCTCTTGTGAAACCGAAAGAAATTAAAGTGTACGACAATTTGATGCAATCTGAAAAGATGTCAAAGAATTTTTAAATGAGAAAGACTCGAATTCAAACCTTTTTCGACTTTTTTGTTGTGGCAGAAAGATGTAAGTTGTTTGGTTGTTTGCCGTGACTCATCCGGCTAAGCGTGCTGTTTTTAAAAGTTTCAAGTCCGAGTACCTGTGTTCCGTGGTTCTTTTGGTAAGAATATACATCGGCGAGAAAAATAAAGAAGTAAAAGATTATTAAAAACGCCCTGCAGTAAGGAATTCTGGAAAACTAGCGTGGGCGTTTAGGAAGTTACTTAGGCCATCAGCCGCAGAAAAACACAAACATGAGCAAACATTTGTTCGAAATGAAAGAGAACAGTTCAATATTTGAGCGGACAGGGCGTTTGTTTCTGAATCTAAGGTAGAAGTCACAAGTATTCGATATCTTCCATAGGTATATTGGAGCATGAAAAGCAGCTGAATGTTATGGCAATGAAAATTCCTTTTTTGATGCCGGGTTGCCTCAAACTTTGATATCCCAGCAACTGGGTACGTGGAATTTTTAAGCTTTTTATTCTAGCAGGCATAATTCTTTTACCAAGAAACATGCACGTATGAGCCGATATCCTTTCTCGAAAAATGTGTATAGACTTTTTAATATATATAGTTAATGGTTAACAACTTGGCGATAATTTCAAGGCTTGCCGTATCGGTAAGGTCGGATTTAGTTTTACCTATATTAGGGAGTGACAAATGTTCATTTAAGAAGGTTTCGATGGGATTAACCTCCCGTAAAATAGCAGGCAAACATTTTAGTCGTTGGACAGAATTTAATGGAAATTTTTAATCGCTAGTCTCAGAAGAAGCTAATATTGTGCGGCTTTTTACGGCATGACATGTCTCTTGGTAGCCGTTGAATCCAATTTCAGCCATTTTTCCTCTATCGATCCCGGAAAGATTCTTAGTCTAAACCAATGGATGTTTTTTAAAACAACTGATTTTTCTTCTTCTTCTTCTTCTTCTTCTTCTTCTTCTTCTGTTAACCGAAACGTTAAGAAATTAGCCGTTGAAAGGCCAAAATATTAACCGTTTACCGTGAATACTTCCACCCCTGTGAGTCCTTCATTTAACCCCTGTTGTCACTCAGTTGGTATTGAGGCAACAAATGGTAGAACGTATTCCATTTACGAGAGAAAAACTGCTTAGTACCTTAACTGTACAGCCCTGGAAGCAATGCAAGGAAACTTACCAAGATCCAAATAAAAGAGAAATAAAATGAAATATCGTTCTATTTCCTTTTAGAACTAAAATGATGTTTTTTTTTTTCAGAAATGAAATACCTCTTCCTTCATAAAAATTTTCTTACTAACCAATAAGAATCTGAAAATGATTGTTCACGAATATTACATTATTTATATTGAAATTATTTATTTCTTCTCCTAAATAGGGTAATAAGAACTTCCCAACAATAATATTTTTATCGTGCGGATAAAATTGAACTAAAAACTGATTACTTGGCTCATTATCTCTAACTATTTCATTTTCTATGAAATCAACTATGCATTTTACCATTTCGTGCAGACATCGCGCTTCAATTTAAAAGGAGCTGTTTCAATTTCAGGGCTACTCATTAGCTTTCGTGGATTTCTTACCATTCTGCTTCCTGTAAAACTGTAGTGAATTTGGAATGATTAGAGACCATTGTGATTAATTCATTTCTCATACTAAACTTTGCAAAGTTTACTACTGATTTCGCGGTTGTGTCCTTCATTATGTTTTGCGTGTTGTGCTTTCTAACACCCGTTATGTTTGACCAAAAACACTTGCTCCTTAAAAATGATATATGCATAAAATGCAGCGCTAAAAATGGAATATGGCAACATAGCTATAAACTGATTTTTCAGTGTAAACTTAGTTCAGACGCTCTAGAATTTAATAGCGAGATAAAATTAAGTTCATCTTCTTGTAAGATCTACCTTAGTTACACATGTGAAACGTGTATGTCATGATAAAACGACCAACCATGCGTTTTCCAAACGACATTATTTTGAGATAAGCAGATGGCATCCCTGCAGGAAAGGAAGGCGCGAATGCAATTTATTCCTCCCTCGACGCTGATTATCTGGCAAAATCCCCGCCTTCATGGCTGGCACTATAAATTAATTTGAAAATTATAATTATCGACTCAGGATGTATACGTGCCTAAGCAAATTTACTTTGTGTTGGTGGTTAACGATGTTTAGATGGCCGACAAAATTTCTATTCATTTTGCTTCCACTCTACAGGATATCAACCGTACAATTTTAGCTGCCTTAACAATGCTCTATTAAAAATAATTGTGCTGCTTGAAGTTTATTAAGTTGATGTTTTTGGCCATCAGCGTTTTAATTATAACATATAGCTTCTGAATATTAAATATGAAACCATTAGGTAGCAATTGAAACAATAATTTTGATATGTCTCGTCCGTTAGACTCACCAAGAGTCGACAAGCAAACTAACTATTTCCACCAATCCGTCCACGATCTGTGTTCTTTCTTCTGGTAAATTGAAACCTCTTGCTTTAAGAAGCGAAATTTTTCGAAAGGTAAGAATACTTTCAGTGGCGGATCGAGAGGAGGGGCCCCTTATTTTAAGACCAAACTGAACCCGTCTGGATGACCTCCCCCCCCCCCCCCCCCCTTATCTGAAGGTCTGGCTCCGCCACTGATGTTTACAATTCTTTTTTTAAAAGCAAAGACTTCGTTTAGTTAGAAAGTATTTCATATTTTGATCCTTAAGTAAAATGAATTAGAATTAAAGCGCAAATAAGTGTGTGAACACAAGGTGGAAGAAAGACGGATGGATGAGCCGTAAGGCGTTTCGGAGATTCGCCCTTTTTATGTGAAAAATATATAGAAGTTACGAACTACCTTACATATTAGTAGACTAAGGATACTGTCAATGGATAAAATCACGACGATATAACCATTGTGACAAATGCTTAAGGGTCGGTCGAAACTTGTTCATTGGCGAAACAGTCAAAAGTACTCAGGAAAATGCAATGCAATTAGCTTAGAGCTGTTTACTCATAGCTCTGGCTCATAGTGCAAGTAAACCTTGACTTATAGCGTACCGTAACTTAGTTTAGCTGATTTTTTGTTTGTTTTTAGTTTTAATTTCGTACCAACAGAAGACTGTTAGACCATAAAAGCGGCGGACCATTTTTCATTTCCGGGGGGGGGGGGGGGGGCGGTGGGGATAAATTGCTAACACGAACTTATTTTCTTAGAGGGAAGCAGTGAAACTAGAGTTCTTGGTGACTTTGTTTACAAGCGAGTTTAAAAATTTGGGTCCTTGGAGAAATAAAATAATTATTTCTTAAAGTTTGTTCTATGATAGGGTAGACAGTATGACCTGGGAATTTTTTACTATTTTAAGAGTGAGAGTTGATAGTAGTTGAGGTCAAGCTGCTTTAATTTTCATACAAAAAAATACGTTCTTTGGAAAATTATAGCAGAACTTTTGTCTGTTTTCTCCTTCCTTTTCTCAGATCGACATTATTACGGGTCATACCTAAGATGAGCAGTACAGCAGTTATTTCCTTTCTTGGTATTGTCTTGGTGTTTGGATCACTGAAGTGTAACGCTAACAAGACAGATCTTTATATTCTCCAGATGGTTCAAAGCGGCACGACCGTCTGCAGAGGGATGAAACTTGCTTACAATGTTGCTAAGAACTCTTCTTCTTTCAAATCATTCTTTGAAAAGTATGAAATTAAGATGAATTGCCCTTCGACTTTGGTAAGTTCGCAACTCGCTTTATGGGGGCGAGTTTGAAGTTTCCCGTTTGACAAAGGCCGACGCCATTTTTGCGACATATTAGTCAGAGATTGAGCATCGCGTTTACGGCAAACGTGAGATTCAAGTTGAGAAATTTTCAAAGTGTGAAATGAGCAGATAAAAACAGCTTAAAACAATTTTCATGGATAGAATTGACGTGAATCTACTGATTTTCGTGTAGTTATAATGAACAGTAATCGACAAGTAAAGGCGAAACTTGGTCACGTGGTACAATCTCACGTATCTCTCCATTAGTCGCGTTTACGGCAAACGGCAAACGTGAGTTTGTAAGACCTGACCACGTTTTTGCCTCTACTTGTCCTGTTTACTGTTCTTTATAACTACACGAAATCGGTAGATTCACGCCAGATCACGGCTATCCGTGAGAAATGTTTTGAGCTGTTTTTATTTGCTCATTTCCGAATTTGAAAAGTTTTCAACTTGAATCTCACGTTTGCCGTTTGTCCTAAACGTGACTCGAAATCTCTCCTCTGACTTTGCGATTTTTAGAGCTGTTGGATTTTTTTCGTATTTCCGAATTGAACCCGAACCTTTCTGAAATATTATTCTTGTAAACATTTTGTTGCTAATAAACATTCATTGAATGAGGTTTCTGTGATATTCAAAATAATCAAGGTCGAGGTAGGGGTTATCAGCCGAAGCCGAAGGCTAAGGCTCATGACCCTTACTGAGTCCTTGATTATTCTGGATATCACAAAACCGAATCTAATAATTGTTTTATTATACATTGAACGAAGAAAAAAATGGTCACGACAGTAAGTGGAACTGATAATTTATTTCTAAACGTGTAAAAAAAACCCGTATATTCTCTCAGTTTTGTCTCTTTCACATAATCAGCAAACAGCTCCTTTGCCACCTTCGTCGACTTTTTTATGTTTTGTGAGTCCTTGTCTTCGACTATTTTTCGATGTCTTGCTCGGTCAACGAAGCAAACCTGGAAGTCAATGTTTTTGCCTCTTCACTGACGGCAAGCAACACAAAGCGCGCGAACTTGACGTGATTACCCTTAGAAATCATTCACAGCGGTCACACTTGACATCATAATCCGTGACCTTGAGCGTCCTTGTCATGATTATTGTATAATCTGCGGCTTGATGACGTCCCAGGTGCTGATTTCGAGAATTCACTGTACGCTTTCGGCCAATCAGAAAAGAGCTAGTGAGTTGAATGTAAAATAATTGGAATTATTTCAGCGTGATTTCCGTAAAGAAAAAAGCAAAACAATTTCTATCAAAACTAGGTCCATTCGAGCCTCAAAGGCTAGAGTCAGGGGCACCCAACGAATGAATGTTCCCAAATTCGTGAGAATTGTCTCAAAAAGGTCTTCTCCATGTTTTAGAAGCCTGTTTGGTTAATTTGGAGCTGCCCTAAAAACTGTTTATCTGTTCGGATGTCTAAGCGGAACTTTGGTTAGTCCTGAAAGTTTCGTCGCGCGTTCGAAACTGTTAGCTAGCCTTGAGTAGCCCTATTTTCATTAGAAAATTCTAGAGTGCATTTTGTCTCGGTATTAAAATTGTGAAAAACACAACCTTCGAAAATCCTGGGTTCTAAATTCTTAGAAAAACTCCCAAATATCTTTGACGAATAGAACGGTTATCAAGAAATTTTGGCCTTTCTCGAGCTTTAGAAATTTTTAGGCAATATTTGCTACTTCGAACAATTATTTAAAGAAAACATTGTTGCGGATGCCCCTTTAGAGTACCAAATGCACACTGTAAAATGGACTGCCGATGAAAGAAATGGCTCTCGCCTTTGATGATATCCGCCTCCTGGTTAGCCTGCGTCACAAACGTAATCTAGACCCGGTGAGACTTAACCAGAAGTTTAGTTCCGTCAGTGGCGCAGGCTACCGAAATGAAATCCTTGCCTGCACCTGTAACAATAGAAGACAGGAGGTAGTTTCACTACCTCGTATTCTGAAGTAACAAAAGCTGGGCCACTAATTTTGCACACGTTAGCTAGAATGTTAAAAATATTAGCAAATAGCTTCACACTGTGCAATAATTACCTGGAGAGGGAGGGGGGGGGGGGGTTGAAAATGGATAAAATATGCCCCAAAACTAAGTCATAACCCCCTCTCTCATTAAGCAAAAATTGATTTCAACCCCCTTCACATAATGATAATATTAAGGCTACCCCCTCCCCCCCTTTAAAAAATCTCTCCTTCCATCGATTCCCTCATACCTACTTTACTTGCTGGATTTCGTCCTTCGGTACAAACATCACTTCAAATGACTCTTTGACGTATGTCGAAGAGTCATTTGAAGACTCATAAGAATCACTGGACTCTGAGCTTGTGTCGTCTTCGCATGAATTGGGAGATTCCTCATCTTCTACAGCATCTCTGGCACTATGGTTCCCGCGTGCGTGGGTTAGAACTCAGCAATTCCTGTCTGATTGAGCTTTTTTGTTTGAAGCTCAATTTAATCATACTCTGTTTTATTTACCGTACTTTAAATTTGTATCGCTATTAAAATTTCAACAGTTGGGTTTTCCATTTTGCTAAATTATGATGCCATGTGTGCTAACATTGGTATCTTTCTTTTTCATTGAATAACATAATAGTGCTGCTTTTGCAACTTTTAATTAAAGTTTCCTGTTTTATTAAATCCTAGTGCAAATAAAGTAGCACTGTTTTATATAACAGAGGCATTCCTTTCCTACTGCATAACAGATAAGAAAACAACAGTTCATAGATCAGAACACCTTAGAGTTGATAAATTGGTCAGTTTTATTCTAATGTTGGTATTTATATTTGACCTCTAATACCTCTTCCACTAATTTTCCAGTTTGCAGAAAGGAATGAAAAAGTAATGCCCCCCTGTATGTATTAAACTTTACATCCAACCCCCCCTCTCTCTTGTTGTCATTTTCTCCTATGCCCCCACTCTAATTTTCCAACCCCCCCTCTAGGTAATTATTGCACAGTCCCTAAGACCTTGAGTGTTGGCCCGGCTGGGAGTCGAACCCTGGCCTACCTCTATAAGCTTGGTACCTAACCAATATTTCGCTCGGTAGTTATAAGTTAATTTTTTTATTGGCAGGTTGATTCATAGTATTGAAGTATTGTTTTATTATTTGCAACAGGGAGATCCCGGCTTCGCTGTTCTGGCAATTGCTAAAGCTTTTCAAGTTCCCGAAACCTATCCGCTGATAGTCCTAGGGCCTCACACTTCTAAGGAAGCTAGTGCAGTTTTACAGGTGGTGAATGTTTACAGAAAGCTTATGGTAAGTAACAGTCACAATAAAGAAAGTCGTAATATAATATACAAACAGTAGTGATATGGACACAGTTTGATAACGCCTAGATTGTGTTCACAGTGCCACATTTTCCGTAAGATCGTCGAGATCGAGCGCTTGATTTGCGTTTCTTGGATGAGGGTCAAATCTACTAAAGGGGCAGGGGACGGTTTTTCTCTCCCCTCCCTTCCCCCACCGCTGTAAACCCCGACGCCTCTTCGGTACATGTGAAATCAAGATGGCCGCCCGTACCGGAAATCGCTCGATCCTGACGATGTTACTAAAAAAGTAGGGGACTATGAACTGAAATCGCCTTGATAGCCGTATGTTGACAAAAAGAATATTTCGAGAGACCCAATTTTATTTCCCGACCTAAACGAAAGCTGGTTGAGAATAACGACGATAATCATCATCATCACCCTCATCATAGGGCCAGTATAGTTACAGGCAGCCCAGGCTTACTGTGTGCCAATAATTGATCGCGGAGCCTACATTCCTGTAGAAATTGGAAACCTATCGATGAGGGAAAATTTGTTATGAAGTCAGCGTACACCCGTCTAAAAGTCCCCACGTCCGTCCTACAGACTGTGGGGGTAGGGCAGGAGAGACTCTGCAAGGGAAGGGACGGGGGAATCCAATTCATGCAGCTACTGGACGTTCCACCTGCTTTTGTGCTATTTTGCCAAAACTGACTTATTTGATGAGGGACTGGGACTCCTTGTACACACAGTTAGAAAATCTACTTACCTTCAATACAGTAAAAACCCACGAGTAAGAACCTACATTTTCCAGGGTTAGCCTAAACAGATTCTTACATAAATGGTGGTTAACATAAATTTAGGCTATCTAGGTTCTTAATAGGTTTTAATTTCTTGCAAAAAAAATGTCGGTGCTAAGAAGATTTTAGTGATGAGCACCCTTAAATTTGAATACCTAATGATTGCTTATATTTTAATATGACCATAACAGAGATCTATTATCACATGAATTTTAATTTCTTGAGTCAAAACAACTTTATATACGTGATTGTGCTGTAAAACACAATATTAAAAACATTATCTCAATGACCTCAATCAAACAACATTTATATATGAACCTTTCTCCAAATTTTGGGCTAAAGAGATTCTTATATAGAGGGGGTCTAAATTGCAAATTTTAGCCTAAAAGGTTCTTAAATCTTAGGTTCTTACTCGTGGGTTTTTACTGTATCCCGTAAAGCCAAAATCTCCAAGTGGGACAAAGTCAAAGAAAACGTTTGAGAATTGCTTAGTAGAATGGAGCGCGTGAACAAACGTTTAAGAGATTAGTATCAGATGACGCGCGTTAACTGCGCCAAAATCCTGAAAATATGCTTACCTACTCGTCAAAATGGCGTCGAAAACCGTGATAAGGTCAATTGCCAGTCAAGAAATTTGTAGTGTGCTGCCGTTTCTTTTTTTATAAATTTGTGCACTGAATACCGCTTGAGTGAAGTTTATGCGTCTGTTGACATGGACGTTCTCTATCCTTGCCGAAAAAACTATCTAAATATGAAAGCGTTATCGTTTCTTCGACCGACAGGCTCGGGGATCGTAACATTTCGAGATTATATCATTATAGCATTATCGTTTGTTTCACGATTCAAAACAATCTTCTCACTAAGAGAGGATTTTCACTGTCTCGTAACACGTGCGTACGCACGTATATTTTACGCGCGTAAATAGAATAGAAGCAATTGTATGAAGTAGCACGTACGTGTAAACGTAAAAGTTGAGCGAGCGAGTTTCAACAAATTTAAGGTTTACGTACGATCTTTCATACCTTGCCTCTAATTTGTTAACGCACGTCGTTTTTACGTGCCTAAACACGTAAAAATTACCGAAAGTGGAAATCCACTCTAAGAAGTCTAAGGCTTAATTTCCAGTGTCGCGTAATTTTTACTTCCGCAATTAAAATAGAGGCAATGCATGAAAAGTCGCTCGTAAACGCAAAACTTAAACCTCGCTCAATTTCTCGTTTAAGCTCAGTACCAGTACTTTTTATCTTGCCTCTATTTTACTTTCGTTATTAAAATTTACGTGCGTCAACGTGCGTAGCCAAAAACGCGTCAGTGGAAATCAAACTTAAGAAAGTCAAACAGTTGATGAGGTCGACTGGTTACACGTCACGTCATGTTATATAAAAGTTCGAGACCGTAACCTGCCGCTTTTGATCATCCTTTTTCGAGCCCTGTGGTTCGTAAGGTGAGAGTTGTCAAGGCCGGACTTCTCAGCCATTGTTTTCATTAGACTGTTAAGATTGTTAACTCCCATTGCATTGGCTTTAAACCAACTTTATTTGAGTTTTTTGTAGTATGATTAACACCAAGATAAAAGGGTGCATCTGGTTTGTTCATGGACTCTGGTCTCTTTTCAGAAAATATCTTGAAAACAACAACAGGATCTCGTTCGCGCGGTAAATCTGGAGTCGCGAAAGCTCAAGGTTTGATCGCTCGGACATTACGTGGATCAGCGTGTAGCGTGCACTTCTGGTTTTAGTTTGTTTTTCAGAAAAATATAAATATTCAGTTCTATCTATATCTTTCATGAGCTGAAAGTCTCCCCAGCACATTTGCCGATGCTCTCCACATCCTCGTAGACCAAAATGTAGTGAATTGCAGAGCCAAAGTGTGTTTATCAATCATTCTCCGTTTGAAATTCCCAGGAGGTTTTTTTTCGTAGAGAATATTGATCTCATTATCGCTTAGGGCTTCTGCTGCATTAGGTC
>OZ037776.1:47051615-47134115 GCA_964035525.1 Porites cylindrica | reverse complement strand
TGATCACCCTTCTAAATATAGGGACAAGACTAGAATAACATTTCCGCATGATACTCGCTGGAAGTGGATCCAGTGCGCATGCCTTAATAGTTGAACCCCTAACCAACCCTAAGACGTCTTCATCTGTTACCATTGTGAACTCGCTAAAGCATGACGTACACTCAAAATCCTGCATAGTGCGCTCCCCCAGCTGCTCTTTCCTAACCAGCAACTCATCACGAATTCGCACAATCTTGGCACTAAAGAAATCAGCAAAGGCATTTGCGAGTTCTTGGTCAGTATTCGCAGACGGATATCTTTTGTCTATACTCCTTTGCAGTAATTTATCAACTGTGCGAAAAAGTAATTTACTATCATGGGCATTTTCCTGAATAGTGCTGTTCTTTCGCCTTATAGAGCTTATCATTTACAACATTGCACTGTTCCAAATAATTTACCCTGTCAATTTCAAAACCGGTCGAACGCCATTTACGTTCAAGCCTTCGCCTTTTCCTCTTCTGAATAGCGATCTCCTCATTATACCAAGAAGCATTAGGTCGAATGACAATAGTGCGAATTCTTTTAGGTGCCAACTTGTCCAAAGCCTTGCATAACACCTCATCATACTCCTTCGCCAATGACTCAATACTTTGCGAGATACATCCGTCTGACAAACCAGACGATCCAATCATCTCATTGAAAGCATCAAAATCAAATCCCTCTAATTTACGAGAGACAACAGTCCTCCTATCATTTAATGGTTTCCGTAAATTCAAACTAAAGCAAGCAGCCTGACTGTAACATTCTTTAGGCCTGAGGCGCTCTCAGTCTCATTCCTTGAAATCACCAAGTCCAATATATGACCTCGTTTATGGGTGGATACACATACATGTTGCTTTAAGTTGAACAGATCCAGTAACTCTCCAAATCGTGTCGCGTCCCAATCGGCCTTGTCGTCCACATTGAATTTAAAATCCCCGTATGTCAAAAGCTCTTCAGGGCATATTACAGTCTCTTGCAATAGACTAGAAAATTCCTTCAGAAAGACTCCAACTGACGCACCCCCCGGGGGACGGTAAATGTCCTGTAAATGCAAAACGAAATCTGTGGTATGTTTTGACAAGTCTCTCCTGATTGGCTGAAACGCTTTACGCACGTGTGAGAAAGCTATTACGCTGCTGTGATTGGCTATCAGAATTTTTTAAGCGGGTTTTCTTATGAAGAAAACTGTGAGTAAATCTCAGCATATGTATAATTTAATCAACACTAACCATCCAGATCAGTCAAATCCTAAACGTTATTCACAAAGGAGATGGTTTTTCAGCAAAACGTCTTGGAAAACGTCTATTTCATTGCCAAAATGCCTGGTCTGGCCATGGTCCGGCCGGCCAGTTCTGACTGTGGAAAGCACCCCTAAAAACCTGTAAATAGAAAACGTATTTTGATCAATACTTCTATGGCCTGTTTCCAAACTCTTTTAAGCCTTCTGTGGTATAAGCCTTCAGAAATCCCCTTGCGAAGTTATATAAACTCTGAGGGCTTATAAGCGGCAATTTACGATTTTCTATGAAATGTTGGTAAATATAGCTGTTAAAAACCAACCACTCACAACAAAACATCGTGCTTGATTAGACGACGCTTATGATGCAGTCGAACGCATCTCCTGGGCCCGGTTCCTGAAAGGCCGATTAGCGTTCACCCAGGATTAAAATTTTGTTCCGTTTTTGTATTTTACATTCCTATGCATTGCTTAGGGTAACAGTTTGCGTTATCATTACTGTATCTCGTATTAAAAGCTCAACAGTATTTTGTAACCTCGAGTTGCATGTTCTTAGACGAGAAAACCGTGCTTGAAATTTGGCTTAATCCTGGGTTAAACTTAACCGTCTTTTGAGGAACCGGGCCCTGATGAAGACTAGCAACACACCTGCCACCTCACACGTATTATGTTTGTGTCGCATAAGTGACCACCTACCCGTCCCGTAAGTCGCAATTTGTCCTGAGTGAGAAGTAAGTATTAATGTTGACTTAGGGGAGGGGTAGGTGGTCAACTTTGTGTCACACGCCTGAGGAACGATCACACGCATAACGCATAACCCCCAAAACGACCAAATAGGTTATAAGTAAGTTGAGTATGATGGTTCGGGTGAACGTAGTCCTGAACAGGACTGTTGTTGTTGACAGTGACTGACGTTTCGACAACCTGTGCGGTAGTCATCCGTTCAGATTCAAAATTCAATTGTATCACGTTAGTTGATGGTATTTTATCTGGTTATTGACCTGATTGGTCAATTAAGTCGCGATATTATCGGCGTCTGTCAGTTGAGCGGTGATGTTATTGGCTATAAAGACTCGTAATGTCATTGTCGCGTTTTGATCCGTCTATTGTCGCAGTTACTGAAACAGTTTGTTAGTCAAATTGTCTGTTGTTCAGTCATTCTGTCCTAGTTAGTTTTGCTTGAGTCCGTCAATAAGTCTTTTGTTTTTGTACGGTGCTGGTAACTGTTGACCAGGATTCAGTGGCGTTTGTTGCAAGTTAGTAAACCACTTTTCTAAAGTGATTCGTTGATAGTAGTATGTAGAATACGTAGTATATGTCGCGGAGTCCCAGTCGATTTGATGTTTCTTCTGTAAATGGTGTTCAGCAATATGATTGTTGACGTCACCTTTTCTTGTCGCTCGCTTGTGATCAGTTAGTCGCGAGCTAAGGTTTCTGCAGGTTTCGCCAATGAAATTGGCCTGGCAATCGCAGCATTTGATCTTGTATACTGCTCCCAGCTCTCTGCCCTCTGGTTTGTCGTTGTCATTAAAATTAGTTAGTAGCCGTCGTAAAGTGGTTATCGGTTTGTGCACAACGCGTATGTTGTAGAGTTGTTGAATACGTGCGATAGTTTCAAAGGTGCCTCTGATCTACGTCATTGTCGCTGCCGTAACAGGGCCAACAATCAGAACAACGTTAACTCTGGCATCGTGAGACAAACGATATAATTAACCAATAACAATAACCTTTTTTATTGGTAACATATGATTGCTTTTGGAATTAACATATAGTTGTTTGTTTCTCCTTGAAACAGATAACATTTCTCGAAACAACAGTTAAACTGGCAGAGCTAGTGACTGATTCTTTTGCCTTCACATTTTTACCAACTGCGTTTTCATTTAATCCGCCCAAGATCAAATTAATGAACATTTTCAACTGGGAGAGAGCTGCTGTTGTGTATGATTTCTTGACAGATGAAGGGGCTAACGTTAAGGTTAGTATGCTGTCAATCTATGGCACAGGGCAAAATGATGACAATTCACTTTCCCATATAAGGAATTGAAAAGATAAAAGCCGTGCAAAATGATCCCCATACATGAACCTGACTTAAATATACTTATTTTCTTAAGTAGAAATAGTGATAACTAAACGACCAGTTATTGAAAAAACTTTGCTCCATGCAATGGTACAAATTGACGTTTGCCTTTTTCCCACTAAAGAAGTCAGTCTAAGTCTGTCTTTATTATGACTGGCGCTGCAAGTGGGCGAAGTGAAGCGAGTGCTGTGTTCTGATTGGCCAATTGCTGGCCAAATCTGTTCTGTCAGCAAGGCTGGAAATGGGACTCGTTCTCTGAGTGTTTTGATGGACCACGATTTTTCTCCTAACATTTTATTTACTTCCTAGTAAGCTTTAGCTTTTTTGGTGTTCCGGTCATTAACTACGTGTATAAGGCATCCTTTCTTATCTTGGGATACTTTGATTATGTATATTTAAAACTGCATTTACTGCATCGCAAGATCCAAGGCCGTTGGGGGTGTGAACAAAGTAAAGTTATGTTGATAGTTGCCTTAGCTTCTACGAGTCTCCTATAGCTTATATAGTGGTAGAGCATCTGGACTGGTAACCAGAAGGTCATTGCTTAATTCAACTCCTGCAGAGAAGAGATGTGATGACGTCACAAAAACTGAATTTGTGAAATTATGGGATAGGTTGGCATATCCAGAGAGAACAAAATGAAGAATGCCCTCTTGCTAAAAAACAGCCTTTTTCACTCCCCACCATCCTCGGAGACCCAGGGGCGGTCAGTCGGGTCGGGAGAAAAGGCGAGAAGTTTTCAAAACTTTCGTCGCGCCCTTTCTCCCGACCCCACTGACTGCCCCTGTGTCTCCGAGGATGACTCCCCACCAATTTGCCTTAAAAGGTGGGGAGTAAGTATCCCGTCCTTTGCGCAATTCGTTCGATAGTACCATGTGCTTGGTCGAACATGCTTCTGATGCTTGTTGCATTTTACTGTTCAAATTCGCCTACTAAATACGTGAAATCCAAGTGCATTACAAACTCCATATAAATCCTTCTAAAACTAGACCTCGATCGTAAGCGTTACGGTCCAGGCCAGTTTTACAAGGATTTGTATGGAGTCATCGGAGCATAATGGTACTTATATCTCAGTACAAAGGGGACACTTGTTATATTTTTCTTTCAGAATATGTCAACCAATCCAATAATTTCTCAAATTTATATTTTGTGACGTCACCCTTCTGTTCGCCATTGGAAGTACTCCAATGTTTTCTTCCTTGCCGCCTGTGTCGCTGACCGCATAAATAAACATCTTTTCTCAAAATTCTACGACTCCCCTTTGTTTTCGGCCTTAAAAGAGTACCAATTTTCTACTGTATTCCCCTTTAAAAGGAATCCGGTTTACGAACTTTTGCTGTACGCACCTTTTACACACCTCCCCCGTAAATTGAGATGAGTTCCCCCTTATTATGTTCACACTTTTTCACCCTTCTTGCTTGTCCTAATGACTTTTAATTATTTTATGTTTCAAGGTTGTGGAAGATCTTGCCGCGACAGCTTCTTCGAACCTCACTTCACTTCGCGTTAACCTGACGTTTGAACCAATTAACCCACAGCAAAAATTAGCCGAGGGAGGAGTGTTTGAATCTATTAAGAACAGCCTGCAAAGCCTAAGGGTAGTTGATCTTGTTTTTTTCTCCTATAACAACAACAACAACAACAACAACAGCAATAACAACAACAAAAATAATAATAATAATAATAATAATAATAATAATAAGGTAACTCACCTCTTGTACGTAGACGACCTTTCGTCTTAGACCAAGCTGAACAGGGCCGTACGATCTACCAGTGCAGCGGGCGCTATGCAAGATATCGGCTTGCTGTGGAATCCAAAGGAGTGCAGTGTTATCCAGGTCACCTCAAGCTGGGCGAGACGGCTTTGGGCGAGAACCCCAAGACTGAGGCCAAGAACATTTTCCTTGGTGTGAGGGTCGTGGACTCAAGTCTGTAGAACAAGAGTAAAAATTAATTAATATCAAGGCGGCTATGGAGCTACATGTAGATGAGATATGAGAATCCAGACCGGATGATGAGAACTGAGCGGATATTTGAAGGGATTCTCCTCACTTGTGAAGGACGCACACAATTTAGTCTGGGATCTAGGGACTAGTTTAAAGTTAGCCACTCAATAACCATCGTGTAGCACCCAACAGAGGATCAGAGGACATCCGGTGAGACAATATCTTACGAAAGCTGTGGGAGAGAATGTTAAGGAGAGATGGCAAGGACGTCTACTGTGAGCCAGATGGGAAGACGACCTGCTGCGTGAACAGGGCCGTTTTGTCTGGTTGAGTGGGTGGGCGTGCGCCCCTACTCCTGCTATCGCAGAGGTTATGGAACTTTACGAGCAGCTCTTACTACTTCCTACTTCTGGTCGACGCCTAAAAGACGACAGGAAGAAGACTGACACCAAAAGGCTCTAGCGATCTCTCATACAACTTTTAAGATCTCTTACGTACTCCAGCCCAGTATCCCTCAATAGTGTGTTAATTTATGTAGTGGAAGGACATAATGTTTTTGCCATCCCATGTGTAGGCACTCATGTTATCAGGTGTTGCACTGGAGAACATGCTCAGAAAGACCAATCCTTATATTTTGAATGGTAGAGGTCACCTTTTTAGACTACCACAAAGCTTGCGATTTTAACCTTATACTTGTAAGGTGTGTTTATCACCATTTGCAGTTTTCTTGTATAAGTTCCACCCAGGCTTCTCTCTTTGTCAAAGAGCAAGTGTCACTCCTGTAAAGAAGAATTGTCTTCTTAGTTGCTCTGAATAACTTCCGCCTCTATTTTTCTGCAAAGTCTCTCTTCCAGATGTTGTTCACTTTAGTGATTGCCAGGCCAGTGCTGTGCGGACTTTTATGTCTCTTTCCTTAGAACATGTCCAGCTGCCCAGGTATTTGCGGCTTGCTCCCCTGTCTCTTCCACAACTGTTTGTTTACTTTTTTTTTACCATCAATTGTCTCTATCTCTACATTTTCAAAGTTGATATACATAACTTTGGTCTTCATTGCATTCTATATTCCCATTGCGTAAAAGCTGCCTGACTTGCCTAATCTCGTCAGACAGAAGAACAATATCACCAGCGTAATTCAAGCCGCTCCTCTTTTCCTTGTGTGGCTTGCCACATTGTATGATCAACCGCCATGACAAATAAATATGGTGCCAAAGTCACCCAGCATAACTCCGGAAAATGTCAGCCCAGTTAAAAATAATCTGTTTCACCGTCAGGGGATAGAACCTTCCCTTTGATGTTGCTACATTTTAGAGTTATTGCTTTCGTGATTCTCTCAGGGATGTTGAACATCGCTTGATGGTTAATGGAGACGAATGCTTTACTAAAGTTACGTTCTAATTCGCTTCGCTCAAACGAACGTAAATCATTTTACCCTTAAATTCCCGTAATACAAACAAATCACACGAGAAATATGGTAGGATGCGCAAGCAGATCCAAAACAGTATATTATAAGATAGATAGTTACTAATACAGAGCGGACTGCAGAAAAAAGAAATTACAAAGTTGTTGTTGTTGTTTTACAATTTTTTTTTTTTTTTTACACACTACTGTTTAGAGAAATTAATATAAGCTCGATAATGCATTACAAACCTAAATACTTAGTTACTTGTAACCTGTTTTCAAGGCTTTCTTCAACATACATATCCTTGGCAGAATCAGATTTCCATCTACCATGTATTTTAAGAAGTCTTTCTGGAATCGAGTTACTACTATTACGCACCGCAGAAGTAATACCACCGGATCTTAAACTATGAAGACCATAATCATTAGGGTTGAGGCCTAGCTGACTTAAGGTATCCCTTAAGATATCTCTACAAGTAGTATAGGAAATCTTTCCACTTCTCAGAGTATAGCTAGAACTACTACGGTGAAAAACAAGCGGTCTAAATAAAGGGAGAGAACTACATAAGTCAATACCAGATAAATCTAAATACCGTTGTAAAACACCAACAGGACAGTACTTAGACCTGGATGCACTAATAAAGACGAAATTCCCTTCCCTATAAACATCTGTCTTACTACGAGGTACAAAGATTCTTATATAATCGCTGTGAAATTCGATATGCTTAGGAACAATATTGCATAATTCGTCGTAACGAAAAAATCCTGCAAAAGCTAAAGAGCATAACGCAGCGATACGAAGATTCTTCAAATTAGCATCTTTCTTGTTATGAATATCTAAAATACTCCTTATGATTTCTGTGGTAATAGGCTTCTTTTTCATTACTGGCTGTGATTTCTGGCGTTTAGCAGATTCGATAATATTCCTGCAAACTTCACTATCCAAAGGATTACGATCCAAACTAGGGACAAAAGAATGTAACCATTTAAGGGCAGCATGGGCTAAAATTACTGAGGAACTAGAGGTGCAAGACTGCTGAACTTCAAATAAATATAGGGAAACGACACTAAGGGGAAAAGGTAACTGCATGTTGAAATGTCTACCTTTAGACCACTCCAAGAACTTTCTAATAACGCGAACGTAGGCTTTAGTAGTTGTATCCGCCCTGGACTTCAATATAACTTCTAAAACCTCATAAACGTTGATTGAAGAAAATTGTTGAAAGCCTTTCCAGGAATTACTTGATAAAATTACCTGGAAAGACAAGAACAAACATATATAATAAAAGAACAAAAAAAAGAGCCGTATAAAAATCGATCAATGTTGGGGCCAGTGCCACATAAGACGATAGACTATTGAATGGACCAGTGTCCCGTAAATCAAAAACCATTGATTGGGCAAGCGCCACATAAATCAACTATACGCTGTTAAAGACAGCGCCACATGAAATGACAAACTATAAATTAGGCCAGTGCCACATAGATAAACAACATATTGCTTTGGCCAGCGCCACCAAATGTGAATAATCATTAGGCTAATGGACACACCATCTAATAAATTACTCAGTAAATTTCAATCTAAAGGCAATAATATTTCCTGTGAAAAGATCAGACCCTAAGAGCGAATTAAGGTTTCTTCCGCGGGTTAGAACCTCATTCCCGATATGAATACTGTGAGCCACAAGATAACTACTATACTTGTGTGTAATTAAAGGCCAAAAGTGAGCCGAAGGCCAAAGAGGTACAACGAGCGTACCAACGGCCCGCTGAGATTTCAAATAATGCAATACACGTGGGACGATACCAACTGGAGGGACTACTAGGCAATTTTCTCCTCGAAGAGACTGAAAGAAAAAATCAACACCCGAAGTATTGGGGTTCCAAAACCTCGAAAAATATTTGGGGAGCTTGTGATTATAATAATTAGCAAAACAATCAACACTATGCGGGCCCCACCGACCATCAAGAAAAAGAAAAAATTCTTCAGTAATTTGCCAATCATCAGTATCAATTAAACGACTTATATAATCAGCTTGCTGATTCGAAGTGCGAGGGATCCATTGCACTTCTAAATGAATCCCCGATCGAATACAAATATCAAAAATCCTTCGGGCCATCTTATGCAAACCTAATTTCATGCTGCCCACTTCAACAATCTTAGCAGCTGCTTGGCTATCAGTAAACCACTTAACGTGTGATCCTTTCAACACTGAGGCAAATGATTGCAATGAAAACTCAATAACAGACAACTCCCTCCACGTTGAACTTTGAACTCTCTCGTTCTCCGACCACATTTTGTGGCACACAAAATCATTGTTAAAGTCAATAATTGCTCCACCTCCGGTAGCACTGGCATCCGAATATACAAAATAACTAGGATCTTTACTTACAAAGCAATACCTAGAGTTGATATTAACCATATTTTCCTTCCAAAAATACAGTTCTTCCTTACAGTAATCGTCGAGACGGAATACAGAATCCCAGTTATCTTTGCACAGGGTGGACAAGACACAATGTCTGGTCATTATCCTGCCAATGTTACCAACTACAGGCCCGGTAGAAATAATTTGACCTGTGAAGGAGGCCAACTCTCGCGCAGACACTTCGAAATCGGCTTCAATAATATGATCAATTGTACTGATAATCTTAAGAATTCTTCTCTCTACAATTTTTAAAGTACCCAGTGCAGAATTCCAGGTTATACCCAACCAGTCCAATACTTGGGTGGGTTCCCATACCAATTTGTCTTCGTTAACGACAAAACCCGCGTTATACAAATCCCCCCTTACAGCTAGGGCCTTAATGCGACAACTTTCTCTATCCTGAACAATCGCCCAACCATCGTCCAAGAAGATGGCTATACAAAGACCCTGTATTCTCCAATACTTTTCTAAAGGCTTCAAAACCTTTGTGAAAACATGAGGGGCAGAGGAAAGACCGAACGGGAGCACAGTGAAAACATAAAATACTTCATTAACGGAATCAGACGACCGCCATGAAAACCCCAGAAAAGTTTGGTGCTCACGCGCAATGTCGATATGGTGATAACCGCTTTTTAAATCAAAGGAAAACATGTGCGCGTCTTTCGCAAAATAAGCCATAGCAATTTTCCAGTCCTCGTACTTAACACTTTGCTTAATTAATGACTTATTGACATGGCGCAAATCAAGAATTAACCTCTTTTTACCGCATGGCTGTATAGAAACTGACAAGGGATTTACAACAAAGGGCTGCTCATTAACGATACGCACTCGACCAGAGTTAACAAGCTCAAGAACGGCTTGGTCCACGAAATCAGCATGAAGTCGAGCTGACTTATTATTTCCTAGCTTTACGGCCAACGGAAAACTGATGAACGGCAGCCTGTAGCCGTTTTCAATAATAGACAAAATAAAATCCGGAGCACCTATAGATCTCCAGAAACCTAAATTGTTCTTCAGATTACCCTTTACACTTAATGAATGTCCACTTTCAAGTTCGTAATTCTGTGTAATTTGATCTACCTGCGCCAAGTCATCTTCATTGCTTTGGTTGAGTTGATTGGCCTGCGGTTGGCTTGTTGTAGGAGATTCCAGGGCAAGAATTGTAGCTAGGGGACTGGTAACTTCCCGGCCAGCACATGGATCTACAGTCCTTGGCCCAGTGTCCAAATTTGCCGCATTTGAAACAGCGAAAGAAGTCGCCAGAAGCGTCTCTACGGCCTGAAAGATAACAGCAATGACGAAACCTGTAATAAACGGGAGGGGGGGGGGGGGTGGGGGGCGTAAACCAGAAAGATGAATAAACTGTATGGAACCGCGAGCGTGAATGGTACTCAAGAGACAACGGAGAGTATAAATACTAATAACTGGCCAATCAGGACATCAATGCAAAACAGAATGCACAATAGTGGGTGCGGCAGGTGTGAAACGAGAACAACTGCGATTAATTACTTGGAATAACAGCGAAAAATACATTCAATAAGAACCATAATTGATGGTAGGTGGTAATTCTTGACTCCTTCAAGGGTACCTCTCAATGCCAGCACCTGCGTAATGGTAGGTCGACCCGGGCGAAAGCCATTCTAGTTATATCGCAGACATGGATCTATTTTTGGGCGTATACGGTTTAATGGCACTCTGTTTATTAGGTTGGCGACTATCGCTGAGTAAGCTGATACCTTGTCATCGATGTCACAGTGTCTCAGTATCTCAGGGTCTCCAGGTGCTTTACCTTGGCTTATCTGCTTCTTAGCATTAAACACTCTTTCTTCTGTGAATTCCAAGGTTATGCAGAACAGGATGAACATTATCCAGGTTTGTGTCTTCAGCAGGAGTTCAAGCTGAAGCCTACCCGAGTTTACGCGCAGAGATCGATACGTCAGATCAAATTAACACCATGAGGAGAATGTGTGTGTAAGGCACCAGAGAGCTTTGCTCAAGTTTTGGCACGCTGTTCATCACTGGCGCAGACTAAGTACATGACCAGGCATAATGCTGCACTAATAGCGCTCTACTTTGACGGAAATGCTAAGGGACCTCAAGCTTGTCGACTCTTCTCCTCCTTGGTACTCACGAGTGGAGCTCAGCCCGTTGTACCTGTAAGACGACGCTCAAGCATACTGAGATGTTCCTGTTTACGCAGAGCACACATAGGATTGATTCGCGATTTGTAAACCACAAGGAGATGAGTGTGGTGGGTGTGGAAAAATAAGCTGTCCATGACTGAACAACCGCACGAATAGTCCAAGGAGCTAGATGTCGAGATGAGTAAGCTCTTTGGTGCGATGTTGAGCGATGTCCTAAAGTGGACGCAGAAAGCTGTACTGTCCAGAAACGGCGAAATATTTTGAATGAATAATTATCGGGCTCATATTCCACGAGGGCTAAGCCAATCAAAGCTCTAGAATTGGTTTATCCAATGATTCAGTTATTCATTAAAAATATTTCTCCATTTATGATTGGCTCCAATCTCCCGGCGAATTCTTCATTACTAACTTTCGTTTAACATATTTGAAAGATGCGAACAATATACCATCGATTCGATGGTATAAGATGATTATGATTTACTATAGATCAACCTCGTTTCTAGGCGCGGCAGCCTAGCTGTATATTCCTTGGTGAACTGATAAAAAAAAACGGTGTTCACGACTATCCGAAGACGAAATACTGAGCTGAATTTTCAACCGACTGAACGGAAGAAATGCAAGGCAAGATCTGCATAATTCTTCACATCCTACTCAGCCTCACTCAAACATTCCTCATTATACCATGCTCTCTAAATATGGTCAGTTTACGCGTACGTTTAAGAATATACAAGAAGCGAACTTGTTTTTTTTTTGCGAATGAATTACTACAACGCTAAAAAGTGCAAATTGCTTATATCTGACCCTGAAGAATAGTATCCTATTGTTATGCATTTCCCATCGACAATTGGAAGTTCACATCATCATTCTAAATTGATGATGTTCTGCGCACAGCCGGAAATACCTCTGTGCTCGTAGACTTGGATGTTCATTTCTTAACCAAATATCAAATATGTTTTCATTGATCAGGAAAGAGACTATAAAATCTTCATTGGAGAATTTGCTGACAGAGCAGCCGCCTTGGTTTTTTGCGAGGTAAGAAAAGTAGAACTAGATAATTTTTCCCGTAAAAAAGTGAACTGGTGGTATGAAAAGTGTTTGGATGTCTGGTGGTGGTGTTGGTGGTGTGGTTGTGTGTGTGTGTGTGTGTTTGTGTGTGTGTGTGTGTGTGTGGGGGGGGGGGGGGGGGGTTGGCTCAGGGGTTCTTCCTATAATGGCCTTTGCGAGGAGGTTCCGCCCAAAAGAGGTACCTGTTTCAGGTTTCAGGTGTATGAAAGGGCACGGATTTCACCAGTTGAAGTATATGAAAGCGTAGGAAAGTGGCCCTAAGATGCCCTAAAAGGACTAAGAGATGCATTTTATGGCTATGAAAAAAGTCGAGAAAGCGTTCTGGCTTTGCGATTTATTCATATTTTGAATACAGTGCCTTTACAGTAGTAAAAAGGATGCAAAGTTCTAAACTAGGTATGTGAGGAAGGGGTAATTAATGTTAGCTTCTTTACACAATTTGAGTTACTGTAGTTCCTTTTTGGCTGTCTGTAGAATCGTATCTTGTAGGACTCAATAAAGCGTAAAAGGTACGCCTAAATTGGTATAATTTACAGCGTTCAAATTTTAATTTTCCGACAATAATCCCAGCCAATTTTACCCGTAAGTCACCCTTCAGGAAATTTAACAGCCTGCCATGACCAGGAGCGCATCACCCAAGAGAGTCCATTTTAAAAATGCCCTGGGAAAAGGATCCTTGGTGGAGAAATTAAAAAGGCGAAAACCGTATTTACTCGATGAAACAACGAAAGTAGGATCAAAATTGCTCTCAAAAGAATGGCACACCAATCATGAGAATGCGGCGTTTATTCCAGGATTATAAAAAAATATTTTCAATTTCGGGACAGATAAACCTTTGGGGACGATACTAAGGGCGCTTTCGATCGGTTAGAACTGGCCAGGCCGGGCGGACCTTGCCAGACCTGTCATTTTGACAATGAAATCGGCCTTTTCCAAAGTTTTTTTGCTGAAAAACCATCTCCTTCGCCACTCTATAATTTAGGATTTGACTGATCTGGCTGGATAGTTTTGATTAACAATTAAATTCTCATTATGACAGGAAGGGTCTGGCCGGACAATTCTGACAAATGGAAAGCGCCCTAAATGTCCGCCTTATAGAGAGATGGCCCTCTTATAGAGAGTCAAATGAAAGGAGTGAAAACATCTCCAACTTTAAGATCTTTTTTCTCTAGGTTTCCGTTTTACAGAGGTGTCCGTCTTATAGTCTGAGGTACGTGTCCGTTAAGAGACAGTCGACTGTATATGGTATTCTACATCAATCAGCGATCTCGATTCTATCTCAGAAAAATGAGCGACGCATGAAAACTCTTTACATCTTTTTGTTTTAAATAATATTTACAAATGATGTTTTATAGTCGACTCTCTCTGGACCGACACCTCCACAGGACGGACACCTCTGTAAAACGGACACCTAGAGTTGGTAGCTACCTTTCTTTACTCATTTTATTTGACTCTCTATAACAGAGCTATCACACAAAACTTTATTTTACATGAAAATTGACAACTTAATGTAATTGCTGAAATTCTGGAGGTCGCGAATAATCCAAATCTCAACAAAAACAGGGGTAGCACGGTGCGAGGCGATAGATGATTCGAACTCCTTGTGATAGAATAATAAAGCATATTTAAAGACAGATCCTTAGAGTTCATAACGATAGCAGTCGCCTGTACAACAATTCAATGTAATAGCATTGTTCGTGGCCTAGTTACGACGTCACAGATCGCAGTAGTAGCGAGTAGTAATACACGCAGTAGACGAAGTAATAGCAGACGTAGTCGACGTAACAAAACGTAGACGTAGACGTAGGCGTACGTTCGAACTGAAAGCGATAATTAAAGAATACGAATCTGGTCGACGACTCGCACCAAAAGTAGCAAAAAATAGAACTCTAGCAGCAGCAAAATAACTTGTGATAGCAACTCCAATGATAGCGGGATATCTTATAATTTCTATTATTGCGTTGCCTCTTTTATTATAGAGTATACCGGGGGGGAGGTAACTCTATTGTTTTCCACCTAAGTTTCTTGACCCACTCCGGCTGCCAGTATGACGTCACATAGTAACGGGCAAGAACCTCGTGTCGCTTGTGCAAATTAGCAAGGGATACGACAGTTATTTGGACGAGCGTGGTCGAGGAAAAGGTGAGAAGCTAACAAATATCACTATGTATCGCTTATTTGATGGAATGTGTGTGAGCTTTGGTGTTGCTATAATCTGCTTGTGTAAACCGTTTTGACATTTTGTGTCCGTGATTGTATAATTTTGTTAATTTGTTTTGTGGGCCGTGTTGCGGGATCGCCATCTCTTTCACGGGACCGGCAAGGTCATCAAATATAAGTCTGTTTTTTCTCTAAAATAGGCAAGGTCCAGTCTCCAGAATAGGAGGTTCCATTCACAGATCACACATGTTTATATGTCATCTATTCTTTTGCTAATTAAACGGGTACTAGCTTCATATCATTCCTTTCGAGTGTGGGCTTCTGTTGATTCAGTAAAGCTAGTTCGATGGATTATCTACATCGAGTCGGCCCGTTGAACCCGAAATAATGCGAAATAGCTTTGAAATACGCGCTTAAGCTAATTGTCCTCAAATGTATATTTGAATTCATGATAAATACAGCTCCACCAGCGTCAAACAGCGTCTATGGCAGAGAAAGTTGTTTTGATATGACAAAATTAATTTCTCAAATCATGTGTGTCACTGTGGTGCAGTGGTGAAGGAGTTGCTTGAATGTGCAGATAAACCGGGTTCGACTCCCGGCGACGCGGTTTTCTTTTTTTTTTTTGTACCGTGTTTTTTTCTGTTTGGTGTCTTTTTTTTAACACTATTTTTCCTTTTAGTCTTTTTCTTTATTCTTACTGCTGACCCTGCTGGTCATGCACTTGGATCAATATATATTTTAAGCTTAAGTGCGGAGTTTTACTCTGGAAAAGGGATTTCAAAAGCTTTTGAATGATCTGCATACTGGCCAAGCTTACGACCAGAAGTTAGATCACTATGGTTTTCGTGGTGTTATAAATAAGTGGTTCCCATCTTACTTAGAAGGTCGAACTCAAACGACGCAAATTGGTTCCTTTATATCTAAAAGAAAAAATACCACTTGCCGCAAGGCTCAGTGCTAGGCCCATTACTCTTCCTAATCTATGTCAAAGACATCCAAGAATCCTCTGACAAACTTATTTTTTTTTATTTGCTGATGACACGAATGCCGTATATGCTGACAAAAATCTCAAGTCCCTTGAGTCGATTCAGTGTAAATCAAGAACTCTGCACGTTGTTCGATTGGTTAACGGCAAATAAACTAACCTTGAATACTAAAAAAACAAATTTTGTCATTTTTAGACCGGCTCAGGGAAAACTTACCTATAACCATAAAATAATGATCTTCGACAATGATCAAAATAAGAATGTGGCTCTAGAATGCAAAGAATTTGTGAGATATCTAGGTATAATAATTGACAATAATCTTTCTTGGAAACATCATATTGACTAGGTAGCTATTAAAATGAGCCTAACTGTAGGATTGATCTGTAAACTACGGCATTTTCTGCCTAGACATACTCTTCTAAGTATTTATCGATCCCTTGTTGCTCCTTATTTAACTTATGGTTTGACGGCCTGGGGCCAAGCATATAAATCACATTGAAAAGCTTCTTAAGCTTCAAAAGCGAGCTCTTCGCTTTATCTATTTTTCTGAGCGAAATCAGCATGCAATTCCTTTATTTATTGACGCTGGTGTTTTACCGTTAAAATTTTTGTATTATGAGCATTTAGCTAACCTTATGTTTGAAATAAGACACAGAAATGCTCCTGGAAACATTCAAGATCTCTTTCAAGATATTTCTAATATTCATTCTTATAATACTCGATCATCTGCCTCTAATAACTTTTACACACAAAGCTCCAGACTCTCAATTCAAGTGAATTCATTTTCGAGAATCGGAACAAAAATATGGAATGAAATGCCTGTATCTTTAAAAAAACTTTCAAAAAATGCCTTTAAGAGGAAAATACAACAAACACTTTTTGAGATCCTAGCTTTAGATGACTGTTATATTGATCTCCCAGAAATCGTTAAAAAAGTTGAGTTGAATTTATTTTCCTCTTGATATGTAATCATTAATATCGTTTAGTGTATCACTAGTCTCTTGTTATAACTGTTGTCATTTATTATTAGTAATACCATTAGTTTATCAGTAGTCTCCAGTCATTGTTGTCAATTTTAGTTTCTTCAGTTCTCTTGTTACTTTTAGCTGTATTTAGTTGTATTTATTTCCTGTAAACATAACCCGCCTAGATTAGCTTTAATAGCTACCCGCGGGCATGTTATTGTACTTTTATCTCAAAACACAATAAAATAAAACGTATGTATGTATGTATGACCTACTGGCGAAAGTTAAACTTGCCTTTTGTACATCGGCTTAATCATCAATATTATTACACTAGAATCTCCACTCGGTTTGGCCCCAAAAAATAATTCAACGAAACCCTTATTGGTTTTCGGGATTTAATTACAGAATTACAGGTGTATGCCCAATACAGTATTAAAATAAAATGCGGTAAAGCAACAAGATTCAATGCTCACAGTCTCTCACAAATACTTGTCATTCAGCTTCCTCTTTCAACGCTACAGCTAAGCGAACTTTGAGAGGAATAATATGGGGTTCCACTAGCTCTGAAGAGCTAAACATACGCACAATGTAAAGTATAATACATCCTTTGATGAACCTCCTATTGCTGTGTCTAAACTCCTCAATCTTGCTGTGCACTGGCCATCAAAAGTGTGACCGGTCGGTATGATTGCCCGTAAAATTTTTTTTTTTTTTTTTTTTTTTTTTTTTTTATTTGCTTTACTTAACCCAATAATTACAATATTGAACACTGCTTACACTGCTTACACTATTTACAACATTCATACCATACTTACAATACTGACAATACTTATTGCTTACATTGCTAACAATACTACTGTTTTCAAACATTATTACATTTCGTATGCTTCAAGTACACAGTTGCATCGGAAGAAACTTATTTAAGGATAGTTGGCGTTATTGAGGCAGGATAAGCTACGGATGAAAGACATAGAGAATATCAGGGGGCGTTGGGAATAGCGCCATGGTAGAAACGATAGTTTCTACGTGATGTCGTGTAGGAATGACCATTGTTTGGGCAGAACATTGTTTGCTTCTGCTTGTGCTTGTATGTTGTAAATTGTCTTTAGGTGTTTGAGAAATCCTTGCAATAGAGGTATAGCTTCTTTTGTTTTGCAGAGCCAGATATAGTGCCTGGCAATAAGAAAACAAAAGTTGATCTGGCGTTGAAGTTTAGAAGAGTCTGATCTCAGGCCTAGTGAAACAGTCATGTCAGCAGAGTAACTATCGGGAATAATTTGGCAAAGTTTTAATCGCGTTATGATGCTCTCCCAGAAGAGCGCCGTTTTGGGGCAGGACCAGAAAAGGTGTACGAGTTTTTCTGGTTCTTTTTTACAAAAGGAGCAGTTGGAGTTTTCTTTTACTCTTATCTTAGTTAAGAAAGCGTTTGTTGGTATTCTTCTGTGCAACAATTTAAATTGAAATTCCCTGAGTTTTATGCTTTTTGTGATTTTATGAGCTAGCTGGTAGGTCGCACCCCACGTTATTTCGTTTTGACCTAAGTTGCAGTCTTGATTCCATTTTTGCTGGCATGTAGTAGGGGGGGCACTTTTCTTTGTAATTAATTTGTCATACACCAACTTGCTTGCTTTTTGGGCTTTCATTAGTTTTGTCGAAAAGCTTTCGTAACTATTACCTTCGTTTGTGTGGTCACCTTGGTTGAATGTGTTGCATAGCTTTTTAAGAGCAGAAATTATTCCACAGTATGCCAAGGGTTGGACCTTGATGTCGTATTTGTTTAAAAGTTCTGGTGGAGTGAGGAATTTTCCTTCTCTGTTCCTTAAGTGCTTAACTTTTGTGATGCCTTTACGATACCATTCTTTAAAGAAAATAGGGCTGTCGTTAATCCTTACAAGTGAGTTGTACCATATGCCTTGTTCTGAAAGCTGGCTCTCTGATGTTATCCTCTCTTCAAAATTGATTTCTGACCAGATTAGGAGAATTTCCTTTAAGAAACTGTCTTGCGTTTTGAAGATATTAGCTATGTCTATCTTATTAAGGTTGCTTGTGAAAGGTAGGGTACACTCAAACTTTTTCAGTTCAAGATCTAGAAAAAGTTTCCATTTACCCTGATTATCTGTGTCCAGGTACTTTTTTATCCAAGTGGTTTTTAGCGCTTTATTGAAAGATAGTATGTCAATCATTTTGAGGCCATGCCCGTAAAATTTGCTCGACGATAGAAAGGAATCTTTAAAATTCATTACACCACGGGACAATTCACTCCAAAAAGGCACTTAAGTCTAGTTTTCTATGGCAATAGAAACCTTAAAATCTCCAAATCCAAGAAATCGGAACAGTATTTCCGCGATAGAATCGATTTGTATCCGTCTCTTCGATGAACACTTTGCTCGAGACGTGCCGTCATACTGGCAGGCGGACTGTACCACAGATTTCCAAAGGTGATCGTCTAAGAGGGAGTTGACTACATCGTAATTTTTTATGTCTGCGATTTAAGACATGTACTGTTAATATAAACGCCAACCTCGAAAAAACGCCCAGGCGTTTAATCGATAACGTTGACGGTAACGGGCTCCCCGCTCTGTTGACCTCTTTCGTACCTAGCCCGTTATTCGATTTTGTTTTTCTCACCAAGGCGCCTTGTCCCAGGCTATCTGAAAAATGGTACCTTAACGCAGTTTTTCTAGTATTATTAGGGAGTTTAAGATACCACGACGGCGACGGCGGCAAATACCTCGCTTTAAAAGTGACTTCTCGATTAATGAAACTTTAGCGCGATTAACCCCAACTCGGTCACTATGTTTTATGTAGGCGAACTCTCCTGGAGTTGAATTCTCAAGAAAAAAAAGTTTAGAAAGAGGACGAGAGATTCGTTGTCGAAATTTTCACGTTGTAGATAAAACGTGAAATTAGGCAATTCACGTCGTAGTCGTGAAGTGACGGCAAAGAAATGTACAAAAAAGCGTGATGCATGTGCAGAGTTGTTGTTTTGCTAATCTTAACCAATTGCTCTTTGACGTTCTCGTTGCCGTCGCCGTAGTAGCATCTTAAACTCTTTATCATGGCTCTATAGTCCCAACTGACGAGCCACCCTGCCGCCCCACTAAAATATATACCTTTCTGACTCGTTTTTTAAGACAATCACCAGGCTAACAAGCCATCAAGCAACCGAGCCACTTGTATGTCTCATATCTCTCTCGTTCTTTAAACACTTGTCATGACTAACGAGCCACCGAGCCACTTCTAGCTGTTTAAGACCTTAAAGACCTAAAAATATCGCAATGTATTTTCCTGCAAGCCTCAGACTGCTCAGATTCATTAGTGGTAATGGGCATGTCCTGAGGAATAAACAATTTTTTTTGCTGATAGTTGTATAAAATGGGAATGTACGGACCAGAGTTTGCTTGGATTTTAAACCCGAATGCTGGAACCGTAGATGAGTGGGTCATTCATGCCAACAACACGAAAAACAAGATAGAGTCTCAGGAACAGCTATGCAACAAGACGCAATACCAGAAAGCTTTAAATAGAGCATTCACATTTAAGGCACTGATGATAAGGGAGGACGATAACTTCACTACCTCATCAAATCTGGTAAGAATATTTCTTTTCGTGAACACTCCTTCAGTAGATCTGAGATAGTATATTTACAAGCGTTGAAGTAAGCTTTCAGGTTATTTGTTATGATCCAAATTCACAGTGATTTAGATGACCAATTGAAAGATAGGCATTTTGCAAGAAATGAGCTAATTTTGATTTGTCGTACCTCCATTTGCAGTCTGTATCTGAGGCATTTTCAAGACTGGGCGTGAATGATAAAACGAAAAAACTGGCCACAACTTCGTTTGATACTATGTGGGGCACCATGTTAGCCATAAAAGGAGCTAGTGAAACAAAAAACGTTTCTGATAAATTGGGAAAGAACACATACTTCGAAAGTCAGGAAGTATCTAAATTTCTGGTGAAAAGACTCACAGAGTTGAACTTTCAAGGACTAACGGTACGTTTTACTTTTTACTGTTTTGTTTTCTATTTTGTGAGAAAGGCGTGGGAAAGATGATTGAACTTAACTTGGCTCAAAGTATTTTTGTCGTGATTTTTAGTCTGTAATTCTACTATTTCGTCTCGCATAGCCGTGAACTCTTTGGCATTCTCTTAAGTTCTACACTCGTAGCAAAACAGCTAAGCTGCCAAGTCGCTTTCTTGCAAGAGGTCAATGACGGTATAATCACACATTTCAGTGACGTTTCAGGAGTGATTGTTGTTAGTGATGTTTACTGTTGTTAGTAATCTATAAATCTAAGCATCTTCTATCTTCTATCTTCACTTCTCTTTGGTCTTTGAATGAATAATAATAACAAACAGCTAATGTGAACTAATATCTGAAAGACCATCCCGTCTAAATGGCATATTTGAAGAGTTAGGTCTCATTTCATTTTACCTCTATCGCATTACTTTCCTAGAGTGCCCCTCCCCCAGTAGAACAAGGTTTTTTAAAAATGGCCTTTTGGCCATCAGTGCATTCCTTCATTGAAGAGGAAAAAAAGACCTTAACCTTCAGGGGGCTGTGACAGTTGTAACCGCCACTTGACCAGCCCTATGAGAGAACACTCGAAGAGACAAAATGCTGTACACTAGAAATGAAAAATCGTGCAGCGCCCGTGAAATAGACAATGCGATTTGTGACTATTTCCAGCTACTTACATAGCCCTAGTGGCAAAACAACTATTTGAACGGATCTATCTTCAAGGTATTCTGCAGTGTCCTGGCCCCGTTGTCAATTCAAAGCCTCGTGGCTATAAAATTTACAAGAAAGAAATATATTAGTATGTTACATATTTATTAATTTCCAGGGCCCAGTGTCTTTCAACCCAGACAAAAGGAGAAAAGACGTTGTTATTGTTCTACAGCAATACCGAGGTATAAATTACAAGAAATTTACGGTATACTCATTTTCTAAACTGCATGCAAGAATTAAGACTAAGGCCCGGTTCATAGACCGGACTTTTCATGATCCAAACCTAAAACAAAGTACAATCGAACCTCCACGTGCGACCACCTTCCGTAGGCTACCACCTCCCATAAGCGACCACCTTCCCAAAACACCAAAAATATTCTCAGTCAAAGCCTTATACTGGAATCTCTCGTAAACGACCACCTCCCGTAAGCGATCGCGACCACTTTTTCGGCTGACAGTTTAGAAGCGACCACTAGGCGCATGGTCTTACATGGTAAAAACGGGCAAAAAGGAATTTATTCTTTGGCTGTCATTATTGTCTACACGTCTGTTACTGTGTTCATTAGTTCGATCTATAACTACAGTACTAACCATTACCCTTGAGAAAAAGACTCAGATTTCCAGGTTTCAGTTAAAAAAGTTAAGTTTTTGTTCGACAGACGTTTTAGAGGCATTTCTTTACAAGAAGTCACGTACACAACCAAGATTTAGTAACCTCAAATTTGTAACGCGTGTAATCTAATTAATTGCACTTCCGTAAATGAGCTGTCACGTAGATTAGCTAATAATTTTGTCAATAAAACTACCAGTAATTGGCAGTGGAAAGTAAACTTTCATTATTTTTTTTTAGAATAAATGTACCACACTATTCGGCTAGGTTGAATTAAAAATTTCGCCCCTGCGGTCATCCAACTCTCGTAAGCGACCACCAAGCTTAACCTCTAAGTCCCAATATCAACATACAAATTCTCCAAACTGATCCTCATGAATTTCCTTTAAGAATTAGTTGAGAGAACTTAATAAAAGATCAAAGCATTTTCTCTTTGGTTATCATTTGTTAATTCTCATAACCTAATATCTTGACAATGTATGGATATTGTTAGGAGAAAATTGATATTGGTCACCATTGGGACTTAAAGGGTAAGCCTTTGCATTTTGGGCGGTCGCTCGCTTACGAACTTGGGGCCCGTTTCTCGAAAGGCCCGGTAACTTTTCTGGCCCCAAATTATATATTCAAATCAAAATGTAAAGAATAAAACCGCGGGATCTAGCTGACAAACCAGTTCTTTTTGTTTTGTTAACGGATAGTTTTATCATGTTTATCTGTAGAACCATTGAAACCTCGATCTTGAATGTAAACAGCAACAACTTTCCGGGCCCGTTAATTATTGGGACTTTCGAGAAACGGGTCCATGGTGCATTAATTATGATAACGTATTTTGCAAGCAGTTTTACCGAAATGAACATTTTTCTCCTTTTGAAGTTACTTCGACCGGAAGTAAGATTGGTGTCATGAAAGTTCGGCCTCTAAACTGGGCCTAAGAACTAAGAAATATATAAATCCAATACTTTAATTCGTAAATGAGTTTATTTGCCTGCGCACGAAGCACCATTAGCCTGGGAGGCAGGCCTTGAAATGAAGTGTAAAACAGACCTATCCCTTTTCTCCTTTCACTTTAGTTTCTCCCCTACCCCCCCCCCCACCCCCTTTCTTTGCCTCCCCCTCCCCATTTTGGCTTTGCCACGCACACTAAGTACCAAGAAAATCTGATTATCTATCCATGCGAAAATTATTTTGTCACTTGACCGTCCATTTTATTCCATTCTTGACCGTCCATTTTATTCCATCCTTATCAACCTTTGTGTAATGCTATAGTGAAGGATATCATTCAATTACTGTTGTTATTATTATTATTAGATTATTATAATCATTGACTCTATCATTATTAGGTAATTTATGTAAATAGCGCACTGAAAAAAAGAAAGATGGCGAAGATTGAATAAGCTTAATCTCATCTATCAAACTCTCTGAAATCTTTGCCGTGATTGGATATTTAAACCTTTTTCTGACTTCACTACACAGCAGATAAGTTTTAGCTTAAACTCAGGTCACATTGTCCACACAACTGATATAAATTTCACTGAATTTTATCGCAGATAAAAAGGAAAAATGGGTGAACGTTGGTGAATTCTTCGTAAATGAAAGTGGTCAATTAAACTTGAGATTTTATGAAGGCATGGAAGAAACATTATGGGAAGGTATGTTTATAGGCCATTTCCGAGTTAAAAAACTCTCTCGTTCAAAACGAAGCTAAGTGCAAAACCTTTCTTGTGAAAAAAAGCTTTGTTTGCATGAGAATAAAAAAAATCATTTTCATGTCAATGGCTTTACATTTAGCCTCGTTTTAAAACAGAGGCTTCGGGCAACTCGAAAATCGCCTCCATTAAGCGGCCACCTCCGCGGTGCCGGCAAATACAAAATAATCTCTGGATTTTCCATTATACTCTCATGTAACTTGTTTTCAGTTCAAAGGTTCAGACTTAAAAGTACTCATGCATAGTTTGCTGATGTGTTTTATAGCTGGAAAAGCTTGACAAACCATCAGACCAACACATATTTTATTAACTGTATACTAATCGACCTCGTATTTTGCTCAAGATGGACGTGCCCCAAGCGACAGATCGCTGATAACAACGCAGCGAATGGATACTCCGCGTGCGCTCTTCATCGTCTCCTCAACGGTGGCCTCCTTTGGTATAGTTTTAGGGATCATTTTCATGGTATTCAATCGCTACTACCGCGATTGCAAGTGAGTTTCATGCACTCTTTAATAAAGGAGCAAGATAGATGTTTTACCAGGGTGGGGAGATACCCCCATTTGTAAACTACATTGGTATATCTTGGGTAAGAACCATTACGCACACACAGGAGCCTATGACACTAGTGATGGACTACTGGCACACATCAATCCAAAATGGATGTGGAAATAGTGTAGACCTTCGCAAGAGTTATGGCCGACGTTTCCTGAATGGCTTTTTAAAAAGAGTGTTTTACGGGATACAAAGGGTCGCAGGAGGTGATTGCAGTTTTTAAAAGAACACGATGCTAAAGTTACAACAAATAGTGCGGTTTTGGATCATGAACTTCAGGGTTTGAAAACAAAGGAACGGCGAGTTTCTTGAACGACTTCAAACCTTAATTTATTGAACAAGAGACCCTAACTCAAATCCTTATCACATAATTTATGCCATTTCTCAGGTCATGAGCAAACTCGATCCTTTCTCCTTTTATACTCACAAAAATGAAAACCATCGAGTATCAGGAAATTTTTACCTGTTTTCTTTTCGCAGTTATGCCGACCTAACGCAAATGTTGGCCTATTTTCTAGATTTATTCGTCTATCTGCTCCGATGTTTAATGATATCATTGTATTGGGATGCATCATGTGTTTGAGCACAATATATTTATTTGGAATCCGGAAAGTCAACGATGCCGATAGAACCATGCCACGTATTTGCAAGGTGAGGAGTAATTTTAATTTCATGTGGTTATCTACCAGTCAAACCCAAAACCCCCCTCTCCCCCCCACGGGAGGGGGAAAGGGGCGAAAAGGATTTCATAATTCTTTCCGCATGCAGCATGTGCAACGCGTTCACGTGTCATTGTTCATATATTCACTGTTTTGTTGGAGCATTTGAGAGCTTTTGAAAAAGCCCTTAAATGGGAGCTTTCTGGAATGAAGAGTTTTTTTGAAACGAACAAACCTCCGTAAGATAGCTTTCGGAGACCTGATTAAGATATTTTGCTTGTGCTAAATAGGATATTCACATTTGAATAAACGGTTTGACGAATGGGAAAATTTTTGAATAGCTGCCCGTGGGTGGGGAATTTAACGCTTTTTCAAGCGCGGCTAACCGGTGGATCATGCTACCATCTGAACAGCACTATACCAACTTACGGGGGAATTTAACCAAAAAGATCAAATGCCTAGGGGGTTTGCGGGGAGGCATGGGCGGTTTTGGAATTGACCGATACATAACTGTGGTAGTGGCAGTGTAATGAACTCCAATAAACTGAACCAAGAGCTATTCACAGCCGATGAAAGGAGATTATCTGAGCCAGACGACTAACTTACGGACGGCCTTATATGTATATTAAATTTAACTACGCTTAGAGAAACTAGATGTTTTTCTTTTAATTCTTTAATTCGCATTTTATGATGTATCTTATTTTTTTTCAGGCTCGTGCGTGGCTTTTGAACATAGGATTCTCCTTGGCTTTTGGAGCTATGTTCATCAAAACCTGGCGAATTTACAAGATTTGCACAAACAAGCGTCTGAAAGTCCGTGTAAGTGTATCTAATTTTTAAATTGCTAGAAAAAAAAACTTTAAAAATATATTAGAACAAAGCAATTATTGGATTCGGTTTCGTCAAGAGAGGATAAAGGGGACAGAGAAGGCATCCCTCATACACACCCTATTCCATAGGAATCGTCTCGAGTTATTTTTAAGACCATAGATCCCAAGGGGGGTTAGACAACAGCCAATCATGTAGCGCTAATGTTTTCCGCGTGGGTGACCCACGCTCAGAGCCACGCGTCCTTCACGAATTGACGCAAAAAAAAAATGGCAGAAGACGCGGAGAGCGATATTGCTATTTGTTTTGTCGACGAAAACGACTAAAGAGAGATTTCTGCTAAAGCTGTGTCAGCAGAACGGAAATTAAAAAAGAATCGCCCTTCCTCTCTTGTATAGAGCTAACAGTACAGCGGGGAAATCCCTTAACACACTGAATATTCTCTCAGGATCATTTATAATTTACAGTTTGAAGAGAGCAATTTCTGGTTTGATATTTATTCTATTGTGACGTGACGTGATACAACTGACTTTGACTCTGAAGATGACCACCTCACAGGTTGTCGAAACGTCAGTCACTGTCAACAACAACAGTCCTATTCAAGACTACGTTCACCCGGACGATCAAACTCAACCTACATTCATTCTTTTATTAGTCTTTTATTATTCAACAAAGATAACACTTGGTGTCCTACTTGCTTTATTGTACAAACGACCGGTTTCAATAGACCGGCGAAATTTCTCATTTTATTAAAGCACTGAGGTTACGACAACTTTGAGTTAAACTGATTTCACGGGTTGTCAAAGAGTCTAGCGATTCCCCTTTCCCAGATTTCGCTTCAATATTCAGAAATGCTCTCGATCTCTTTACGCTTTCATTGCCTTTCGCCCGACATGTTTTGCACGGCGTTTAGTCATGCGGAACCTCCACGAAACATCCACGCAGCGCGCGAGGTAACTTTATCCCGATTCTAAAAATAACTCCAGACGAATTACCTATGGAACAGGGTGTGTATGGGGGATGCCTTCTCCGTCCCCTTTATCCTCTCTTGGTTTCGTATGATCTGAAGAATTACGCTGATCTCGTAATTCTTCAAATCCTAATCAGCCTCAACCAATAATTGCTTACCGTATTTATTCGATTAAGCGCCCAACCTCGAACAAGAAGTTCAACCCACCCCACCCACCACCCTCTCCCCCAAAAAACTGACGTGGACAAGATAATTGTTCATTATTTCCTTACTGCCCATTATACTTATCGTCGACTGACTCATTTGGAGACGTTACGTTGTGAAAAATCGACGAGGCAACACGAGAGAGTTCGCTTATTGACCTCACTGACAATGAGAGAGAAATTGACTAGGTTCTATTAATCCCTGAGGACAAAGTTCTTAGTCGTTTTTAAATAAACTTGAATAAACGGTTAAAAATTCTCCTTTGCCACATCTTCACGTTTTGTTATTATTTACTGTTTTGTTGGGAAATTAACTTTAGTACTTGCTAAAAATAACGAAAATTTAATAAGCGCCCGCTCTCAAGGCCCAGAAATTTTATAAGCGCCATGAACACAGTATCCTTAGTTCAAATCTTAAATAAGTGCATTCTTCTCGCTATACAATAGAAGTTGTTTGACTTGCTAACATCTAACATGCTCGAAATTTATCAGTTGGGTCCATTGTCTGATTGGTGGATGCTGGCTATGGTATTTGGGATCGTTGTGATTGACGTGGTGCTGTTAGTGGCTTGGGAACTTACAGACCCGCTCCAACATGAAGAAGCAGTCGTCGACAAGAAGGTTAGTGGACAGATTACAACCTGCTCCAACAAAGATTTTTCAGCGTATATCTCATACGATATTAGCATTTGTTGAGAGGTGCTTGTAATGGTGATTTCAGGTTTATGAAATTGCTCTATTCAGACCTATTCATGTGCTTCGAATTTTTACGGTATGATTTCATGTGGTGCGCGTATATGGCCACTTTTATACAAAATGTTACATTTCTGTAATTTTTGGAGGAAAATTCAACCGGGATCACATGGACTTTGAAGCTTCCAAATAACAGTCAGTAACTATGAACACTATTCACGATCTGAAATAACGCGTACGTGCTCTCCCGGCAAAGTGACCTGGTCCTTGGTATTGATGATTAATACTTGTATTTTCGGTTTTCATTGCAGAATGATCCAGGGGATCACCTCAAAATAATAATGTCTACAATAAATACATGTACGGGCAAAAATGTGGAAATGTGGCTGGCATTGATTTATGTTAGCAAGGGAATTCTTTTGCTTTACGGGCTGTTCCTCGCTTATGAGACAAGAAATGTCGTGTATGCGCATTTGAACGACTCGCGAATCATTGGAATTTGTGTGTACAACGTGGTGGTGCTGTCCACTATTGGGGCGTTCTTGGCTCTAATTTTGAAGAACGAACAGTATGTAGAGTTATACTCCGCACTAAGTGTGTGTATATCTTTCCCAGCTGCAGCCACTATATCGCTGATCTTCATACCAAAGGTAAAACCTGATTTATTCGGCCATTTTCAACAGATAATTTCATTACGATTGTCACGGATTTAAAAGCTCGAAGGTTGCATCGTCATGGAACAACTTGTATTCATCTGACATATCACTCCTCGTATTAAATTTATACAGCCGCCAGGCTGCCTCGTTTCCAGGCGCCGTCTGCACTACTATTGCAGAGCATCACTGATAGGAAAAATCTATCCTTCCCATGACACAACGTGGGCTATGTAAGCGCAAGGAAGGACGCTTGGAGTCGAGGCAGGCCGCCCAACGAGTTCACTTAGTAGAAACCGTCCAGCGTCTTTTAAGGTGGATTTTTACCCACGTTCGTACGCTCGTAGATAAAATATAAATGTGTGGAAGGTCAGGCGTAAAAGTAAAAGTTGAACCTCACTTAACCGTTTACACACGGCCTTTCATACATCGCCTATCTATGTATTTTATTTACGCTCGTAGGCACCGGCGTAAAAATTACACGATTGTGGACTAATCCACCCTTAGGCTGCAGACTACCTTGTACCTCCTGTGTGCCTGACATTTGATGGTGCATATTACTACTACAGTAATGATATTCAAAAAGGGTTATCGGTAGACCAAAAGAAATGCAATGGATACTCATTATGTTAGCAAGATTCCCCCCAGTATTTCAGCGGGCTAAGCGTGCACGCAACGCCGTTACAGGTATTAACGAAGTCGGGATATTCCAGAACAGGGTTCTTCAATCCCGTAATCCCGACCCAAAATTTCGTGCATTCCCTTAAACCTGATGGGCTTATGGCATCGTACCTCAAATCCAATCCCGAAACTCGCCCTGATTTTGCTTTAAAATCCCGAATCCCGAGCTTCAAGTAAGGGAATTCCCGGATCCCGAGCTTCATGTAAGGGAAATCCCGAACCCCGAACTTCAAATAAGAGAAATCCCGGATCCCGAGCTTCATGTAAGGGAAATCCCGGATTCCGAGCTTCGTATAAGGGAAATCCCACACCCGAGCTTCAAATGAGGGAAATCCTGAATCCGTAAAAACCCACTGGAGACACACAACTAGTTAAACAACACTGTTATCTTCTAATTATTCATTTAAATCGCAAATTTTTCTTTGTAGCTGATACATCGCCTAAAAGCAAGCTCCCTCGACGGAGAAGCCGTTGGAGAATCGACCTTGAATCACACTTTTTCTCGTCCATCCATCGACGTAACCAGCACATTTAAGGGCACAGAAATGGGAAGAGAAAGATTCGTAGACGCTCCTCCGTCAGGCAACACACTCGGCGTCTATCAAAATGGAGGTTTCATGGACAGTCTTTCTTCTATTCCTTCACCCTCACCTGCAAAATCTGTAGAAGAACCTGCACATTCGGCAGCAACACTAGAGGATTAAAATCTCCGACTAGCTTAAACTATCGTAAGGCACTAACAATTTTTCTTACGCCTCGCATATACGGATCGGTCATATTCTTACGAACAAAAAGCTTCTCATTCTCTTGTAAAATGCAAAGAAACTATGTCCCTAAATAATGGAACAACACACACGTTGAAAACGTCGCTGGCCTGATGATGGTGAAGATAAGATGGTCAAAACTAAAAATGCCTAGGCGAAGTTGTAACACAGGCCGCCAAAGTTTTTTTTAGCCATACCACTCAGTGAACATTCGGAACACACTGTACTGTTTTGCGGCAGCGCAGTTATTTGAAGTTCTGGTACCAAGAGCTCATAGAAACAGAAGAAAATGCTTTGAACTTTCCGACGTACAGGCTTGAGAACATTTTTTTGTGGAATTCAAGCTCTACGAGAAAAGAGCCAAGGATAAATTATTATGAAACCTTTCTAGTGAACAACACGGCTAACACTAACAGTTCTTATTTGATAAGTCGCCGGGCGACATGGGATGTAAACATGCCTCTATGTGCATCGTGCAACCCTTTGGTCCTAATAGCATGTCATAGTAACAGGTGGTGCTTTGCATAAGGGGCTTTTACAATAAGCCCCACGTCCTATAACCTACAGAACAGGGCTGGGCGCCCTACTCCACCAGGGTGGTCTCCACTATAAGGTGCAAATCTAGGTATTGAAATTAAGGTTCTTGCCCGCCACTAGCTAGAGAAAATATTCAAAAAGAGAGAGAAATTTTAAGCTTATTTGTTGGTGCAAGAGATCATAATAGGACTATTATGGCTCTTGGTTGGTGTTATCCTTTTAATTACCCGGGTTGTTTCTAAACTCGAGGAAGCGCGGTTTTGCTTATTCTTTTAGGTACTGTTGATTGTTTGCTTGTAGGGAGGAAGATCCCAGAGGGCGGGTCATCCTAGAGCCACATATCTTCTCCTTTTAGTTAACTGGATGCAAAAAGTTGTAGTTGTCCCTACACTGCGAGAAGAGGCTTCATTTTGCGGTGTCGTGGTGAACTGGCGTGCGAAAAGTACTTTTCGCAGGCCAGAATGTAGCCTCTGCTCGCAGGGTAACTTGGATACCCCGCAAACGATCCTTTAGTTCTATAGAAAAAAACAAACATGATTACCAGGATTTCGACCGCCAAGGATCGACAATTTCTTCAGTCATTACAACTTTCAAGCGTGCAAGGCCAATAACCTAGCGACGCAGTGGAAAGCCGAGAGATCAATAGTCCATTTTACTGTTACAGGTGAAAACGAGGCTGGAGGTGACCGTTTATTGATGCAACCAATCTCCTTTATCATCGTAATCATGTTTTTCTTATGCTAACTAGTATTTTGTAGCAATTTTCATAAGAAAAGGGAAGGAGGTTTGTATCAACATAAGCTCAAACTCAGCCTAACATTCACTCAGGGGCTAGCGTTCTTAGCTCTGTAAAATGGATAACACGATATAATCAGAAACAAAATGTTCTTAAGGCTCATCAGCCTCTCGATGAAGAAACGATTTAGAAATGACCAGTTTCAGCCAAAAAAAGGTGTTTTTACCCAGCCCCGATCGAAGTGTCCTTCATGTACAAGAAACGAAAAGTAGAAGGTGAAGATTTTTTTATCTTTTAAGTAAGCCATATAGTGTATTTACCACTTTAACTAAATATTTTATCATTGCATTAAGTTGTTCCGCCTTATAGGATCTTTCTCCGTCCCTCCCTCTTTTAATTTGAGACTAAAAAAAGCACAGGTAAGTCAGGCGTATTACCTATTTATACATCGATAATAATTTCCCATACAAACTCTTACATTACGCTACCCTGCGAGCATCTCGAGAGAGGCGGGGTCGTAAACAAGCCAACTATACGAATAACAGCAACGCGAACGATTCCGCACATCCTAAAAGCCATGCCGTAAAGAAACTTCTGCTCGCAGGATAACATTACGCTAAGACTACCTGAGACTACCTGTCAGAGAAGGCAAAGAATTAAGAACCTTAAGCACAACATCGTTATTTGAGTTAAGACGACATGGGACCTTTGTCTCTCAACAAGAGGGAATGCTCTCGATAAATAGAGAAAGAATTGTCTAGTTGGACAAAATAATTTTAGATAATTATTGCGTAAGTTAAGAGCTACATCTTTTTATTTAGGAAAAGCATGCAGTGTAAATTGAGGTTGGATTCAGTTTTACGTATTTAAAAACGTTGCTTATGTTCAGATGTCCAGAATTTTTTACAAAAATCTTCTGACCTTATTATCACGTCTCTGTAAGTTTGTTTTAAACGTTTTGGGAGAATTTGTTAAAAAATTAAAATAGTCTTTGTAAGCCAGTGTGAGCTTCCACTCATTCTTTAAACGTTTTTCTTTCTTTGGGTGGTGGGGGTGAAGAAGCTAAGGAAACAGATTGTGATTCACTTACCAACACGCGCGCGTGCATTGCTGGCGTAGTTTTTTCCTTTGCTTTCACTAGAATAAAAAACAGCGCCAAATGAATGGCCGAAGGTCTAAAGAATTTTGTCCGACATTGTAGCGATGTAAAATGGAATGAATAATCTGAGCAGATATTCTATTTTTACTCTTAACCCAGTTTCAATACAACCAAAAAAACTTCTCAGTTACAATAAGAGAAGTTTTTCATTCACAGAAGTTCCATGAATCATCCGAACCACGCGAAGAGTGCAGAGTTGACTAATCCTTGGTTAAGAAAACATCCCATCGAAATTTTCCGGTATCTGCATAGCAGATGAAGCGTGGAACGTTTCCTCTCGATAGCTCTATTATATTAATCTTTACCGTGACTGCGAGTAGTCTCTTGTTTTTCTTTTAAGGCACAGTAGATCGAGAGCATGCGTGAGGTGAAAGCGGCGAAGCCGCAAGGAAAGAGTGCAGAAAAAAAAATTGCTCTCTGCGCTCCAATCTCTGCTCCCATTAATTTGCACAATTTAATCTTTTCACTAACGTCTCGTTGCTCTGAGAAAAAAAGGACGACGGCTTCCGGTCTAAACTTTGCCTCTTGATATGGACAGAAAAGGTTCCCCATCCCTATACCTTCTCTTGACAAAATTAATGGTGCCTCATTCACATACCTTGTTTAGAACGTTGCATCCCTTTTAGCTGCTGTAAATGCGCTGTCTTCAAAATATGAAGAAATCACAAAACTAGGAAATTTTCTCGACGTTTTCACAGCCATAAATTCTTCTGTTAGCCGTTTTAGGTCTTTTTACAGACGGAAATGACAAATTTCCCTCCCCTTTCACATACTTCAACTAGTGAAATCCCTCACCTTTCATATACCTGTGGCCCGACGGGTACCTCTTTCGGGCGAAGCCTCCCCCAACTCCTCTATGGATAGCCATTGAATAGAGCAAATGGTTGTCCAAATTGTTTGCTCGTCTCCATGCAGTTGACATAAAAACAGCGAAGTCACCAAAGACCGTTCCCGAATTCTAACGTGTTGTTTGTTCCGTTTGTGACCGTAACTCGGGCGCCGTACCAAGGCATCAAGTAAGAACGCTGCCTATAACTCATGATCAGTTCTCAGGAATTGAAGCGGTTCCAGCTTTTCAAGTAACTAAATAATACTTCGTCATAAAACCATAATGTCGGAAAAAACTAAGGAGTTTTCTTTGAAAAATAAAGACAAAAGCGAAGACTAACTAAATTACTCTGAAGAACGTTTGTTGTAATGAGCTAAGAGAAAAGAGTAAGCAACTCAATTTATTACCAGACAAAAGATAAAAATAGCGCATTATTGCTTGTTGCTGACTGTGGGGACGCGCGGAGGGGGGTGGGGTCTTATAAAAACTGACGAGGTCTTGCTACCTGTGATTTAAGATCATCGTCTCAATCAGACGATGGCGTCATTTGGCAGGCATGATCACGTTCAGCCGTTTGCGTTGCCTCCGTAGACCAATATGGTGTGGTCTATTTCTCATTGGAGGTGAGGGGGAGGTGGGGGGGGCTTTTATGGGCCGGAGTAGTTGCGCTGACCCTGTCGAGAACTGGCGAATCTAAATAAACTGAAATGAATTGAAATAATAGAATTTCTGTGAAAGTAGAGAAATTTTGCATGGACGAAGCTGACAGCAGCGAGGACTTCACTTTAAAAATAGATTCGCGCAGGATTTGATGCTTTGCGAGTTAATCACTACTTCCTGCAATTTGATGCAATCTGAAAAGATGTCAAAGAATTTTTAAATGAGAAAAACTCGAATTCAAACCTTTTTTGTCTGTTTTTGTTGTATTTTTTAAAAGTTTCAAGCCCAAGTACCTGTGTTCCGTGGTTCTTTTGGTAAAAATATACATCGGCGAGAAAAAAAAAAGAAGTAAAAGATTATTAAAAACGCCCGGCGGTGAGGAATTCTGGAAAACTAGCGTGGGCGTTTAGGCAGTTACTTAGGCCATCAGCTGCAGAAAAACACAAACACGAGCAATAACATTTGTTCGACATGCAAGAAAACAGTTCAATATTTGAGCGGACAGGGCGTTTGTTTCTGAATCCAAGGTAGAATTCACAAGTATTCGATGTCTTCCATATGTATATTGGAGCATGAAAAGCAATTGAATGTTATGGTAATGAAAATTCCTTTTTTAATGCCGGGTTGCCTCAAACTCAGATATCCCAGCAACTGGGTACGTAGAATTCTTAAGCTTTAAAATTATTCTAGTAGGCATAATTCTTTTACCAAGAAACATGCACGTATGAGCCGATATCTTTCTCACAAAACGGGTATAGACTTTTTAATATATATAGTTAATTGTTAACAACTTGGCGATAATTTCAAGGCTTGCCGTATCGGTAAGAAGGTCGGATTTAGTTTTACATATATTAGAGAGTGACAAATGTTCATTTAGGAAGGTTCTCGATGGGATTAACCTCCTGTAAAACAGCAGGCAAACTGAACATTTTAGTCGTTGGACAGAATTTAATGGAAATTTTTAATCGTTAGTCTTAGAAGAAGTTAATATTGTGTGGCTTTTTACGGCATGACATGTCTTTTGGTAGCCGTTGAATCCAATTTCAGCCATTTTTCCTCTATCGATCCCGAAAAGATTCTTAGTCTAAACAGAAACTCTAAGGGGTTGAAACGAGTAACTCTCATATGTTTGGTTTGTCTGATGTTCTTGATTATCCATTTTCGAAAGTACCATATTTGGAACGAGAAGAAGAGATAACTGACCAACCAAACTTCGTAAACAACGTGACGTAGTTTTACTTCAGGTTACCGCGCCCGCTTAAAAAAATGGCTGACAAACGGGGGAAAAACTCCCAAAAGCCGAGAAAGCTTTCAAAGGTTGAAACCAGGAATCTTACCGAAAAACTGAGCAGGATATTGTTGCCTTACTACCCGGGCCAAGCGTAACATTACGAAACCCTTTGACGTCCTCGCAACTTCTTGAAGTTGTCACTTCAAAAAACGATGCCTCGTTGACCATCTGCACAGTAAACTTATAACGCAAATGAACTTTTAAAATTCTCATATTAAAGGTCTAGAATAAACAGTAAACTAGAAATACGTTTTCGCAAAAATCTCGCGAAGCTAACAGGGCCAGCAGTGAGAATAGACAGTAAAACGCCAAAGGGTAAGAAAAACGATGAAAGAAAAAAAAACCGGAAGTTGCCACACCGGGATATGAACCTGCATCCCAACTTCCTCCAGCGAAAAAAGTGCGGCCTTTAACTACTGGGCTATGCACCCTCTGCGGCAATAGATATTGAAAATTAATAATGTTGAAGTATCTTTTTCTGCTATTCGCACGGTTTGAACCTTATGGAGCTGTATTGATCATGAATTCAAAGATACATTTGAGGAAAAATAGCTCAAACGAGTATTTCAAAACCATTTCGCATTATCTCAGTGTTTATTCGGGCCTTGTATAGGCCGCTCAATTAACGGACTGGTCTTCTTCTTCGCTGCTTTCGCTGAAGTTCAGGGGTAGTTTCGAAAACGAAGACCGAAGCACGAAGCACCCAAATCTCGAAAACGGAGGACCCAAAACTCGAAAACGCAGACCCCTAGATCGAAAACGAAGCACCCAAAACTCGAAAACGAAGACCCCTAAATCTCGAAAACGAAGCACCCAAAACTCAAAACCACTGTAGGTTTACTAACTACAACTTTACGTCTTGCATGACGCAATCCGAATCAGGTGGAGGCAGCAGATGCGTCCGCACCTCCAAAGGTCCACAAAATCCATCCCAAGGTTTTATAAAAGCCTGCCAACTGTTTAACTGAACGTTTCTAGACAGGATATCCTCTATTAATTTTATTATTAGTCTCGCTATACTTGATACATCTTATCTTAATATGCATTTTTTCGGTACACATACATGTTTATTTAGCCAAAACGGCAAGAAATTAGCCGCTGAAAGGCCAAAATATGAACCGTTTACCGTGAATACTTCCACCCTTGTGAGTCCTTTATTTAACCCCTGTTGTCACTCAGTTAGTATTGAGCCAGCAAATACCGTACCAGATGCGTGATATTGTTATGATTTGTTGGTAGAACTTAATATATAGATTTAGCCACAGCTAAAAGCGAAGCTCCCATTGATATTTTTATAACTTAATCAAACAATAATTTTGTATTCCACAAATCAGGTATCTTAAGGGCACATTCATGTGACTTTTGAGGGAAAAGCTAAGTGATTTTGGAGTGAAACAAATCTTGTATCGAGTTGATATAGCCCTATATGTACACCCCCAAAATAGTCTTCGGTCACATTTAAGAGCAATAATGGCTCTTGATCACAGTAGAAAAGGCGTGGAAAACAAATTCTTGGAAAGCAAATCAGACCGAATTTTTTCGTTCGACAAGTTTACAAATTCTTGCCAATAAATCTGGGTGCGTGCAAACCAATCTTTTATTATTTTTTATAGACCACATTTGTGGAGAAAGAGTACTATGAGGCGCTGTTTTCATCATACAGACCTCGTACAAAATGCAGTATTTGACAATCTTTCAAGACAAATTGCATTCATTCAATTTTCAGGACCATCGAAGCACGCGTGGACTTTTAATTCGCGAAACCGTTCAAAAAATTTCCAAAATCACCTATACGGCCATCCGGTTCTAACTTTTGACAAGCGCCAAATTTGCGAAGAAATTTTAAAAGAGTTACCCTTCAACGTGATAAAGAATTTATTGAGTCTATTTTTTATTAATGGTTTTATAACGATGGGTAATCTTAAAAAGCGTTTGAGACGCTTGGCATTTTGAGTACTCCTGCAAGCGATGTTTATGAACGGCTGAAAACAAACGGCAAAGCGATGAAAATCACACTTTTGAGACTACCAACAATCAAAAAAGAAATATCATTCGGTAGAACATTTACAGAGACAGCAATTTTCACTCACGAAAACAAATGAGTATTTAAGTGTCTCTAAGTATCCTCAAGTCTTTACTAGTAAGCTTAAAGATTAAGTTTATGTTTTAAGCCGCCGGTTTCCCAGTGTTTGCTGTTTTCAAAGATGACTCACCACAAGAAAATCGCTCAAAGCTTTCTTTCTACAGCCAAAATTATAACTAAATATTCTTCGGAAAGTTTTTTCATTCTATTTACGGTGAATTAATGCGACTAAAGGCTTTTTAAAGTTCTGTAAGCTTAAAGTGTATATGACAGAAATTTTTTTATTTGCTTGATAGAATCTATACAGTATTTTGATAAGGAAAGGAAAAAAAATTTTTCGTTAGCGATTTTTCTTCCCCGTGTTTTAACCTGCCAAAAACGTGAAATTTTAGTTCCGGTGAGCTACAAAACCGCGTTAGCGAAAACAGAAGACTGGGAATGATTATGACGTCATTTCAGGACATTCTATTTCGCGGCAGGCAAATTACCTGGTCATTTTCTTATTTGTGTGGCAGTGTTTGGAGAATGTCTTTTGAGTTTCCCTGACCTTTTGTGATCAGAAACAGCAGAAATCAATAAAAAGTCGCTTAAGCTCGAATTTGATTGACTGTGAAAAAGAACAATGAGTTTTGAAAGCGGTACGGAAAAGTCAGACGTGGAATCGATCGGGTCGCGCACTCACATCTGCGAGACATAGCTAGGATCAGACGAAGATGAAGAAGATATGTACTATTCAGATCCAGAAGGACCGTATATAGATGAACCTATTGCAGACGAGGAATGGCTAAACAGAATACAACCGAGAACTAGAAGAAATAAAAAGGAGAAACCAGGAGTTACAAAACCGCTTTGACAGGATTGTCGAACGCGAGACTTGGTAAGTGTTCGCTCTATTTCTCACCTTTTAATTATTAGCCTGAAAAATCTTATCGTACTAAGATCATACCCTGCTGATAAAAGGAAAGGATAAAAGTCGTATTCTTCAACTTAAATACTACGTTCCTTCTTTTTAATTTCAAAGGTGCCCATAGGTGCCCATGTGGCAATTGTGCTCTTGATCGGCTGCAAAATTGATAATCATGGCTGTGTTCTAAGACAAATTGAAGGGAGCCCAGTGCCCTGAACCTTTGAAATCAAGTATGCCTAGCATAATATTATAATCTCTAAGATTTTCTTGTCGCCGTAGAGCAGAAATTATGTGCTAGGGGTCACCATGTACTGTTAGAACACAGCCCTGTCTGAGGCTAGCTGAGCCTTCTGCCCCTCTCAAGTCACTTTTTTTCTTTGGGAAAATCTTTTATTTTTTTGGACATCTAGGGATTTTTATTGTTATCAATATTTCTGTTATAATTAAGAAAATGATAAATATAGCCATTAAAGCAACATAGTACATCTTTTGTTGTAGAAATGGGAACTGGGATAGCCCAGACTTAATGCAATTTTGATTCCTTTTTTTTTTTTTTGGCTTTTGTTTTGTTTTGTTTTTTGTTTTTTTCTTTTTAATAATCCAATCTCAAGCAGCATTTGTAAATTGCCTATACGTAGCGAGATTTACAATTATACATTCAAAAAAACAAACAAAGTTCCCATTATTATTATTATTATTACTGTTATTGTTACATATTATTATCATTTTATCAGCAATTAAGGTGGACTAAATATATTTTTCCTATTTTGCTTGCAGTATCTGTTGTTTTTGCCCAAGAGGCAGCTGCAGCTACAGCACAGTTATCAAGTGGAGGAAGAACAAGGAATTGCACTGTTTGCAAAAGACCCATGAGAGGGCACAACCTTCTAGTTGATTGTCCAAGGAACCAGGCACGACAAAACAGTGGACAGTGATAGCAGACCTTTTTATTTTTTATTTTGAGGCAAAGTCAATAAGTTGCCTGGTAATTGCTTAATACAAACTGGGAGAGATTTTCATCACCATTACTTCAAGTCACCCTCGCACTGTAGACCCAAGGGGGGGGGGGGGGGTACTCGGGATTTCAAGTGACGGGGATGGTCGAAGGATTTTTTTGGGTTTGAAATTTTTGATTCCAGGATTTTTTTGGGTACGAAAATTTGGCTTGGGTAGCTTGATTTGAGTAGGGATTTTTTGGGGGTATTAAAAAGAATCGGTAGTGCCCTGGCTGCGTAGTTCTGCAAATAAAGTTCAAACAAACGTGTTTTGCTGTTGTTTAATAGTTAACTATGGTGTCGCTTTACATCGCACGTGTTATACAATAGTCTGCATTGTCCCGTGTGCCCGGCATGGGATTTTTTGGGGGTTAATTTTTGGTCCAGGGAATTTTTGGGTTTTGCTGGAAGCCCTAGGGATTTTTTTGGGTCTTGACTTTTGGCTCCATTCGATCATCCCCGTCACTTGAATTCCCGAGTACCCCCCCTGGGACTGTAGATAACTAAAATACAGATAGTTTCTGTGCAATCAGCTGATGTTTTGAGTCAATATTAGCCCAAACTAGTATAAAATTTGTCAATGGACTCTGTTTTGCTATTTGCATTTTAAAATAATGATGGTCATAAAGGCAATATCTTTATTCATTATCTTCAAAACCAACAAATTCTTCATTCTCTTCTGAAAGTTCTGTTCTTATTGCTGGCAGTGGAATCCGCTTTTCCCCAAGAAAACCATGTACTAATTGCGTAAACTCTCTATAGGCTACTCCACGAAGAAACCTGTGTAAAAGAATGCAGACAAAAATAAATATTCAAGTCATGACCTCACCCTGTATTTCAACTCTGTGAGCCCAGTATTACCACATGACCAGTGGCAGATGCATTTCAATTCCAATCGTGCCCTTCCTTTGTGTCTCTAAAATCCCCATTTCTTTTAACATCTTATGAACTGAACATTATCAAATCAACTGTGGAATATAGTTGAAAATAGGACCAGAATTGAAGAGTAGAGCAGAGTAAGAAAAGATGAAAGTAGTCAGCAAAAGATGAGATCAAAATGCTTTGTGTGGGGTTTGGTGTGGCTGGCAACCCCCCCTTCCCCTCTTCCACATACACACACACACACATCCAAGCCCAGAGAAAAGTTTGATTTTAGGGGTTCTGCAAAGTACATTTTGCTTTATTCTTTATCATATGTTTTTTGTAATATAGTGATTCTACTAAACCGATTAAACAGGTAGTAGAATGGAACACGCTATCATGCATTAATTCTATTGTCTTTCATGGGTCAGGAAAAAACTCTCTAAATAAAATAATGGGCAACAAAGACAATCGATTGATTATCTTTCTCTTAAAATGGTGTTTGAACAAATAACCACTGCTTCTGTTGCAACTGTCGGGCGCTTTTGCCGGCTAACGTTGCTTTTGGAGAACACAGTAAATTAGCAATTAGAGATAGCTCTGACAGAAAAAACTGGGCAAAACATTACTCACTTTTCTTCTGTATCAGTCTGACGATACTTTGTACCGTCTATCCTTTTGTATTTACTTGCGGCTGATCGGAGAGACCATCTGTTAAGGCAAACGACTCTGAAACCTGGATGCAATGTAATACATTCGGGACTGATTTTCACCTCATTCAGAACGGCGGTACTACCAAGTGATTCGACACACTTTTCGATTTCCTTGCAGCAGAGGCATTCCCCGGGATTTTGCAGCCGATCAAGAGCACAATTGCCACATGAGCACCTTTGAAATTAAAAAGAAGGACCGTAGTATTTAAGTTGAAGAATACAACTTTTATCCTTTTCTTTTTATCGGCAAGGTGTGATCTTAATACGATAAGATTTTTCAGGCTATAAATAACTAAAAGGAGACAGATAGAGCGAACACTTACCTAGTCTCGGTTCCACAATCCTGTCAAAGCGGTTTTGTAACTCCTGGTTTCTCCTTTAAATTTCTTCTAGTTCTCGGTTGTATTCTGTTTAGCCATTCCTCGTCTGTAATAGGTTCATCTATATACGGTCCTTCTGGATCTGGATAGTACATAATTATCTTCTTCATCTTCGTCTGATCCTAGCTCTGTCTCGCAGATGTGAGTGCGCGACCCGATCGATTCCACGTCTGACTTTTCCGTATCGCTTTCAAAACTCATTATTCTTTTTCACAGTCAATTAAATTCGAGCTTAAGCGACTTTTTATTGATTTCTGCTGTTTCTGATCACAAAAGGTCAGGGAAACTCAAAAAACATTCTCCAAACACTGCCACACAAATAAGAAAATGACCATGTAATTTGCCTGCCGCGAAATAGAATGTCCTGAAATGACGTCATAATCATTCCCAGTCTTCTGTTTTCGCTAACGCGGTTTTGTAGCACACCGGAACTAAAATTTCACGTTTTTGGCAGGTTAAAACACGGGGAAGAAAAATCGCTATCGAAAAATTTTTTTTGGCTTTCCTTATCAAAATACTGTATAGATTCTATCAAGCAAATAAAAAAATTTCTGTCATATACACTTTAAGCTTATATCAAACCTCATACTAGGTCAGATCGGTGTCTTAGTCAAATCTTAATACAAACGTGCATAAACTAGCTTCATAAACTGCGCCGCTGGACTTCATGAAATTGTATTTGAATACAATAATTACTTAAGCTTACCATATTTCGAGATGCAGCTCCTGAAAGCTATCAAGTAAGGCAAGGATCGCTTGAGCCTTTATAATTCTCGTGCGCATCCAGCAAGGTGAAAAACAAAAACGATGCCATCCGAAATCGGATTATAGGCTTTGACAAGCGACGCACTTCTCAACCAAAAACCCAATAAACAAACCAGCCATGAATAAGAGAACACTCTTGATAGCAGCTGTATTTCATTTTGTACATCCAGTGGAAAAAGACAGCTAAAAACATCACAAGTTGACTCAAATCTCTGTCAGCTTCAGCTGTCAAAGTAAACAACTTTCAAGCTGCTGCATAAATTTTCCGCATGAACTCACCTGTCAAATTTTAACCAATCAGAGCATAAAAATTGGACGTGGGGCGTGACCAACGCGTGACCATGGTAAGAAAAGGTCTTCCCCGCCTGTCTTTTAAAAAAACTGGCTGAATTTTTACGTCTGAGGTCAGGTTGAAATCAAAATCGTAATAGTGCGGTGCGATACTGACATAAACACAACATATTTGATATGAATTTTTAAAAAAAGTAAACGTGAGCCTGCGATCATATGAAAACGAGTAAACTGTCAGCGGATAACTTCAAAAAATACTCGACCTCGATGGGTCCACACCTGAGCCCGCGATACGGCCAGGTGATACCGGTCAGCGGATACCCTGTTTTGACAGCTGTCAATTGATGACAACATTGATGTGCAGTCAGCTTTCTCTTGGGCTCCCAAAGTAGCTAGAAAGTGTAAGAGTAAACATTCGTATGCCTGTGGTGCGGACGGACGGTCGGTCGGTCGGTCGCTCGGTCATGTGATTACCAAATTTTCTGGGATGGGTAGATTTATTTACCCATGGTGCTCCGCAGGCGCGCTTCGCGCGCGGAGCTCCGCTATGATTCGATTTCATGTGAAATTTGGAATAATTGGGCTCCAGCAAATTTATTCAAAGACTAACAGAGTTGCATGATCGAACTTGTAGTGAAAGAAAAAAAACCGGCTGTGTTTATTGCGAGTATTCCATTTACGAGAGAAAAACTGCTCAGTATTATAACTATACAGCCCTAAAAACAATGCAAGGAAGCTTATCAAGATCCAAATAAAATGAATATCGTTCTATTTCCTTTTAGAACTAAAATGATGCCTTTTTTTTCAGAAATGAAATACCTTTTCCTTCATAAAAATTTTCTTAGTAGCCAATAAGAATCTGAAAATGATTGTTCACGAATATTACATTATTTGTATTAAAATTATTTATTTCTTCTCCTAAATAGGGTAATAAGAACTTCCCAACAACAATATTTTTATGCTGCGGATAAAATTGAACTAAAAACTGATTACTTGGCTCGTGATTTCATTTTCTATGAAATCAACTATGCATTTTACCATTTCGTGCAGACATCGCCCTTCAATTTAAAAGGAGCTGTTTTAATTTCAGGGTTACTCATCAGTTTTCGTCGATTTCTTGCCATACTGCTCCCTGTAAAACTGTGGTGAATTTGGAATGATAGACCATTATGATTAATTCAGTTCTCATACTAAACTTAGCAAAGTTTACTACTGTTTCCGCAGTTGTCTCTTTCATTATGTTTTGGGTGTTGTGCTTTCTAACACCCGTTATGTCAAAAACGAATGTGTGACACACGCTACAAATTTTCTTTCGTGACCTGTTTGGCAAAGTGCAAAATGTTATTTGCGTAGTCAATACCCACAGTAGTTTACTAAAACAACTATCTTGCTACATCTTATACACAACAAATACGTGTATAGTAGAACTTGAAATGCTTACGTCCAAGGCCTTCTTGCTATGCGTTTCGTTTACATTAGCCCCGCGGGGCTCTGGGGAAGGCAACCTGTAGGATGTGTTAATCATTAAAGAGATGCTTTTACCAGTATCAGAGAGGCAATTTTATTTATGTTAATATGTTGAATACTCAGAAAGTGCTCGCTTTAAACGTCGATGCGCTTTTAATATCTTTCATTTGCATGCTAATGTTACTTATTCTGAGTTTACACCAAGAAAGAACTGATAGAAATTTAGTAGGGATGAACTAAGAGATTCAGTTTTTTGGAAATGAAATCTCATTATTGGAAACATTAACACTGATGACGTCAAATATGGCATTTTGTCTTTATCTCATGAACAAAATGCGGGGGAACCTCATTAAGATAAGGTCATGTACTACTTTTAAGTGGTTCAACTGGTTTGACAGGCTTTGTATCGAGTAACAAGTTTTTCAAGTTTCAAGAAGGAGGAGGAGGAGGAGAGGAAGAAGAAGAAGAAGAAGAAGAAGAAGAAGAAAATGAATGGAGCCCTTAAACTCTATTTCTTTGTTAGCTCATTATTACTGAACCAACTTCATGTCACTAAATAATAAAGATAACATGATCTCTGGATTTCTAGAACAGGAATATTTATAATATACTCGCCCCTAAAAAGCAGGTGACATGCCTTCATAAAATATGCAAGAGAGAGCTGGAAAGCCCAGAAAACTAACTCGATCGACAGAATACTTGCCTTAATGTTTCTTTTACAGCTTGCCTTACTTCTCTGATCTTCCAGCAGTACAGCAACGGGTTTAATGACGAGTGAACCGTGGTACAAGTAAAAATCACAGCAAGGTGATAAGTAGAGAACCACATCTCTCTTTGAGGTGATAAAGCTACCGCTATATTATATGGGAGATAACAAATAGCCCGAAAATCAACTGCACCCACAGTGCACTGCTCACTGCCTTTCTGTATCGAGCTATGTTCAGTGGAATTTCTTGGCCCTGTTGTCCTTGAGCAACATGGTTCTGAACACGAATTTGATTATGACGCAGAGAGAGAAAAATTTTTGTGTAAGCGGAGATTTTTTTGACTAGACACAGAGCTGTAACGATTTTTTGATACCATGAAGTTATAAGAATATTCCAAAAGGTTGTAGAAGCTCCGACAATGCACATAATCCATAAACCCATTACAGCTATACGCGTTCGTTTCAAAGTTGCAACTTGTCTGTATCTGAGTCCCAGCAACAACAAGGCGAAAAGTCGGTCCACGCTTATGGCAGTCAGTGTCGATAAAACACATTACACAAAGTATGACCTGAAAAAGATAATGCCCCTAGAACCGTGTAATAGCAACTATCCCATCTTCGGTTCTCAACAGAAGTCAAGTAAGTTACAAGCAAAGGCTCTGTAATTATACCAACACAGAGATCAGTTATCGCTAGGTTACGATACAGGAGTTTGGACGGCGGATGAAGTGAAGTTTCCTTGTGCAGAGCAACTAGGATCAGAGAGTTCTCCAGAAACGCTGCAATGGACAGAAAAATGTTCAGAGCTGAAAGGAAGATAGGTTCGCCATCTACACCGCTGATTGATTCAGGTGAGCAGAGCACTTCAACAGTTGTTTTCTGATATTTTTCATCTTCGGTGAAATTCGTCAGTGCCATATCGTTCCTCTGAGACACAATGACCCACAAGTGATTGTTTTATATGAATGCTACGTTTTAATTTGGGTTAAAGTAGATACTGTATCAATTTGTCATCTGTCAAGTCAGCTATTTGCTATTGTAATTCCTTTTGCACATTTGTCACGTCAGTTTAACAATTATTTATCAGGAGCAATTTACAAAAAGCATAAACGTGCAAAAATAAATGTAAAGGAGAGCTCGCAGGACAAAGAAAGGTTGAGCAAAGTTGTCTCGGTACTTTTTCAATCTAGCACGGAAATATGATTAGCCAGGTGTTGTGTCACAGCGCGGATGATTTTAATAACGTTTTTGGGTTCTTATATATGTTGGCGGCGCATCGGCAACGTGACATCGCAATAATTATCGATAGAAATTCCAATAACTCAAGATTTTTTTAAAGTTTAACATAAGTTTGAGCTATCACTCCTTCCCAGCAATTAAGCGAAGTATATACACCTAATTGCAATAGCGTTGTCATAGTTAAATCAGCTAAAAGGAACCGAAATGAAAAATGCAAAAATCCGAATCGAAATTAATTAGATACCTTTAAACCACTATAGGATGAATTTATTTTGAACTTAGACGCACAAACTTTCCCTTGGCATTTGCTTTTACTTCCCTAAAATGCCTATGGAGCAAATGAACCCACCCTTACTAGACTTCTTAGCATGCCTACTTAATTCCTATTTGGCTTTTTATTTTTTTCATTTTCCCTTTATTTTTTTCTAAGGCAACTTCCGTCATTGCAATTAGGTGTATATTTACATGCGCTTCTTATACTGACCACCGCGTGAAGTTAATATGGCCGGACAAGGTATAAACATGTTCACAACAATTAGGGTAACTTTTAATTTTGGGTCGATTATGATGAAAGGGAAAACGCGCGAAAACTTCATGACCATCACGTTGCAAGTGAACCCTTCATTTATATATCACTCTTCAGTAAAATATGGATGAATGTCAGGAGGGATAAAAGTACCTCATTTCTTAGTTATGCAATTAGCCAAGGCTGGGTTTTGCCGCAATAATTTTATTTGCTAATTATTCTGTAAAATATCACGATTCTGCTTCTAACAAAAACAAAAAAGAGCTGTGCTTTATTTCGTTTGTAAAAGTTACAGGAAGAAGAGACTGAAGTTTAGCAAAAATTGTGAATTGTTTCTACTTTGAGCCGCCACCCTCCTTTTCTGAGGGGAGGGGGGGGCGGAGGGGGCGGATGTACACAGGCTAAACTTTAATGAGCTCGGTGAAACTAACTAACTGACGATTTTAATGAGTTTTTAGTTCTGTAGCCGAAAGAAAGTTCTTAACAGTCGGCAAACACGTCAAACTGTGTGGGATGCGGTAATTTTGGTGTCTCTTGTTATATTATAAGATGTAAAATGAATAACATTCGTTTCTTATATATAACGGATATGTTAATTCCCACCGATAAAACACCTGCTATTTTAATGCGCTGACGATAAGTGAACTTAAACAACAGGCCCCGGTTCCTGGAAAGCCGATTAAACTATCCTCCGATTAGCATCAAATCCACGATTAATTTTCTTATTCCTCGGATAACTAATCGTGGGTTAAAAAGGAGTTCCTGAAAGCGAAATAAACCCATGATTAACTAATCCGAGATTAGTGTTAAAATAAACCGGTTTAACTAGTTTTTGGGATGATTGCTTTTAAATAATATGGCGCGAAAAATGTTTAGGCATAGGTGAAGTAAAGGAAAATGGCGGAAAATGAAGTGGTCTAGGTTGAACCAAAGGACAAGAAGAGGAAACCGAAATTCTTCATCTACCTAGAAATAATTGGCCCAGTTTATAACATACAGTCCCTATATTCAATCCGCAGTCCACAGTCCATGTTTTATAATGACCAAAATTTATTACATGAAGTAGTAACCACCTTGGAAACTGCCTATGTTTTCTCCTCGTCTTTCTCTCGAGGTCGTTCTTAAGTAAGTAAGTAAGTAATTTTATTTAACCACATATCGCATATGAGCGATAGCTCGTTTAAATGCAAATGTGCCATAAAAATTACGTGATAATTTACATAATCTACATGTACAAGTGATAAATAAAAATAAGAAATAGAAAAATTAAATCAACAAAAAAATAATAATAATTTAAAAAGAGAAAATATTGGTAATCAGATTGTCTATTTACAAAATACACAGTTGCAGTCATACGATGAAGACAACTGTATGTTTTGTAAGTTTTTCCTAAAGGTAGAGAGGGACTCCGACATCCTGATTTTGTCTGGTAGATTGTTCCATTGTTTGCCAGCCTGGTACGTGAAAGAATGTTGCATATAAAATGAGGTCGGTCTTGGAAGAACAACCTTAAGATGGCCCCGTAGGCTGTAACCATTGCTTCGCAGTACCCGAATGTAGTTCGGTGCCTGGTTATAAATGCTATTGTATACGAGTATCAGTGCTTGTTCTATGCGTCGATGTTCCAAGCTTTTGATATGTACAGTTTTAAGTAGCTCTTCGTAAGCAGTCGATTTAGAGTAGTTAAGAAGAGTCCTAAGAGCAAATGCGTTGGTTGACTCTAGTTTTGCAGACAAACCTTTACTTAGACCTATGAACAATGGTGATGCGTATTCAAAGTGAGGCAGAATAAATGCTTTGTACAGTTTAATCATAATATCTGAGGGTATAAATTTACAAATGCGACGAAGAATTGAAACTTTTGTGTTCACTTTCCGGAAAAATTTCTTTAATATGTGCTTTAAAAGAGAGTGAATTGTCGATAATTACACCAAGGAGCTTGATCTGTGGAACGTAATCCAGTTCATTGCTGTCAATAACAAAGGGCGTTGGTAGAGTTGCTCTATTGATGATGGATTGAGATTTACTATGGTTAATCGCCGGGAAGTTCTTACAAATCCAGGAAACGAGTAGACCAAGGTTGTTTTGTAGATTTATTTGCAAGGTGGATGGACAAGGGCTTGAAGAGTACCCCGTAGCGTTCTTGAGGATTTCTACCAAATATTGAATTGACTCTCGGCCAAACCTGTTTTTAGTGCAAAGCTCTTCATCAGTGAATTGGTCGAGATTAATTTCTTGCTGTCGGAACTTTTTTTCACGTATTTGAGGCAACGGTAAGTCCGCCATTTTGTTTGTTTTACAAACGTTTTCACCCGATTAGTGACTTAATCGACCTCGCTAGGTGGGTTAAAATTAACACTTAGTTTATTCCTAGATTAAGGTTAATCATGCTTTCAGGAACAGAATCTAATCGTGGGACAAAATGTATTCCGCGATTAGGGAAAACCTAGCGAAATTTAATCCTCGATTAGCGCTAATCGGCTTTCTAGGAACCCGGGCCAGGACGGGAGAGGAAAGAAGATAGCAAACCTTGTGTGACAAGCGTGACAATAATTTTGTTTGGAAAATCTTTCCGCCAAATCTTTCCTATTCGGCCTCTGCTTATGTAGTGGTTGGCCCCGAAAGGTACCGTAAAATTCCGAAAATAAGCCCCGGGGCTTATATTTTTCAAAGGCCCTTTTTGAGGGGCTTATTTTTGGAGGGGCTTATGTTCGAAGGGGCTTATCTACGGAGGGAAATTTGCGTTTCAAACTCGATTGGGCTAGCCTTATAGTTGGGAGTAAATTTGCGGTTTTTGCGTTGTTTTACTTGGTATTTGAGGGCAATTTTCCAAGTACAAGCCCCCGGCGGGCTTATATTTGGAGGAGCGATTTAACGGAAGGTTTTTTGCGTTACCGGATAGGGGGGCTTATATTTGGAGGGGCTTATACATGGAGGGGCTTATTTTCGGAATTTTACGGTATCACCACCTTAGATTTGGAACGTGAATTTTTTAGTGGAGTGAGAACACCCGCTCTGAACGACTACGCATCGCAGCGGCCCAGCCGCCTTTTAAAATCAATAGGGAGGCTCTACCAATCCTCGTTTATCTTTTATACCGGTCCTTAAAGCCATTATTGATCTACAAGAATGTTTTCGGCCCTTTGGGCTATTCGGCTGTGCATTATTATTGCTTAACTAACTAATTACGCGCTGATGGAAATAATTTCGGCCGCTTTAAATTTTAAAACAATTCACTGGTACTGTATAGTCATAATTGGAGCGGAAAGTTAGCACGCGAGCAGGGCGATTCTGCTGTAGTTTCAGCAATTTAGAAGATATTACAGTTACGCCAATGAGGCTCCCGAGGTCCGTTCCCGAAATCACAACGACATGTAGGATGAAATGTATTCTGCGGGCAGACGTCTCCTTTTCCAGGTTAGGTTAAAAAAAACCGTACCAACGGTTTGTTTGACGAAGCTCCCGCGAGACGGTTTTTTGGTGATTTTATTAATTTTTTCGATCTTTTTTTTTTCATCTCTATTTTCGCGGCTTTTGCGATACAAACTAAATTTATTTTTAGTTGTGATGGCATTACACTGCATAATCATGACGGCTTTGGAAGAAACTGAATATATTGCGCTTCGCGATTTCGCAAAATCGCTGCGGGAATTAAAAAATATTTTCTTTCAAAAAAGCGTGTTCACGCTTCCTTCTCTAGTCAATTATCTCGTTTATCTCGTTTTCTAAAGGTCCTTGAGAACTGGATAAGACAATATTTTATTACCTACAACCTTAAAACCTGATTTATTTTGACCAGATCGAAACAAAACTGACCTCTGAAATGGAAGAAGAAAAGCCTTTTATTTTTGCCGGCTTCGGCCTGCCGACGCGATCGTGTCTGGTTTGCTTTCATATGATGACATTTTCCTGACGGAAGAGTGTCGGGAAAAACACCTCGCGCTGATCATACGACAAAATCCGCCGCGCCTAAGCTAATGAAGAAAAGTCTCCTGGATGGCTGCATACAATTCCTTATAACAAAGTTATAAGGAATTTTATGGAGCTCTCCGGGATACTTACAGTGCAAGCCCTGTGTGTCTTCTCATTGACAAAAGAGATGAGTTTGTTCTTAAAAGTTGTAGTCAGGGTTTAGCAAAAACAATGAAGTGTTTGTTTCAAGCTGACACCGAACTTTAATGAGCCTGTTCAGGAAACTAACTCACTGACGATTTTAATGAGTTTTCAGTAGTAAAGGAAGTCTTGATAGTCGGCAAACGCGTCAAACTGGAAGTTCGAATTTGATTCTGATCCTTGGCTGAATAACCTCCAAGCTTCTTTTACTTGAGCTTTTCCACTTTGTATTCTGTGTGGGCTGTGGTAATTTTGTTGTCTGTTATGGATGTGCTATAATGACCTATGTCAATTCTTCTTGTTTTAATTTTTATCAAGTTTTTCTACAAAACTTTGAGGAAAAAACGGAATCAATTCTGTTTCTTGTCGTACCACACGAGGAAAAAGGATTCAGAAAAGTTGTCTAGTTTTTCAAACAAACATTGGTCGAACTATAATGAGCCAGGTGAAACTGAATTACGTAAGGGCTATTTTATGAGACATTTACCAGAAGGTAAGTGCAGTTAATGGAACATGAAGCCCCAGGGAGGGTAGGCTAAGGTAGCCTGCCCCAATGTATGCTCTGTGCGATCTTTTTAAAAGCCTTATTTATGAATGAAAGCACGCTAATTTTAAGATGCAAACAAAAGCTGTTCGTGGTTGGAACCTGACTAATTTGTCGTATGTTTGTCATCATATTTTTCTTAGCATCGCGCAGATTGGTCGCTGTTTTCAAGGCCCTATTCATGGCTAGACTTTAATCGTGATAGGACTAGGTAGCTTATGGTACAACTGTATTCATTGGTCGAGATTTGAGACACTGTCTAGCTAGAAGGTTCTGCTATTTCAGACCTGGTCATTATTCGTCTAGCTTGCACGAAAGCAAACAGTTACAGTAATTTTGTTCTGCCGGGTCATTTACAGTGTGTACAATTTGCGGCGGCTTCAATGCGTCATCCCCTTTAGATGCCTAATGTTACAAGTCCTCTTCGATTAATTTCTTCCTTCGGTTAACCGGCTTACCGTATTTATTCGAATAAGCGCCCAACCTCGAATTAGCGCCCACCTCGAATAAGCGCCCATCCTAAAGGCAGAAAAAGTTAATAAGCGCCCAACCTCGAATAAGCGCCCACCCACCCTAACCACCCTAACCCCACCCCACCTCCCTCCCACTCCCACTCAAACTCAAATAAGCGACCAACCCCACCCCACCCCCCAAAAATTGAATAAGTACTAATAAGAGACTTCCCCGAAGACGGAGCTTTCTTCAAAGTATTTTACAGGAACCTTGCCTTGTTACATCTTCGAGTTCTGTCATTACCATTTATTGTTTTGTTGCAAAATAAACATACTACACTTGCAGAAAATACTGAAAATTTAATAAGCGCCCAGCCTCGAATAAGCGCCCACCTCGAATAAGCGCCCACTCTCAAGGTCCAAAAATTTAATAAGCGCCCAGGGCGGTTAATCGAATAAATACGGTAGCTGCCATTTGTCGTCGGTTTGTCCTTCAGTCGCGCAGTACATCTGCACCTCTCCTGGATCCTCGATGCCGTACACGTGCTACACGTTGGTTTGTTCTTGCTTTCACCGACGCTCTACGCAGATCCCCGGCTGAGTCTTCACAAATATTTGAGAAACTCTCTTTACCCTGCCACCGTGATCGGCCATCGCGCACTCTGCCGTCTCTCCATTCGCTCGATCAGTTTTTTAGTCAGCCCAAAAATCCAGTTCGTCGTACGTGATCTCTCCATTTTTGGCACCACGCTCTTTACTGTCTTTTTTGAGCGAGTACACAGTGCTTACGGTTTGATAAGGCTCCCGTGACTTCGTTAAAGTATATATATGTTGCATAAAAAAACGGTCCTTGTAAAAAAGCGTCATTTTTATGTAAAAAGCTGCGTTTTTACAAATTGAGCGGTTGTAAAAATACTGCTCTTTTACAAAAATATATTTTTGTAAAAAAGCAGCTTTTTTATGTAAAAAAGCTGCTCTTTTACAAGTTACCTGGTTGTAAAAATACTGCTTTTTTATGTAAAAAAGCTGCTTTTTTACAAATTAGCCGCTTGTAAAAATACTGCTTTTTTATGTAAAAAAAAGCTGCTTTTTTACAAAATATATTTTTGTAAAAAAGCTGCTTTTTTACAAGTTACTTGGTTGTAAAAATACTGCTTTTTTACAAAAATATATTTTTGTAAAAAAGCAGCTTTTTTATGTAAAAAAGCTGCTTTTTTACAAATTAACTGGTTGTAAAATACTGCTTTTTTACAAAAATATATTTTTGTAAAAAAGCAGCTTTTTTATGTAAAAAATCTGTTTTGTTACAAAAGATATTTTTGTAAGAAAGCTGCCTTTTTATGTAAAAATCCTGCTATTTTACACGTATAGACCATTTGACAAACTCATTTATCGAAGACAGGCTGTTTTCTATAGCATGGTTCGAAATTTATTGAACTGTAGTTTTCGTGCGCTTCTCAAACCGTACATTTTAAGATATCCGGCTAGTCACGTTCACGTTCCCGTGTCCCCTTTATTGTGGGGCATTTAAATTCCCTTGTTAACTCGCTGACAGCGTTAAAAATTTACATTCTTTTTATTCTTTTTATTCTTTCTTCTTGTTTCCTTTGTCATTCAATTTTCCAGGACCTCCTAATTGTTGGATGCGAAGAAGGAACAGGCAGTAATTTCATTTGTTATGCTTATCGGCCGAGGTCACGCACGGCAGTAACTGCATGTTAGGCAATAATAGAATAGCTGGGTTATTCACTGTCTTATTTATAAGCAATGCCTGTCACAATCTCTTGCAGCAACCAAAGCCTTCTATTCTCTCCTTCATTGCTACTTTTGTTCAAGCCGAAAACTGTACAGAATATTGTTCTGTATTATTTATCTATTTTCCCAAGGTTATCAGCTGCAATAATCGGTTTAACTGTCAACAAAATACTTGGCTATAATGCTTTGATCCTCTTAGCAGTGGATAAATAAATTATAACTCCATTTCTAGCATAAAATCTCCAGCAAGAATCAACGACAGCAATTGTTAGGCAATTTCCTGTATTATGTATGATGCGCTAAACTTCTATCACGGGATTCATGCTATGTTGAAATCCATGTTGATGCATGCAAGATTGTCATGTCTGCGTTACAACTTTAAGCTTTCAACATGATGTAGGAACATGTTCAGTCGGCTAATCAAGCAAAAGGAAACGCTAGCCTATAGCTACAAGCGTACAAACACTCGCTTGTTAGTCTAATTTTTGCAATACAGAGAGCAACTTGTAAGGCCATAAAAACAGCAGCCGATTTGTTTATAAGAATTAGGGACTATAAAGGCGGTCTGTAACGTACGACAATGCGTGTTTTATGTTAGAGATCGAGAAATAAGCCAGAAAACACTTGTAAAGGCTAAACAACTTTAATATGAACACTAGCTGAAATCGCCAGCAACATTTAGAGTATGACCGTTTTTTTACAAAATATATTTTTGTAAAAAAGCTGTCCTTTTACAAATATATATCAGTGTAAAAAAACCGCTTTCTTACGGTACCGTTTTTTTACACAACATATATATATATATATATATATCTATCCTCTGGAACCCAGAGAAGGCCACAGCTGGATTGGCAACCAATCTCCATGGTCAGGTTTCTCAGATCCTTTTCATCGCCCAGCTCACTCTGTCGCCGCCTGCTTTCTACGTCTACCGCTGTTTAGATGAACTTTCCGCTGGAGGCCCCTTTTTTATCGCTTGGTCCAGTCTTGTCGTCGTGTCGTCGCCTGCTTTCTACGTCTACCGTACGTCAAGCGCCGTTTGGGTGCCGCTTTTCTTAAGGTACAGTGCTTTTCTTTGTCTTATTATTTTCTTCATTTGTTCCGTTTCGCCGGTATGCCCCTTCCTCCCCTTATCGTTCGCATCAGGCTTGAGATCTGAAAAGAGGTTGTTTTTTCCTTTGTCGCATTCCTTACGCTGTTCCCTGCTGTCTCGATCTCCTGTTCACGCATAGCGTTACAAACGTTACACATTCCTTAGGCCTCGGTTTGAGGGTTTTTCGCCCAGTCCTGCCCGTCTCGCTGCCATTCTCGCGTGGCTCAGTTCCTATATTGTTCGATTCTACTATTTATCTCCATTTTAATATTTAAAAAAAAAAAAAAAAAAAATTCCGACGAAGCTCCAACCATCTCGGTTTCAGAGGCCGCCTTTTCCCTTGGAGTGGGCGTACAAATACGCTGCATGGATTTTTGTCATACGTGGTTTTAAATTCCATGTTGGCAAATAGTTCACGTGCATATAACTGTATCATCATGGCAAGATTAAGTTACTCTTCCCCGCTGTTCAATACTACAATACCCTGTAAACTAGTATATATGTATATATATATTTTTTTTTCATGGACCTGGTTCTGACCGAATGTTCTTATAGCTAAATTTCCACTGAACCCTTTTATCGCTGGACACCGTTCCTTGGCAAGTGTTGCAGTTTTCAGTATAAATTAATATTTTAGCGATGATCGTGGTGTTCAGTTTTGATGCCATCGTTTATTAATCTTGCTGCCTTCCCTTAGCGTTATTTACACGGTAAGCTAGTTTCTTATGGGGAGAAGTTATGTAGCTTATCCTTGTCCATCCTTTTATGTCTGTGGTTCTCTAATTTAATCACTATTTTACAGCATAAACAGGCAATTGTAGGCCGGTCTTTAACAGTTCTTTCTATTAGCTCTTGCAGTTTTTTCTTGTCATTTTAGTTTAAGGTAGGGCAGTGGCTAATTTTCAGTCACACTAGTATTTATTTTACCTAATTCATTTGCATGGGTGTGCAAAGCCGTTTACCGGCCTTTTAGCCATGTTACCCTTCCCCGCTATAGGTAAGTGATCATATCTGGTACAGGGCTGATTTGTTTCGGTGTTATCCTCCATTCTCCCCGTACCTTTGGCTCTGGACCCACTGGTCAAACCCTGTTACCTTCTAAGTCATGCCAGTCCATAGTATCCCTGGATTTTTTTTTCCAGGTTACGTTAGCCAGGGTCATTTATGAATGCGTCTAAAAAAACATTGAGCTTATATTCAATAATATTATATGCAGTGATATGTTAGCCCCATAATTTCATAGTTTCTTCCATATTTGTTCTGCTTATTGCTAGTATACCTTCAATCTCAGTTTCACTGGAATCAGTTTGTGTCCCCTGGTGTTATGTCTCTGGTTCTACGTACATGCCCCTCTTACCTTAGTTAGCATACCCTACCAAAGAAGCTCTATAGTTATTTCTGCTGGTGTTCCATACAGAGCATGCCATGCCGCCTTTTTTCTCTCACATAAAGGGCTTCTGTACTTATTATATTACCCTGGGGTATGGCTATTAAGCTGTTATCTACATGGCAATTTTGGCACAACCGTATTCCTGCTCACATGTACAACATGCATAATGATGTTTGCAGCTACTGTTAACTTCAAGTCCAACTAGCAAATCTAGCTTTACTTGAAGCGCGTACACAAATTTTTACCCTGTAATTAGGTCCCAATCTGTTTTGGACGGGTAAAGTCCAAATACCAATGGAATGCCACAACTAAAGAGCAGCTATCGCAAGAGTTATGGCCTGAATTGTAGGGGTTTTAGTACCCCCCTTACCTTATATTATTATTATGTAGTGCCACTCTTGTCTAATCCAGCTTTGCTGGGAAGTTTTTGTGGCCATCTATCAGTGGTCCATTCCTTGATAACCCAATTCGTTCACCAGACGTTATCAGTCATAGCTGACTTTTTACTCATCAATTCCTTTCGTATTTGAAATATAAATTAACAAAAAAAAAAAAAACTCCCGCCTATTTTAGTTATTAGGTGATCTTATTCTGATCCCTTCTCAGTTTAACTCTGTGCTTTTTGTTTTGTTCTTGTATGCCTGCACTGCTGTCCTCTGCATCCAACCGCGAGGTTTGACTCTCTGGGTGACTTAGTGTCCGTGTCTCACTTACCTTCTGCCTCCACTGGCCATGTGGGATTTGCTCTCTTTGCCACCAAGAAGTGTGATGTCAGAGTTCGCCTGCCGTCTGCATTGCAAGAGTTCTGTTGCTGCCTTGGCACCTGTTCCCTCATGCATCATGGACTTTGCACTTTATGAACTGCATTTACAAATATCTGACTTGAATTTTGCTGGCACTGGTTGCCCCATTCTCTTGGGGTTATGTACCTGCATTTGTGGGAGAATACGTTCCCTTTTTTTCCCCAAGGGGTTTTTAGGGTTTTCGTATCAGGCAGATACACCTCAAATCAGTGCCAGCCCATCACAGGCCTAAGGAAGGTTTGCGCATAGTAACAATAATTATTGTGTTGTGTCCTGGAAAGCTGATTGGGTGTCCAGTATATTTTTTCCTTCATTTGGGCCGCATTCACGCTAGTCTATTTCGCATTCCTCGTTGTAGCAAGTTAATGTCCCTAGGGCTCGTAGTTTTACTTCTCAGTTAACTTCTGCACCGATTGCGTGACTTTCTAAGTTACCTGATCATCAATTCCGCGTGACTTTCCAAGTCTGGCTTGCCTACAGCACGTGCGTCTTAGGCTTACGTCAATCAAACTGGCAGTTTTAGGTGGGGCAATCTCTCATAATAGCTTGTGTTCTTTACTGTGCCTTTTTTGTTTTGGTTTTGGTTTTTTTTTTCATTGATACAACGTTATTTTATGCTTGCCCAGCCTCGGTCTGGGCACTGTTTTACTTTCAGTCGGGTTGGGCACTTACGCAGCCCCTTTGTCACTTAACTACTTCGGGTCCCTACTTGCCACACGGGACTCCCATACATAAGTTTTAAAGGACATAGTTTTTCCATAGGCACAGCGTCTATTGCGGCAGCTGCGGGCTTACCAGACTGCTTTATCAATGTGTTCGAGATTGTTGGTCTGTTACCAAATGTATATTCATACTCCTGAAGCTGTCGTGCTCTCTGCTGTTCCCCAAATGGCTAGCGTGTCAGGGAACTTTATTTAGACTTTGTTTGGGTTGCTTGGGGGGATGCATTTCATGCATCTGTGGCGGTTAAGTCTGAGTTGCGACTTCCCCCAAGCTTTTGGAATTGCTTGTGTCTTGCCATCTTATTCATTTGCCTTAATCTTGTCCGATCCAGCCCGTGCGGCGCTGGGGAGATAAGAAAGGCTCTGCCAATACTCTTGTCCTACCCCACGGTAGTGGGGCGATAAGTGAGGCTTGTGTTTTTGCTGTGCGCATAACCTGAAGTCGCTAGAACCTGCCACAGGGCTGTGTCCCCCCCTTATTACGCCATCTTGTAGTAATTGTCTTATTTGCCTGCGTGCGTTATTTAGTTGTGTTACCTTTTCATGCGTATCTTAAGCGGAATAGTGACATTAAATACCTTTTTAGGTCTTAATATGTTGTCTTTGCAACAACGTTTCCCTGCTAGCAGAGGTCTCTCACGACCAGAGACCTCTGCTAGCAGGGAACAACAAAGTCTGCATGACGTTTTCTTGATCAACATCGCTGTAAGTAATTCGGCCAATTCAACACAAGCTGCATGCAAATATGCTTGAGTCATAAGAATTTCCCTAGCAGAGCGCAATACATGTGAGTTATTAACCGAATTCAGATGGCTGGATAAGGAAACTTGGCAAGGGCCTTTAGGTTTTGAGTCTGTTATGAGAAGCAAAACGCGCGCTGTTGAAAACTTTATAATGGCGTCTCGTTTAGTAAATATTCGTACTGGGCGATACTTATTATATACATGTATAAACTATTTCAACATGAAAGTCAATCAATTAAATTGCTAATCGATCGTGGGCGGCCAGCCTTGACAGACGTTTGCATAGAGTTAACTTGTAGAAAGGAAGTCTTAACAGTCCAAACATGGCAAACTGGTTTGTTTATAACTTTTGGGTCGGTTGAGACAGGTTTTGATTGAGTGAACCCCATAACTATCAAAGCTTATCAACAGTAATTAGGTATAAAATAAAGATATCCCCTCTAACTTGCAACTGAGAAAAATTTTCTGTAGAACAGTTTTGATTATACCTCATGTCCTTTTTTAAACGAGCGTCCCTAATCATTTTAAACACCTGCCGACTTCTTTTTATGTCATCATATGTTTTAAAGCTTAGTATATAAAAATTCACGACACATATCGATTCTTGTTATTTTATTCGTATTTTTAATTGTCCAACTCCGACATCCTTTACTAAAGCAAAATAGCGATATCCATAAGGACACACGTTTCGTTTAAGTGAACGAAACCCCATAACTATAAATAATGCTCGGGTATAAAATAAAGATATTCACTGTGGCAACAACATTTTTCTACTAATTTTGATTATCACCTCAATTTGTCTTCTTTTAACAAAGCGGCCCTAACCATTTTAAACACCTGCTTGCTTTTTAGGTTAATATACAGTATGTTGCCTAGTATCCGGACGGTACCAGTATCCACCCACTTGAAACAAAAACTCAGTTTTTGAGGCGCCCTTTTCAGTTCTCGGTAAACGAAGTATTTCGAATGAAAGCTGAACATTTCAGCTTTAAGATGAACGTTTTTGCGATTTGAAAGCTTGCGAAACAGTCGCAGAAGACGCCGTTCTGTTCAGGTGAGTAAACTTTTCATGGCTATTATTTACGCTGTTTACTGCAAAGTAAAATTAGTGCTGCTCAGAAAAGGGAGGGTAATGTGTGATATTTTCAAAGAAACTATTTTATTTTTAAAGTGAAGATACTTAAGGAAGACAGGTTTTCAGAAAGTTTATTAATTCTTCTTGAAATTCGACTTGTTTGGAATAACGGAGGCCGGAAACATTCACTAAGTATTGTCAGGTGCGCATTTTCCGGACATTTTTTTATTTGCTGTACAGAATCGATGAATTAGCTTTGTACATTATCCGGATAAGATTTATTTCAAATCAGTAACTATAATTAAAGCTTAGGATATATGATATAGTCGTAAAATGTAATTCTACTCAACTCCGTATGGAAATTTTCTTCACTCATTCAGAGGCGACTTGATTTCGTGTGCACCGCTTGTTTCGCGTGACTGCATTTTCTATATATAACCGAAAACGTCTCAGTTGAACCTGGAATTCTCATACTTTCCCCAGTGGTGACTACTAGAATGTGGTTGCAACGGTCTGAAAAAATGTCACAAAGGGATTTAGAGATGTGAAAGAAGGAGGAATTAGTTCTAGAAAAGCAGGCTTATTGTGGGGACTGAGCATGAAGAAATCAACACCGCAGGTCAGACTAAAAATGAAGAAAAAAAGTCGTTTGCAGATTGGCTAATTGAGCTTGCAAACTGCGGCTTCGGCATGTCCACGGATGCCTTCCTTTAATCAGTGAAAAAGTTCCTAGACGAGGAAGTGTTAAACTGTCTTTCGTCATATTAAGGACTAAATAGATTTTCTCTGGGCCAAATTTCAGAGCTCTTGCGATTAACAAAGGAAAGTTATTGCAATCTTAAACTGAAGTGTCCGGATACTGGGCAACATACCGTACGTTTTTAGTCCAGCAAATAAATTCTGGACACTCAGATTCTTGTTATTCGTACTTTTATTCGTACGTTATTCTTGCGAAATATCGACTGTTCGTATTTTTTCTTTTTTCAACAGCTTATTTATAACAATTTATTATTGCTTTTTGCAGCCCCAGACGAAGGATAGTATTATGAAAACAAAATATCGGGCAATTAAGCAATAGCCTGTCTTTTGGCTGCCAGCTTGCATTTGCTTTTACGTTTTTTTCCGACCGTAGAGACTTTATAATCTTGTCGCGCGCGAAGCGCGCGCGCAGTCTGCCAACCGCGCGTGGTCTTAGCCAGCTGCGACATTCGAGGCTTCAAAAATAAATAAATCTTTCTTTCTCTGAATATATGCTTGGTATCCGCCAATGACGTCATGGAGCATTTTGCGTTTCCAGGAAACATAGACTTCGCCGCATTTTGATGTGTTTATTCATCGTTAGCCTGTGCTCCTTTCCGATTTTTTTTTGAGGTGAGGGGCGGCTGTACACAGGCTATTCATCGTCTGTGAATCAAAGTTTACCATCGGTGAATCACGAACAATTTCCCATGCAAATGACACACAAGCACAACAAGTGACTCCAAATCCTCGCCCAGGAAGATTTTCCACCGAAACTCCTCTGGAGCGAGAACGCCGACTTCAAATTCAGCGTGAACAACGAAGGAGAAAAAGTCAACAAGAAACCGCGGAGCAGAAGGAACAGTCGCTTAGCACAGCGAAGGCAACGCCGACAACAAGAGACAGAGGAACAGGAGATTGGAATCAGAGGCATTATGATCGTTCACTGTCCAAAACCCATCCCCGCCGATATATGTAGATCAAAGTCTGCAACGTTTCAGCTCTGTATTACAGCCCGAACTATAATAATTTTCAGGCGAACTGCGCCTGACCAGATTTGTTCTTTGTTTTGGTCTTTTTCTAAATCCGGGCGCCGAAATAATGCTACATCTGCGTTTTTTCAACACACTGTTAACAATCACACCACATAATACGCAAAAAAGAAGAAGAAGAAAAGAAAAAACAACATATGGACCTTTAAGACGATATTCGCGGTTGGTCACCCATCCAGTTCTTAACCCCGACCGACAGGGCTTAACTTGAGTGCCGTTACCAAACCGAGTTTCGCGAGGCTTATTGCGAGATACGTATTTCTAGTTCTCATTACTGATCCTGATCAACACCAAGATCCGGCTTTACTTCGCGGTCGTTTTTCCAAGTGGGTATTGTAACATTGAAAACTGAGGGGATCCCCCTAGGGGCCCCTGACTGACTTACATGCGCACCCCGAAAACGGGGAACCGCGTGCGTTGTGTTTTTGACTTGCTTGGGACACGAACATGTTAGAATAGTCTTCACTAGTTGTTGAATTTAGCCTCATTGAACGATCCTATAACATGGTGTCAGAAGTGGGATAACAGTGGTTATCTGCCTTGCCGAACTGTGATAAATTATTGGACGAGTTGATGGAACAAACAAGTTTCCTGTTGAGTTGTATTTTTGTATCTTGTATAATGACCGAGCGAGATTCTCGAATTCCCGGTCAATTGCTCCTAGACGCGAATGCTGCGGAGAACTGGAGGAAATTTTTTATGCAATTTGAGATCTACCTTGTTGCGAAAGGTAAAGATGATAAAGCGGACAAACTGAAGGTAAATATGTTGTTACATTGTGCTGGACCAGAAGCTATCGAAGAGTACTGTCACTTTGTGTTTACCGATGAAGAAGACAAAGATTGCTATCAAGATGTCTGTCGCAAATTCGACGAAGTGTGCCAGGGTGCTAGAAATGTAATTTATGAGCGACTGGTGTTTAATCAGCGAAATCAGAAGGAAGATGAGAGGATTGACAATTTCTTCAGTGAACTGAAAAGACTGTCGTTAACTTGTGAATTTGGCGACCTTTGAGATTCACTCATTCGTGATCGTATTGTTGGAGGAGTTTTGTCAGACGAATTGCGAGGTGAACCGCTGAAGAAACCAGATTTAACGCTGCAAACTGCTCATGATTATTGCCGTACATTCGAGGCAGCCGAACTACAGAAATACAAGTTTAATACACCAACAGTTGCGGGTTCCGAACGTTCTCTTCACCCTCTCAGGAAGGTCAAGGTTCAAGAAAAGACACCCGCTCGTAACTGTAAATTTTGTGGTTACAAGCACCCATTTACTCAGCCACCTCGCTGCCCAGCTCTTGGAAAGAAATGCAACAAGTGTAAGAAGGAAGGACACTTTGCACAAGTGCACGTGCAAAGAATTAAGTGCTGAAAGTTCACAACTTGCAGCTGTGGAACATGAGCCTCCAATGAATCACGATGTGCACACATATTTTGGATCAGTTGAGCTGGATAGTACCTCCGGCACTCGAACGAAATCTAGGAGCTTGATTACTGTCAAAATTGCTGGCAAAGATGTACAGATCGAAGCAGATACTGGTGCAGAAGCTACAGTCATTCCCGATGAGCTGTACAAGGAAATCACAAACAAACCTCTTCAGAAACTTCAGCAACCTTTGAAGGGGTGGCTTGGGCCTAAACCCATCCATCCAAAGGGCTCTGTGAGGCTTCCAACTCGATATGGGAGTCGTGAACTTAACCTGTTGTATCTTGTTGTTGATGGAAATTTTACACCATTGCTGGGTTGTGATGCTTGTTTAGACTATTTGTTTTTAACGCCATCCATGGATTCGCGCCAACGTATTTAAGAGAACTTGTGTCAATTAAAAGATCAGGAAATTATAATTTAAGATCCTCCTCGGATGGGTTGTTTCTTACAACGCCAACTTATAGAGGTACGGTTACATTAGGAGACAGATCATTCCAGGTCGCAGCTCCGGCACTTTGGAATGTATTACCGCGTGAGATTACAGATCTAGGGATTTTTAAGTGCCATCTGAAAACGCACCTCTTTAGGGAAACTTTTTATTAATTTTTATCACGATAATTACTAATATCTTAACATATGTTGTATATTTTAATTTTATCATATTATATTTTAGATAATTATTAGTTAGATACCTTGTATTAAATTATTATAGATAGAAAGCATGCAATGCGCGCTTGATCATTTCATGGAAAGCGCGCAATATAAGAATTAAATTAATATTATTATTATTAGACTTAGAAGTCCTTGAGTTTATGAACCTTGAACTGATAACTACTCCAGAGTCAAAACAACCGATCCTGTGTTGCAGGATTATAAAGATTGTTTTAGTGATAAACCTGGCAAGCTACCTAACAAAGTACATTTGGAAGTTGATCCGTCAGTTCCTCCAGTAGTCCATCCTCCCAGAAAAATTCCAATTGCACTTCTTGAACCTGCACGAGAGAAGCTCACAGAGATGGAAGAAGATGGGATTATTGTTAAAGAAGAGGAACACACCCCTTGGGTTTCATCTATGCTAGTGATTGACAAGCGAAAAGTGAAAGAAAAGAACACTCCACTCTCGAAGAATGATGTTCGAATTTTTATTGACCCAAGGGACCTAAACAAAGCTCTTAAGAGACCCCACTATCCAATGGTTACCGTAGAGGAGGTTGCCAACAGATTATCGGGTGCAAAGAGTTTCATGTCCCTCGATGCTTGCAGTGGATACTGGCAGCTCCCAGTGGATGACGAAAGCTCAAAGCTCTTAACATTCAATGCCCCGTGGGGTCGATATCGATTTACAAGGCTCCCTTTTGGCATCTCTTCTGCCCCTGAAATCTACCAAAGGGAGATGGACAAACTCTTTGAAGGGGTTCCTGTGGAGATTATAGTGGATGATTTCGTGATTCATGGTAAAGATCAAACCGACGATGATCAGAAGTTGAGAAGAGTACTGGATAGAAGCAGAGAAGAGGATTGAAGTTCAATCCAAAGAAAGTGAAACTTCGTGTTCCTGAAGTAAGCTATGTTGGACATGTGTTCTCGTCCGAAGGATTGAAACCTGACCCTGATAAAATCCGTGCGATCAGTGAGATGCCTCCTCCTTCTGACAAAGAGGGTGTATTTCGAATACTAGGAACTGTCAATTACCTAGCCAAGTTCATTGAACACAAAGCCAATCTACAAGAGCCAATTTCATAGCTTACCCAAAAAGATGTCGCATTTGTGTGGGAGAAACCACAACAAGAGGCTTTTGCTAAGCTCAAGTCTGTCATCACTAGTGCGCCGGTGTTAGCATACTTTGATAACAGCAAAGAAACAGTGCTAAGTGTTGATGCCAGTAGCACAGGCCTTGGTGCAGTGATCATGCAGGAGGGCAAACCAGTTGCCTTCAGTTCAAAGACATTGACTCCCCTAGAGAAGATGTATGCAAATATTGAAAGAGAGCTGTTAGCGATTGTATGGGGAGCACAAAAGTTTCACACATATGCGTACGAGCGCAGAGTTATTGTTGAGACAGACCACAAACCGCTGGAGTCAACCTTTCGGAAACCACTGAATGAGGCCCCTCCCAGGCTACAGAGGATGTTGCTGAACTCACTAAGTATGACCTTGTGGTGCGTTATGTCCCCGGAAAACAGCAGGTCATTTCAGACTGCCTTAGCAGAGCACCTCACAGTGAAACTGAACCGTTCAGTGAATCCGAAGATGTCATCGGAGTTAATCTTGTTGAGAAACTTGGATTAGAAAGCAGCACCCTGAAGAGGTTCAAGGACAGCTCATGATCAAGTGCTGATGAGACATCAAGAGTGGTGATGGAGTACGTTTAGAAAGGATGGCTCTCTGAGAAAGAACAAGTTGATGCACTTGCCCGGGAATATTGGAATTTCAGAGAAGAGCTGAGTGTTGAGGATGGCATGTTATTTAAATCAGACAGAATTGTAGTGCCAAGACCATTGAGTGCTGAAGTGTTAGATGAAATCCATAGAGCTCACATGGGAGAGAGCAAAAGCCTTTCCTTTGCGAGGGATTATGTTTTCTGGCCTTCCATGGCTGCCCAAATCAAAGACAAAGTCAGTTCATGTGCCGTGTGTAATGCGTTCCGCAACCGACAACAGAGAGAGACATTACATCCTCATTACATTCCGGGATTACCTTGGCAAGTTGTTGGGACTGATCTGTTTGAATATGGTGGCCAAAGGTACCTGTTAGTCACTGACTTCTGTTCGAAGTACTTTGAAATAGAACTCCTTCGCCAGAACACTGCCATTTGTGTCATCAACAACTTGAAGAAAATATTTGCAAGGTTTGGAATCCCAGAGAAAGTTGTCAGCGACAACGGACCGCAGTACAGCAACACCAGAAATTTGTTCAGCAACAACCATGAGTTCAAGAAATTCGCTGAGGAGTGGGGATTTTCCCATACAACCAGCTCACCAGAGTATCCTCAATCAAATGGCGCAGCAGAAAGACCTGTACAGACCGCAAAACGCATTCTTAAGAGGGCTGCCGCAGAGAACAAAGGCCCATTTGAGGGACTGTTAAAGTATCGCAACATCCCATTTGAAGATATCTGAGTCACTTGCCCAGCTGCTGATGAGTCGACGCACTCGAACAATGATACCAACTCATCGACGCCTCTTGTTCTCTCCTCAGGCATCGGATCGTGGTCATGTTCTGGAAAACGCTTCATCAGCGACATCATAATGCCAAGTCTAATTATGACAAGCAGAGTAGAGATTTGCCTCCCGTGGAAGTTGGAGACAAGGTGCGGTTTCGTCCAAATGGTGAGAGGGAATGGCGGAAAGCTGAAGTAATGCCAAGATCATACATGCTGGAAGATGAATATGGACGTGCTTACTGGAGAAATAGAAGACAGATCCTCTCTGTTCCAAATGATTCTCCCATGACCCCAAGGACAAGGGCTTCTCCCATAAGTACCCAACCTCGTGCCTCTCCTGCGAGTACAAGACAGCCACTTGTAAATGGGAAGCCAGTGCCAAGTCCACTGACACTAGAGAGACAGACAGAAACAATTTCACAGACTCCCATTACAACCAGATCTGGGCGTCAAGTTAGGAGGCCGCAAAGACTCATTGAATCATGTTAGGGGGGAGACGTTGTAACATTGAAACCTGAGGGGATCCCCCTAGGGGCCCCTGACTGACTTACATGCGCACCCCGAAAACAGTGAACCGCGTGCGTTGTGTTTTTGATTTGCTTGGGACACGAACATGTTAGAATAGTCTTTACTATTGGGGCCCCTTATTTTAAGACCAAACTGAACCCGTCTGGATGACCGTCCCCACCACCCCCTTATCTGAAGGTCTAGCTCTACCACTGATGTTTACAATTCTTTTTTAAAAGCAAAGACTTCGTTTAGTTAGAAAGTATTTCATATTTTCATCCTTAAGTAAAATGAATAAGGATTAAAGCGAAAATAAGTGAGTGAACACCAGGTTGAAGAAAGACGGATGGATGAGCCGTAAGGCGTTTCGGAGATTCGTCCTTTTTATGTGAAAAATATATAGAAGTTACGAACTACCTTACATGTTAGTAGACTATTGATACTGTCAATGGATAAAATCACCACGATTGTGACAAATGCTTAAGGGTCGGTCGAAATTTGTGCTTTGGCGAAACAGTCAAAAGTACTCAGTAAAATGCAATGCAGTTAGCTTAAAGCTGTTTACTCATAGTGCAAGCAAACCTTGACTTATGGCGTACCGTGACTTCGTTTAGTTGATTTTTTGTTTTTTTTTAGTTTTAATGTACTAACAGAAGCCTGTTAGACCACAAATGCGGGCGGACCATATTTCATTTCCAGGGACCGTAAAGAGGGGGGTGGTGATGGGGAGGTGCGCGTAACCACCGCTGAAATCAGGGGTATCCACTCCAGGGGTATTCTCCCACGGAACATTTTGAAAGAAAGACCGTCGGAAATGCGATTTCCAGCGTTTTGAGGTGCATTTGCGACATATTTTATAGCATTTTGCTCATTGTGTTAATGAGAAAAGGCATCATAATAATGAAAATCTTTAATAAAGTAGCCAACGTCACAAAGTTATTTGCAGGTCGATCATCGCTTAAAAAGGCTAACTGATTATACAAAAACAAATTGATACACAAAACATATAATTCGTAATATAAACTTAACGTTTTACAGCCGAAGAGCTGGATAAATTGCTAACACGAGCTCATTTTCTTAGGGGGAAGCAGTGAAACTAGAGTTCTTGGTGACTTCGTTTACAAGCGAGTTTAAAACTTTGGGGCCTTGGAGAAAAAAAATAATTATTTCTTAAAGTTTGTTCTATGATAGGGTAGACAGTATGACCTGGGAATTTTTACTATTTTAAGAGTGAGAGTTGATGATAGTTGAGGTGAAGCTGCTTTAATTTCATACAAAAAAATACGTTCTTTGGAAAATTATAACAGAACTTTTGTCTGTTTTCTCTTTCCTTTTCTCAGATCAACATTATTACGGGTCATACCTAAGATGAGCAGTACAGCAGTTATTTCCTTTCTTGGTATTGTCTTGGTGTTTGGATCACTGAAGTGTAACGCTAACAAGACAGATCTTTATATTCTCCAGATGGTTGCAACACCCTCTTTTAACGGCATGATCCCCTGTGAAGGGATGACATTTGCTTACGATGTTGCTAAGAACTCCTCTTCTTTCAAATCCTTCTTTGAAAAGTATGAAATTAAGATGAATTGCTCTTGGACTTCGGTAAGTTCGCAACTCGATTTATGGGGGCGAGTTTCAAGTTTCCCGTTTGACAAAGGCCGACGCCATTTTTACGACATATTAGTCAGAGAGATTGAGCATCGCGTTTACGGCAAACGTGAGATTCAAGTTGAGAAATTTTCAACGTGTGAAATGAGCAGATAAAAACAGCTTAAAACAATTTTCATGGATAGAATTGGTGTGAATCTACTGATTTTCGAGCAGTTGTAATGAACAGTAATCGACAAGTAAAGGCGAAACTTGGTCACGTGGTACAACCTCACGTTTGCCGTTTGCCGTATCTCTCTAGAGAATAGAGAGTTTTAGATCCGAGTTTACCGCGAACCTCTAACCACAGTTTGCGGTTACCCAATTGCGGTTCGACGTTCAAACATAATTCGATTTAGATTGGCGGTGGATTTGATTACGGCCGCCATTTTGAATCTGCAGCCATGAATGGCACTTGTGTTCAAGATCAAATAGGATTTATCAAAATTAATTCAACATTTTGCCCGAATTTGTGCCTCTGTTAATGGATAAAGACTTGCTCCACAAGATTTTTGTATCATTACGTGGGATAAAACAAGAATTATACGCTAAAAGCTTTCAGGTAAATGACATACATGAAAACCTTCCTCCCCACGTTGAAGACGCCGTCGTAAACCTCAAACGTGACGCGAAAGACTTGTCACGTGACCTCCAGCGGTTAGAGGTTCGCGGTAAACTCGGATCTAAAACTCTCTTCTATTGGTCGCGTTTACGGCAAACGGCAAACATGAGTTTATATGACCTGACCACGTTCTTGCCTCTACTTGTCCTGTTTACTGTTCTTTATAACTACACGAAATCGGTAGATTCACGCCAGTTCACGGCTATCCGTCAGAAACGTTTTGAGCTGTTTTTATTTGCTCATTTCCTATTTGAAAGGTTTTCAACTTGAATCTCACGTTTGCCGTTTGCCGTTTGCCGTTTGCCGTTTGCCCTAAACGTGACTCGAAATCTCTCCACTGACTTTGCGATTTTTAGAGCTGTTGGATTTTTTTCGTATTTCCGAATTGAACCCGAACCTTTCTGACGCATTATTCTTGTAAACATTTTGTTGCTTATAAACATTCATTGGATGAGGTTTCTGTGATATCCAAAATAATCAAGGTCGAGGTAGGGGTTATCAGCCGAAGCCGAAGGCTAAGGCTCATAACCCTTCCGAGACCTTGATTATTCTGGATATCACAAAACCGAATCTAATAACTATTTTTTTCGAGCTTTAGAAATTTCTATATTTGCTACTTCGAACAATTATTTAGAGAAAAAATCGTTGCGGATGCCCCTTTAGAGTACCAAATGCACACTGTAAAATGGACTGCCGATGGAAGAAATGGCTCTCGCCTTTGATGATATCCGCCTCCTGGTTAGCCTACGTCACAAACTTAATCTAGACCCGGTGGCCAGAAGTTTAGTTCCGTCAGTGGCGCAGGCTACCGAAATGAAATTCTTGCCTGCACCTGTAGCAAAAGAAGACAGGAGGCAGTTTCACTACCTCGTATTCTGAAGTAACAAAGCTGAGCCACTAATTTTGCAGTTCAATTGAAGCGAAGACGCGTTAGCTAGAGTTTTAAAAATATGAGCAAATAGCTTGACATATAGTCCCTGTAAGACCTTGAGTGTTGGCCCGGCTGGGAGTCGAACCCTGGCCTACCTCTATAAGCCTGGTACCTAAACAATATTTCGCTTAGTAGTTATTAGTTAATTTTTTTATTGGCAGGTTGATTCATAGTATTGAAGTATTGTTTTATTATTTGCAACAGGAAGATCCCGGGATCGCTGTTGTGAAGTTCAGTTTTGTTTTATTATTTGCAACAGGGACATCCCGGCGCCGCTATTTTGCAAATTGTTCAAGCTTTTAAAGAAACCTATCCGCTGATAGTGCTAGGGCCTCACACTTCTAAGGAAGCTACTGCAGTTTTACCGGTGGTGAACGTTTACAGAAAGCTTATGGTAAGTAACAGTCACAATAAAAAAATTCGTAGTATAAACAAACAGTAGTTACATGGACACAGTTTGATAACGCCTAGATTGTGTTCACAGTGCCCTATTTTTCCGTAAGATCGTCGAGATCGAGCGCTTGACTTTGCGTTTCTTGGATGAGTGTCAAATCTACTAAAGGGGCAGGGGACGGTTATTTTCTCTCCTCCCTTCCCCCACGCTGTAAACCTGGACGCCTCTTCGGTACATGTGAAATCAAGATGGCCGCCCGTACCGGAAATCGCTCGATCCTGACGATGTTACTAAAAAAAAATAGGGGACTATGAACTGAAATCGCCTTGAGAGCCGTTTGTTGACAAAAAGAATATTTCGAGAGACCCAATTTTATTTCCCGACCTAAACGAAAGCTGGTTGGGAATAACGATGATAATCATCATCATCCTCATCAAAGGGCCAATATAGTTACAGGCAGCCCAGGCTTACTATGTGCCAATAATTGATCGCGGAGCCTACATTCCTGTAGAAATTGGAAACCTATCGATGAGGGAAAATTTGTTATGAAGTCAGCCTACACCCGTCTAAAAGTCCCCACGTCCGTCCTACAGACTGTGGGGTTAGGGCAGGAGAGACTCTGCAAGAGAAGGGACGGGGGAATCCATTACATGCAGCTACTGGACGTTCCACCTGCTTTTGTGCTATCTTTCCAAAACTGACCTATTTGATGAAGGACTGGGATTCCTTGAACACACGGCTAGAAAATCTACTTACCTTCAATATCCCGTAAAGCCAAAATCTCCAAGTGCGACAAAGACAAAGAAAACGTTTGAGAATTGCTAGTAGAATGGAACGCGTGACCAAACGTTTAAGAGATTAGTATCAGATGAAGCACGTTAACTGCGCCAAAATATCCTTGCCTACTCGTCAAATGGCTTCGAAAACCGTGACAAGGTCAATTGCCAGTCAAGAATTTTGTAGTGTGCTGCGGTTTCTTTTTTTATAAATTTGTGCCCTGAGTACCGCTTGAATGAAGTTTGATGCGTCTGTTGACATGTACTTTCTCTACCCTTGCCGAAAAACTATCTAAATATGAAAGAATTATCGTTTCTTCTACCCACAGGCTCGGGGATCGTAACATTTCGAGATTATAAACTCTCTTCTCTAGGAAATAAAGCATTATCGTCTGTTTCCCGATTCAAACAATCTTCTCACTGAGGGTGGATTTTCACTGTTTCGTAACACGTGCGTACGCACGTATTTTTTGCGCGGGTAAATAGAATAGAAGCAATGTATGAAGTAGCACGTACGTGTAAACGTAAAAGTTGAGCGAGTTTCAACAACTTTAAGGTTTACGCACGATCTTTCATACCTTGCCTCTAATTTGTTAACGCACGCTGAGTTTACGTGCCTAAACACGTAAAAATTACGCGAAAGTGGAAATCCACCCTAAGAAGTCTAAGGCTTAATTTCCAGTGTCGCGTAATTTTTACGTTCGCAAATAAAATAGAGGCAATGCATGAAAAGTCTTTCGTAAACGCAAAACTTGAACCTCGCTCAACTTCTAGTTTAAGCTCAGTACTTTTTATCTTGCCACTATTTTATTTAGAATACGTGATTAAAATTTACGTGCGTCAAAGGAGTCAGTGGAAATCAAACTTAAGAAAGTCAAACAGGCGATGAGGTCGACTGGTTGCACGTCACGTTATATAAAAGTTCGAGACCGTAACCTGCCGCTTGAAATTTGGATTAATCCAGAGTCAAACTTAACCGTCTTTTGAGGAACCGGGCCCTGGTGAAGACTAGCAACACACCTGCCACCTCACACGTATTATTTTTGTGTCGGATAACTGACCACCTGCCCATCCCGTAAGTCGCAATTTGTCCTAAGTGAGAAGTAAGTGTTAATGTTGACTTAGGGGAGGGGTAGGTGGTCACCTTTCTGTCACACGCCTGCGGAACGATCACACGCACAATGCACAGTCCCCCAAAACGACCAAATAGGTTATAAGTAGGTTGAGTGTGATCGTCCGGGTGAACGTACTCCTGAACAGGCCTGTTGTTGTTGACAGTGACTGACGTTTCGACAACCTGTGCGCTAGTCATCCGTTCAGATTCAAAATTGAATTGTATCACGTCAGTTGATGGTATTTGATCTGGTTATTGACCTGATTATCGGCGTCTGTCAGTTGAGCGGTGATGTTATTGGCTATAAAGACTCGTAATGTCATTGTCGCGTTTTGATCCGTCTATTGTCGCAGTTACTGAAGCAGTTGTTTATTGTTAGTCAAATTGTCTGTTGTCCAGTCATTGTGTCCTAGTTAGTTTTGCTTGATTCCGTCAATAATTCGTTGTATTGGTACGGTGCTGGTAACTGTTGACTAGGATTCCGTGACGTTTTTTTGTAAGTTAGTAAACTACTTTTCTAAAGTGATTCGTTGATAGTAGTATGTAGAATACGTCATATATGTCGCAGAGTGCCTGTCGATTTGATGTTTCTTCTGTAAATGGTGTTCAGCAATATGATTGTTGACGTCACCTTTTCGCTCGCTTATGATCAGTTAGTCGCGAGCTAAGGTTTCACCAATAAAATTGGCCTGCCAATTGCAGCATTTGATCTTGTATACTGCTCCCTCTGCCCTCTGGTTTGTCTTTGTCATTAAAATTAGTTAGTAGCCGTCGTAAAGTGGTTATCGGTTTGTGTACAACGCGTACGTTGTAGAGTTGTTGTATACGTGCGATAGTTTCAAAGGCGCCTCAGATCTACGGCATTGTCGCTGCCGTAACAGGGCCAACACTCAGACCAACGTTAACTCTGGCATCGTGAGACAAACGATATAATTAACCAATAACAATAACCTTATTTATTAGTAACATATGGTTGCTTTTGAATTAACATATAGTTGTTTCTCCTTGAAACAGATAACATTTCTCGAAACAACAGTTCAACTGGCAGAGCTAGTGACTGATTCTTTTGCCTTCACATTTTTACCAACGGCGTTTTCATTTAATCAGCCCAAGATCAAATTTATGAACATTTTCAACTGGGAGAGAGCTGCTGTTGTGTATGATTTCTTGACAGATAGAGGGGCTAACGTTAAGGTTAGTATTCTGTCAATTTATGGCACAGGGCAAAATGATAACAATTCACTTAGGAATTGAAAAGATAAAAATCGTGCAAAATAATCCGCATGCAAGAAACTGACTTAAATATACTTATTTTCTTATGTAGAAATAGTGATAACTAAACGACCAGTAATTGGAAAACTTTGCTCCATGCGATGGTACAAATGGACGTTTGCTTTTTTCCCACTAAAGAAGTCAGTCTAAGTCTGTCGTTATTATGACTGGCGCTGCAAGCGGGCGAAGTGAAGCGAGTGTTGTGTTCTGATTGGCCAATTGCTGGCCAAATCTGTTCTGTCAGCAAGGCTGGAAATGAGACTTGTTCTCTGAGTGTTTTGATGGACCTCGATTTTGCTCCTAGCATTTTATTTACTTCCTAGTAAGCTTTAGCTTTTTTGGTGCTCCGGTCATTAATTAACTACCTGTATAAGGCCTGTTTCAAACGTCGTGCTACTGCTGTGCTAAGCTGGCTCGCCTGTAGCTCGACTGCAGCACGACATTAGCAAGACTTGGTTTCAGACATCGAATTTAATTCACACAATGACAGTCGAATGGAACGGCTGTTGCCAAAAACAAAACACAAAAATAAAGAAACGGTTTAGCAAACTTTTAAATATATTCTAATGTATTTATAATTCATGAATTGAGTTCGGCACGGCGGTAGCACGACTTGGTTTCAAACGTCGCGCTACTGCAGTGCTAAAGTCGAATTTAATTCGATCAATTGAGTTCGGCACGGCAGTAGCACGACGTTTGAAACGGGCCTAAGGCATCCTTTCTTATCTTGGGATACTTTGATCAAGTATATTTAAAACTGCATTTGTTGCATCGCAAGATCTAAGGCCGTTGGGGGTGTGAACAAAGTAAAGTTATGTTGATAGTGGCCTTAGCTCCCACGAGTCTCCTATAGCTTATATAGTGGTAGAGCATCTGGACTGGTAACCAGAAGGTCATTGCTTAATTCAACTCCTACAGAGAAGAGAAGTGATGACGTCACAAAAACTAAATTTGTGAAATTATAAGATAGGTTGGCATATCCAGAGAGAACAAAATGAAGAATGCCCTCTTGCTAAAAAGCAGCCTTTTTTACTCCCCACCAATTTGCCTTAAAAGGTGGGGAGTAAGTATCCTGTACTTTGCGCATGTGCAATTCGTTTGATAGTACCATGTGCTTGGTCGGACATGCTTCTGATGCTTGTTGCATTTTACTGTTCAAATTCTCCTACTAAATACGTGAAATCCTAGTACATTACAAACTCCATATAAATCCTTCTAAAACTAGACCTCGATCGTAAGCGTTACGATCCAGGCCATTTTTACAAGGATTGGTATGGAGTCATCAGAGCATAACGGTACTTATTATATGACTGAGTCTGTTTTCGCCATGCGATTGGTCAATTTGCGGTCCGTAACTTGCTATACGGACCAAAATTTTTAAAGAAAATGCTCATTTCGGAGCTCTAAATCTCTTAACCTCGGAAAAAAGGTTTAAATAAAGTTATAAGACGCTTGTCAACCTTAAGGACTTGGATGTTGACTTTGGCCTTCAACATTTCAAACTGTTTTTATTTGTGAACGAAGGCGATGAAGAAACTAACTCGTAATCTTATCGAAGAGGATTCTAGTCAGTGTTTGGAAATTTTATCGCAGTACACAGTTAAGAAGACGAAAATCGACTGGCAGAGATTCGAGATGTTTTGCCTAAGAGAAATGAGTAATTCTTTCGACAAATATGATAACAAACATACCTGCACTCGATCATCTTGACAAGCTTCTTTGCCATTTGCAGTGTTTTTCAAAGACCAACGAAAGAAAGATAGAAGCGAGTTCGAGCCAGACACAATGCCCAGTTTTTTTTTAAGAGGAGTGAATACTTACAGTGCTCTTAGTTTTGACGGAATAAACTTTAATATATGTCTGTAAACCCTGAGGACTGGGATGTTGACTTTGCCTTTCCAAATTTTAACCTAGCTTTGTTTTAATGAGAACGAAGCTGATGTAGAAACTGAATTGTAACCTTACCGAGGAAGAGAAGTTTAGTCAGTGTTTGAAAATTTTAACGCAGATCACGAGAATGAACTGGCACAAAAAGAGGTTTCCCCAAAAACAATTAACGAGCAAATCCTTCGACAATGACAAAAAACTTACCTTGAAAAGCTTCTTTGCCTTTTGCAGTGTTTTCTTTTCAAGGACAAACGGAGGAAAGATGGAAACGACTTCTAGACAGACGAAGTGTCCGGTTTCTAAAATACTCCAGCGTTACATTAAAGAGCTAAAACTTACAGTGCTCTTAGTTTTGACCGAATAAACTTTTTTCAATATGGCGAATTTGTTTTACTTTCTCGGAAAGCCTTTGTTATGTGCTATTGTTTTTGTGCGCTAATAAAAACTTTCTTTTTTGATGCCTGTCAAATGACTGTCAAATCGTGCGTCCTGCACTTGTTTCCGGTCGCCCAAACAGGAAGAAGCAATATAATAAACATCTTGTTAGCCTCGTTTTTTCGGTCCGTACTGTAAATTACGGATCCTCGTTTTTCTCCATCGATTTATGTCCCGCGCGCTTCGCTTTTGGGCCATAAATCGACGGAAAAAAACTCGGTCCGTAATTTACAGTATGGACCGAAAACTCTGCTAATAAGAGGTATTTTATATCTCAACACAAAGGGGACATTTCTCATATTTTTTTTTCAGAATATGTCAACCAATCCAATAATTTCTCAAATTTATATTTTGTGACGTCACCGTTCTCTTCGCTATTGGAAGTACTCCAATGTTTTCTTCCTTGCCGCCTGTGTCGCTGACTGCATAAGTAAACATCTTTTTTCAAAATTCTACGAGTCCCCTTTGTTTTCGGCCTTAAAAGAGTATCAATTTTCTTCTGTATTCCCCTTTAAAAGGAATCCGGTTTACGAACTTTTGCTGTACGCACCTTTTACACACCTCCCCCGTAAACTGAGATGAGTTTCCCCCTTATTCTGTTCACACTTTTTCACCCTTCTTGCTAGTCCTAATGGATTTTAATTATTTTATGTTTTAAGGTTGTGGAAGATCTTGCCGCGACAGCTTCTTCGAACCTCACTTCACCTCGCGTTAACCTGACGTTTGAACCAATTAACCCACACCGAACCTTAGCCGAGGGAGTAGTGTTTGAATTTATTAAGAACAGTCTGCAAAGCCTAAGGGTAATTGATCTTGTTTTTTCCTCCTATAACAACAACAACAGCAATAATAATAATAATAATAATAATAATAATAATAATAAGGTGACTCACTTCTTGTACGTAGACGACCTTAAAGTTTTCGTTTCCTCTTAGACCAAGCTGAATAGGTCCGTACGATCTACCAGTGCAGCTATGCAGGATATCGGCTTGCTGTGGAATCCAAAGGTGTGCAGTGTTATCCAGGTCAGGAAGGGCAAGCAAGTTGAAGATGCAGCAGACCTCAAGCTGGGCGAGACGGCTTTGGTCGAGAACCTCAAGACTGGGGCCAAGAACATTTTCCTTGGTGTGAGGGCCGTGGACTCAAGTCTGTAGAACAAGAGTAAAAATTAATTGATATCAAGGCAATATAAGCGGGTGGTAGGCCTACACGACTTTTACCTCATGCCAAAATGCTGCTTATTCCAATAACGTTGTTTTTATCTGCCGGGTAGATTATGCTCTGGAAGGTTCTGCATTTATACTGAGCAAATGTGATTTTAGCCGCGTGTTTCACACTGAGAGGTCATGACATACATATCGATTGACTATAGTTATTGTTTTCTGGTCGGCAGGATTTGCCCTCTGATGCAAGCGCATTTTCTTTGACCTCTTTTGAAGCGTAAAGCTTTTTTATTAGGCTGAATAAAGGACCTCAAGACTGGGGCCGAGAACATTTTCCTTGGTGTGAGGGCCGTGGACTCAAGTCTGTAGAACAAGAGTAAAAATTAATTAATATCAAGGCGGCTATGGAGCTACATGTATATAAGAATCCAGACCGGATGATGAGAATTGTGCGGATATTTGAAGGGACTCTCCTCACTTGTGAAGGACGCACACAATTTAGTCTGGGAACTAGGGACTACCATCGTGTAGCAAGCAACAGAAGATCAGAGTAAATTCGGTGAGACAATATCTTACGGAAGCTTTGGGAGAGAATGTTAAGGAGAGATGGCAAGGACGTCTGCTGTGGGCCAGATGGGAATTTTTTAGACTACTATTACCGATTTTAACCTTATCCTTCTAAGGTGTGTTTATCACCATTTGCAGCATTCTTGTACAAGTTCCACCCAGGCTTCTTTCTTTGTCAAAGAGCAAGTGTCACTCCTGTAAAGGAGAATTGTCTCCTTAGTTGCTCTGAATAACTTCCGCCTCTTTTTTCTACAAAGTCACTCTTCCAGATGTTGTTCACTTTGTTTAGTGATTGCCAGGCCAGTGCTGTGCGGACTTTTATGTCTCTTTCCTTAGAACATCTCCAGCTACCCAGGTATTTGCGCCTTGCTCCCCTGTCTCGTCCACAACTGTTTGTTTACTCTTTTACCATAAATTGTCTCCATTTCTACACTTTAAACGTTGATATACATAACTTTGGTCTTTATTGCATTCTATATTCCCATTGCGTAAAAGCATCAGCGTAATTCAAGCCGCTCCTCTTTTCCTTGTGTGGCTTGCCACATTGCATGATCAACCGCAATGACAAATAAATATGGTGCCAAAGTCACCCAGCATAACTCAGGAATATATCACCCCTGTTAAAAATAATCTGTTTCACCGTCAGGGGATAAAACCTTCCCTTTCATGTTGCTACACTTTAGCATGATTCCATTCGTGATTCTCTCAGCGATGTTGAACATCGGTTGATGGTTAATGGAGACGAATGCTTTACTAAAGTCAATGAGAACCATAATTGATGGTAGATGGTAATTCTTGACTTCTTCAAGGATACCTTTCAATGCCAGCACCTGCGTAATGGTAGATCGACACGGGCGAAAGCCATTCTGGTTGTATCGCAGATATGGATCTATTTTTGGGCGTATACGATTTAATGGCACTCTGTTTATTAGGTTGGCGACTATCGATGAGTAAGCTGATACCTACGGTCGTCGATGTCACAGCGTTTCAGTATCTCAGGCTCTCCAGGTGCTTTACCTTGGCTTATCTGCTTCTTAGCATTAAGCACTTCCAACACTGTGAATTCAGTCTCTGTTATTCCAAGGTTATGAAGAACAGGATGAACATTATCCCGGGTTGTGTCTTCAGAAGGGGTTCCAGATGAAGCCTACCCGAGCTTACGCGCAGAGACCGGTACGTCAGACCAAATTAACACCATGTGGAGAATGTGTGGGTAAGGTACCAGAGAGCTTTGCTCAAGTTTTGGCACGCTGTTCATCACTGGCGCACACTAAGTACATGACCAGGCATAATGCTGCACTAGTAGCGCTCTACTTTGACGGAAATGCTAAGGGACCTAAAGCTTGCCGACTTCTCTCCTCCTTGGTACTCACGAGTGGAGCTCAGCTCGTTGTACCTGTCAGACGACGCTCAAGCATACTGAGATGTTCCTGTTCACGCAGAGGACACACAGGGTCGATTCGCAATTTGTAAACCGCAAGGAGATGTGTGTGGCGGCTGTGTTAATGAGCTGTCCCTGATTAGACAACCGCCTGAAGAAGGATACTGAGAAGACAAAGAAGTACCGAACACTGTGGTGGGAGCTTACTAGGCAATACCCAGTCTACAAGATCGTGCAGCTGAACGTCATCATTGACGTTCTGTCGTAATAGTCCAAGGAGCTAAATGTCGAGATGAGCACTCTCTTTGGGGCGCTGTTGAGCGATGTTCTGAAGTGGACGCAGAAAGCTGTACTATCCAGAAACGGCGAAATATTTTGAATGAATAATTATGGTTCATATTCCATGAGAGCTAAGCCAATCAAAGCTCTAGAATTGATTTATCCAATGATTCGGTTATTCATTAAAAATATTTCTCCGTTTATGATTGACTACAATCTCCCGGCTAATTCTTCAGTACTAACTGTCGCTGAACATATTTGAAAGATGTGAGCAATATATCATCGATTCGATGGTATAACATGATTATGATATACTATAGATCAACCTCGTTTCTAGGCGCGGCAGCCTAGCTGTATATTCCATAGTGAACTAATAAAAAAACGGTGTTCACGACTATCCGAAGACGAAATACTGAGCTGAATTTCCAACTGACTGAACAGAAGAAATGCAAGGCAAGATCTGCATAATTCTTCACATCCTACGTACTCAGCCTCATTCAATAATTCCTTATTATACCATGCTCTCTACATATGGTCAGTTTACGCGTAAGTTTGAGAATATACAAGAAGCGAACTTGATTTTTTTTCGAGAAGGAATTATTACAACGCTGAAAAGTGCAAATTGCTTAGATTTTACCCTGAAGCATAGTATCCTACTGTTATGCATTTCCCATCAACAACTGGAAGTTCACATCATCATTCTAAATTGATGATGTTCTGCGCACAGCCGGAAATACCTCTGTGCTCGTAGACTTGGATGTACACTTCTTAACCAAATATCAAATATGTTTTCATTGATCAGGAAAGAGACTATAAAATCTTCATCGGAGAATTTGGTGACATAGCAGCTAGCTTGGTTTTTTGCGAGGTAAGAAAAGTAGAACTAGATAATTGTTGCCGCAAAAAAGTGAACTGATGGTATGAAGCGTGTGTGGATGTCTGGTGTTGGTGTTGGTGGTGGTGGTGTGTGTGTGGGGGGGGGGGGGGGGAGAGGTCGGGTTCCTCCCTATAATAGCCTTTACGAGGAGGTTTCGCTCAAAAGAGGTAGCTTTTTCAGGTTTCAGGTGTATGAAAGGGCACGGATTTCACCAGTTGAAGTATATGAAAGCGTAGGAAAGTAGGTCCTAAGATGGTCTAAAAGGACTAAGAGATGCATTTTATGGCTATGAAAAAAGTCTAGAAAACGTTCTGGCTTTGCGATTTATTCATATTTTGAATACACTGCCTTTACAGTAGTAAAAAGGGATTCAAAGTTCTAAACTAGGTATGTGAAGAAGGGGTGATTAATGTCAACGTCTTTACACAATTTGAGTTACTGTAGTTTCTTTTTGGCTGTCTGTAGAATCGTATCTTGTAGGACTCAATAAAGCTTAAAAGGTACGCCTAAATTGGTATAATTTTTCACCCAAGAGAGTCCATTTTAAATTTCTTGGTGGAGAAAAAAGGCGAAAACCGTATTTACTCGATTAAACAACAAAAATTGGATCAAAATTGCTCTCAAATGAATGCCACACCAATCATAAGAATGCAGCGGTTATTCGAGGATTATAGAAAAATCTTTACAATTTTGGGACCGATACACCTTTGGGACGATACTAAAGGCGCTTTCTATTTGTCAGAACTGGCCGGCCGGACCATTGCCAGACCAGTCTTTTTGACAATGAAATTGGCTTTTCCAAGGTTTTTTGCTGAAAAACCATCTCCTTCCCGACACTATAATTTAGGATTTGACTGATCTGGCTAAATAGTTTTGATTAACAGTTAAATTCTCATTATGACAGGAAGGGTCTGGCCGGACAGTTCTGACAAATGGAAAGCGCCCTAAGTGTCCGCCTTATAGAGAGATGGCCCTCTTATAGAGAGTCAAATGAAAGGAGTGAGAAAAGGAAGATAGGTTTACGTTTTACAGAGGTGTCAGAGGTACGTGTCCGTTAAGAGACAGTCGACTGTATATGGTATTCTATATCATTCAGCGATCTCGATTCTATCTCAGAAGAAGAGCGACGCATGAAAACTCTTTACATCTTTTTGTTTTAAATAATATTTACAAATGATGTTTTATAGTCGACTCTCTCTGATAGGACACCACCATAGGACGGACACCTCTGTAAAACGGACACCTAAAGTTGGTACCTACCTTTCTTTACTCCTTTTATTTGACTCTGTATAACAGGGCTATAACACAAAACTTTATTTTGCATGAAAATCGATAACTTAATGTAATTGCTGAAATTCTGGAGTTGCGAATAATCCCAAATCTCAATAAAAACAGGTGTAGCACGGTGCGAGGCGATGGATGATTCGAACTCCACGTGATAGAATATTAAAGCAGATTTAATGACAGAACCTTAGAGTTCATAACAATAGCAGTCGCGTGTAAAACAATTCAGTGTAATAGCAATGTTCGTGGCCTAGTTACGACGGCACAGATCGCAGTAGTAGCGAGTAGTAGTACACGCAGTAGACGAAGTAATAGCAGACGTAGTCGACGTAACAAAGCGTAGACGTAGACGTAGACGTAGGCGTAGGTTCGAACTGAAAGCGATAATTAAATAATACGAATTTGGTCGACGACTCGCACCAAAAGTAGCAAAAACTAGTACTCTATAGCTGCAGCAAAATATCTTGGGATAGTAACTCGAATGATAGCGGGATAACTTATAATTTCTAGTATTGCGTTGCCTCTTTTATAATAGACTATAGGTGTCTTATGCCTAGGGCGTTAACTAAGTAAAACTGTACCTACGCTTTACGCGTTTCCTAGCGGAAAGTAGTGCACCATGACATAGGCGTCAAAACCCACAAAATGTTTCTAGAAAGATTGATATAATCACGTTCTATAACCTAAAAATAAAAAACTGTCTTAAAGAAACTAAAAAATATTATAAGACAAATGAACAAAAGAACATTTCAAAACTAACACTTACAAGTACAGACTACCTGCAATTGGCAAAACTAATTGGGGCAGGTAGTATGGAGACGTATCACTTAAGCTTAGTTTACAGTCAGTTGATACAAAGGGATTTTACTGAATCAGGCATTAGAAATTCGAAAATCTTCCGTCATTAACTGGGAGCGTAAAGAGACACGTTCTGTCAGCACACACACAAGCGCAAGACAGACATCAGGGTCTAAGACGGATACTTAGTGCAAGCAGTCCCGAAGGTGATCGTCTAAGAGAGAGTTGACTACATCGTCATTTTGTTGTCTGTGAAAAAACGCCCAGGCGCTTAATCGGTAACATTGACGGTAACGGGGTCCCCGCTCTGTTGACCTCTTTCGTACCTAGCCCGTTATTCGATTTTGTTTTTCTCACCGAGGCGCCTTGTCCCAGGCTATCTGAAAAATGGTACCTTAACGCAGTTTTTCTGGTATTATTAGGGAGTGTAAGATACTACGACGGCGACGGCGGCAAATACCTCGCTTAAAAAGTGACCCTCACTTCTCGATCTATGAAACTTTAGCGCGATTAACCCCAACTCGGTCACAATGTTTTATGTAGGCGAACTCTCCTGGAGTTGAATTCTTAAGAAAAATATCCAAGTTTAAAAAGAGTAAGAGAGATTCGTCGTCGTATGTTCGCGTTGTCGATAAAACGTGAAATTAGGCAATTCACGTCGTAGTCGTGCAGTAATGGCACAGAAATGTACAAAAAAGCGTGATGCATGGGCAGAGTTGTTGTTTTGCTAATCTTAACCAATTGCTTTTTGACGTTCTCGTGGCCGTCGCCGTATATAGCCGTCTATAGTCCCGACTGACGAGCCCCCCTGCCGCCCCACTAAAATATACACCTTTCTGAGCTCGTTTTTTAAGACAATCACAGATTGACGAGCCATCGATCGAGCCACCGAGCCACTTGTATGTCTCATATCTCTCTCGTTCTTTAAACACTTGTCATGACTAACGAGCCACCGAGCCACTTCTGTTTAAGACCTTAAAGACCTGAAAATATCGCAATGTATTTTCCTGCAAGCCTCAGACTGCTCAGATTCATGTGTGGTAATGGGCATGTCCTGAGGAATAAACGTTTTTTTTTCTGATAGTTGTATAAAATGGGAATGTACGGACCAGAGTTTGTTTGGATTTTAAACCCGAATGCTGGAACCATAGATGATTGGCTCGATCTTGGCGACAAAGCGAAAGAAAAGATGCAAAAAGAGAATCAGGAACAGATATGCAACAAGACGCAATACCAGAAAGCTTTAAATAGAGCATTCACATTTAAGGCACTCATGATAAGGGAGGACGACAACTTCACTACCTCATCAAATCTGGTAACACTAATATTTCTTTTCGTGAACGCAGCTCCTTCAGTAGATCTGATATTAATAGTATATTTACAAGCGTTGAAGTAAGCTTCCAGGTTATATGTTATGATCCAAATTCACAATAATTTCGATGGCTTCAACTAAAATTCTTCTGTTCAGTCGAGCAGAGTAAAATCTTATAATCCTGATGAGTTTTCAGTTTTGAAAGTCTTCTTTTTTTCTTCCATTCACTCTGCTCCCGTGGCCAAAAATGTGACCGAGCTTTGATGGGCGCGGTTTGAGATATGTGAAAAGCGGAAATCGCTTGTTTGTTTCCGGTTTGTTTTAACAAAGTTAAGTTAGGAAGTTTTACCCTCTGGGTACCAGACATTGGCGACCAATTGAAAGATAGGTATTTGGCAAGAAATGAGCTAATTTTGATTTGTCGTACTTCGATTTGCAGACAGTATCTGAGGCATTTTCAAGACTGGGCATAAATGATCTATCGAGCGATAAAACGAAAAACCTTGCCACAACTTCGTTTGATGCTATGTGGGGCACCATGCTAGCCATAAAA
>OZ037776.1:46981615-47046615 GCA_964035525.1 Porites cylindrica | reverse complement strand
AAAGTCTGATGTGGGATGGATGTTGGGTCGATGTGGGGTCGATGTAGGGTCGCTAGGAGGTCGATGTATTTGTGGATGGAAAAATATATAGAATAAATGAGGAGGTGGAGGTGGAGGTGGAGGAGGGGAGTAAAAAACATTGAGGAGGAAAAATAATCAAAATTGTGGAGGAGGGAATAAAAACATTGAGGAGGGAAAATAATAAAATTGTGGAGAAGGGAAAAAGAAAAAAGTAAGGAGGGAAATAAAATTGAAAAGTGAGAGGGGTAAGTAAAACATTGTGCACAGTGTAAAATAAAAAGGATGGCTTGCTTTCTTTGACTATTTTAATAGATTTCTTTCAAATCGCTGTGTATTTGACTCTTTTTGTTTTAAACGGTATCTCGTGTCTGATTTTATCGCTAGCAATTATTAGTCGCGTGTTTAATCAATTGATCCTTGTTAAGGTGACTCGACCCAGTTTTTTTCGGGGGGTACCATCCTATTTTGAGGCTCTCTGGTATCCCCACCTTTACTTTTATCGTAAGTCTAACACATAGAATGGATAACATATAGATCAATATACAATATAACATAAAATTTTTGGCGATCAGAGTAAATGTCACGTGATTATAATGCCACACCCCTTTGAGGTCTGAGTCGAAAATCTGCTGTTGCCGGCATTTTTTCGTGAAATTCTCTCGGCTACACATAGTGCGCATTAGTGCCTTGCGCTGAACAGAGTTTCACCAAAATCGCAAAGACCCAATTCGAGAAATTCAGCGGTTTCCAAATTTAGGTCATAATTTATGCGAAAACGATAAGCAAATTTCACACGGATTATATCTAATAAACTATGAGATTCATCTCTTTATTTTGGGCATTGTTATGACAGATGAGTCCTTACAAGTCAGCAAAACGCTTTAGGGCCTTGTAAATGCGCGCGATTTCGAGCAAAGCAAACATATAGAAATTATAGTTTTCGCTATTTGTTGACGTTTGTCAGCGTTTAAGAGTCCTTCTCACGAAAAAAGCATTTTCTTAAAAATTCGTAGTTTTTTTTCCTTCAAATTTTTTCAGGGCCACAATTGATTAACTAACTGCCCGGACTCTGAATTTCATGGTCATTGAAAAACTGTGACATTATCTTCTATAAGCCCAAACTTGAGTAAACAGTGAAGATTTTTAGCGTTTTGGCTGAATTTGTGCTTTGGGAGTTGTCTATTGTTTCTAGTCTATCATTATACAGCATTCTTGTTCAGCACGCGTGCAATGACCGCGCTTGGCTGACTTCCGAATGCTCACCGAGATACGATAATTTTGGTACAGTGAGACAGGCCATCGCGTGATACATAGAGGTTTAATTCACAATTTTTAATCAATTCTCGTGCTTCTTGTGCCTTGGCAAAAAAATCAAGAAATGCTACACACTAAATCTACTTACTATTACAAAAATATCATTTTTTCATAGGTTTAATGCAAGCCAATAATTAAACCAACTCGTGACGGGAATATCTCGGTGAGCATTCCGAAGTCAGCCAAGCGTGGTCATTGCACGCGTGCTGAACAAGAATGCTGTATAATGACAGACTAGAAACAATAGACAACTCCCAAAGCACAAACTCAGCCAAAACGCTAAAAATCTTCAATGTTTACTCATGTTTGGGCTTATAGAAGATAATGTGATTTTGGTGAAACTCTGTTCAGCGCAAGGCACTAATGCGCACTATGTGTAGCCGAGAGATTTTCACGAAAAAATGCCGGCAACAGCAGATTTTCGACTCAGACCTCAAAGGGGCGTGGCATTATAACCACGTGACATTTACTCTGATCGCCAAAAATTTTATGTTATATTGTAGATTGATCTATATGTTATCCATTTGATGTGTTAGACTTACGATAAAAGTAAAGGTGGGGATACCAGAGAGCTTCAAACTAGGATGGTACCCCCCAAAAAAACTGGGTCGAGTCACCTTAAGTTATTTGTTTTATTAAAATACGTCAATGTGTTCCCTTGAGGTTTTTCCTGTAGAGCTAATTTGTATTCAAAGTTTGGGCTTGTGAACTCGCATAATTACCTGACTAAGGGCGCGTGAAACGTTGAGACTTCAATAGTTTTTCATTTCCTCGAGATAAAACGGAGAAAACAGTTCTGTAATAGTCAGACAAAATTGAAATAGGGAGTTTTCAGCCCCCCTTTGTGTATATGTGCGTGTGTTTTGTTTATATATCCGAGTTTTAGCACTAACTAAGAAGACGTAAACTTTATTGAAATAAAGACTTTTCAACTCCACTTTCTGTATTTGTTTTGTTTATATGTCTGAGTTTTAGCGCTAAATAAGACATAGGAAGCCGTTTCCCAGGCGCGGATCTGGAATAGATACTGACGGATTTCCTAAACGAGGGCCGAAGGCGCAAGCTCTATCTAAGGGGATCTAGGGGGCAGGCTTCCCAAGAAATGTTTTGGTGTTTAACTCTTTAAGTCCCCTTTCCTGGGTTTTCGAGTCACTCAGGTAGCATATTGCCCAGGTTTCAACTTGGAAAGTGTTTTTTATTATTAAAAATGTATTTATTATGAAAAATCTGACCGATTTCCGTAAAACGGTGGAAATGCTTCTCTTATTCCTATTTTCTTTTTAATAGACGGTCCGAAAACCGGGCTCAAGTTACTTCACGGGCAAGTCTAGGCAAGCCTATTGTTTCTATTGAAGCAGAGAGACGCCCATTAGTAAACCTATACCGAATTAGTATGCAGAAAGGCATTTTTACCTAACTAGCTAGACACTGACTAGGCACTTAATTAGTATGGAGGAAGGCACTTTTTCCCCGGGTTATAACAATGAGTGACGTCATGGACTCGACCGTTATACATATTAATTAAGGAAGGCATACGGAAGGCAAGGGAAAGCACCAACGAGGCTTATCTTTGCTGAAGCATGACTACTGACTTTCGAGAAACGGGTCCATGGTGCATTAATTATGATAACGTACTTTGCAAGCAGTTTTACCGAAATGAACATTTTCCTCCTTTAGAATTTACTTCGACCGGAATTAAGATCAGTATCTGAATCAACTCACCCGGTCTAAATAATTTGGGTCGGCTTTAATTTGAATTAGGTTGGGCTCATGAAAGTTCGGCCTCTGAGCTGGGCTTAAGAACTAAGAAATATCTAAATCCAATACTTTAATTCGTAATGAATTTATTTGCATGCGCACAACCTCGTCCCCAGGGCTTTTCCCTTAAATGGGTGGGGCGGGAAAAGGCCCTGGCATCGGCTGGTCACGTGCACAGCCTAAATATTCCTGAGAAGCTAATTTATATGCAACCCGCTGGTTTTGCGCTGACAGAAGTCGAACGGAGCAACAATGGAAAATAATAATATCGCGAACTGTATGTCAATATTTTCGCGTCTGTGCGATTCAAAAGCTTAAGATCCATTTAATTGCGTATTATTCAAATGCTACAAGAACCGGCTCTACGTTGTCACGTACAAAATATGTCAAATGCTTCAGAGTTGAGACAAGCTGTTATCGAGTAGTACTTCGACTGAAATTCATCGTGACTGTGGAATTACTGTACGATCAAGCAGAAAGTGATTTTGTCCAATGTCAAACAAAAATGCGTGCCTTTGCCTCTAGGATCTGCAGTGAATTTAAACAAATTGGACTTAATTGAAATAGAATTGTTCATCAAAATACTTTATGATGGAGTCTGGTCTTCTCTACAACCCAACCATGAAACAAACAAATCTCCGCGCCGGATGCAAGTCAGCCCTCCAGCCAGGAACGATGACAGGTCGCCGATCTGAAACATTTTAAGATCTCTTATATCTTTTCTCTTCCGAGGATAAGTACAAAGGATTTTCCTTATATCAAAGGGAAGATTGACCGATCGATTGGAATCAACTACAGCTCTGTCAATTTTAAATGGACCCAAGTCTTTCTTTGTTACCAGTCGTTTGATACCCTGGGTGCCAGAAACTTTTCATGCGCGGTTTCCGGTTTCGGTCAAGTCTCGCAGAGGTCAATGAATTTTTAAAAAGACAGGTCATACAAGATAAGTCTAAACCAACGCGTGACGCTATGATATGGCTGAGAGTTAAGTTGAATAGAACTAGGTTGTGTACGGCGGTCCACTTCGCAAGAAATAAAATAAAATATCAAAAGAGTCGAGAAAACGGACTTTTGCAGTACAAACTTTATGCATGTACGATAGCTTGTTTGTCATTTATATCGCTCTATAAAGGAAGTTTTACAAATGTTACCGCTCGCTGTCCCCTTCATGGAAATCGGAGGAAAGCAAAAAATTACCATAGCCAGTATCTGTGACAAAAAAGAAATCTTGTAAAACTTTTCGTTAATCGTCAAGAGATATAAAAGGCCGCCCAAGATCGCGCGCTGTGAGGTTACGCATAATTTTAGCTTTTCACATAGCGCTAATTTATTACACCAAGGATTTTAGGGTGTACGAGGGGACACGTGACCAGCCGATGCCAGGGCCTTTCCCCGCCCCACCCATTTTTTAAGGGAAAAGCCCTGGGGACGAGGCTGGCATGCGCACGAAGCACCATTAGCCTGAGAGGCAGGCCTTGAAATGAAGTGTTAAACAGACCACTCCCTTTTCTCCTTTCACTTTAGTTTCTCCCCCTACACCCCACCCCCTTTCTTTGCCTCCCCCTTTGCCCCCCCCCCCCCCCCCCCTTTCTTTACCATGGGGAAGAAAATCTGATTATCTATCCATGCGAAAATTATTTTGTCACTTGACCGTCCATTTTAACATCGGATCATTCCATTCTTATCAGCTAGTCAGCTATAGTGAAGGATATCATTCAATTATTGTTGTTATTATTATTATTAGATTATTGTAATCATTATCTTTATCATTATTAGGTAATTTATGTAAATAGCGCACTGAAAAAAAGAAAGATGGCGAAAATTGAATAAGCTTAATTCTCTCCATTTTTTCTCATCTATCAAGCTCTGTGAAATCTTTGCCGTGATTGGTGATTTAAACCTTTTTCTGACTTCACTACACAGCAGACTAAGTTTTAGCTTAAACTCAGGTCACATTATCCACACAAATGATATAAGTTTCACTGAATTTTATTGCAGATAAAGAAAACAAATGGGTGAACGTTGGTGAATTCTTCGAAAATGAAAGTGGTCAATTAACCTTGGAATTTTATGAAGGCATGGAAAAAACATTATGGGAAGGTATGTTTATAGGCCATTTCCGAGTTTAAAAACTCTCTCGTTCAAAACGAAGCTAAGTGCAAAACCTTTTTTGTGAAAAAAATCTTTTGTTTGCATGAGATCAACAATAAAAAAAATCATTTTCATGTCAATGGCTTTATATTTAGCCTCGTTTTAAAACCGAGGCTTGGGGCAACTCGAAAATCGCCTCCATGAAGCGGCCACCTCCGCGGTGCCAGCAAATACAAAATAATCTCTGGATTTCCCATTATACTCTCATGTAACTTGTGTTCAGTTCAAAGGTTCAGACTTAAAAAGTACTCATGCATAGTTTGCTGATGTGTTTTATAGCTGGAAAAGCGGGACAAACCATCAGACCAATACATATTTTATTAACTGTATACTAATCGGCCTCGTATTTTGCTCAAGGTGGACGTGTCCCAAGCGACAGATCGCAGATAATAAAGCAGCGAATTGATACTCCGCGTGCGCTCTTCATCATCTTTTCAACGGTGGCCTCCTTTGGTATAGTTCTAGGGATCATTTTCATGGTATTCAATCGCTACTACCGTGATTGCAAGTGAGTTTCATGCACTCTTTAATAAAGGAGCAAGATAGATGTTTTACCAGGGTGGGGAGATACCACCATATGTAAACTACGTTGGTATTTATAAAATAACTAAGATAGTACGCGCGCTCTGATTGGCCGAGAGGAGTGTTTGCATGATAGTATGTAAACATGGTTGTGGCGTCAAGTCGTTTGGCTTTTCGCGCGCTAATCACGCAAGCACGAATTTGAAAAAGTTTTCGAGTTCAAAACTCGACAAGTTTACTTTATTTACCCTTTCCTTCGTCGGCCGAAACATGGAAAATCGTTACAAAGAAGGTGAGTCAATTTTTTTTCGCTTTAGCTGACATTTTAAGCGAGAAAAATCCGCATTTTGCAAAGCATCTTTTTGCAAAACAAGAACCGATTACGCGTGCAAGACTTCGTGGACAAGATTTTGCGACTGGTAAGAATTTCTCTTTTAATCAGTGCCATACAAAGAGTTTTGCGTTTTTTTCTCGGGAAAGTTATTCTATAAAAGCAATAGAAAACTTTTTTCCTGTGTTTGCATAGCCTGATATAAACAATCGAGGCGTTGGGAGAATTCTCGACAGTTATGCAAACCCTCGACTTCGTCTCGGGTTTGCATCACTGTCTCGAATTCTCCCAACCCCTCTCGTGTTTATATCAGGCTATGCAAACACGGAAAACGTTTTCTATAGAGTGTTTTCACTCACGTGGCCAGCATCTATGCAAATGTTTTGGAACAAAAGAAGTCATTTGCATAAGAAAAGAGTTCCTCTCCCACGGGACTGGTTTGGGACACCAACATGGCCGCCGTTTCATTGTTTTGGGACACCAATAAGGCAGACGTGACGTCATGTGAAAACACTCTATTGCTTAAATCCTGGGTAAGAACCATTACGCACACACAGGAGCCTATGACACTAGTGATGGACTCCTGGCACACATCAATCCAAAATGGATTCGGAAATAGTGTAGACCTTCGCAAGAGTTATGGCGGACGTTTCCTGAATGGCTTTTTAAAAAGGGTGCGTTCGATTGGGAAATCCGGATTTAGATTTTCAAAATCTAAATCCTGATTTCCCAATCGAACGCAAAATCCGAGAACGGATTTCACCTCCGAGAAATTCGTCCTCAGGGTGGATTTCAATTCAGAAATCCAAATCCGGATTTCATGGATTTCCTTTTTACCGTTCGTTCCGTGGGCGTGCAAGACCGCTGTTCTTAAGGACAGTTTTTCAAATCCTTTTTCGGATTTCCCAATCGAACGGTAAAAATGAAAATCCAAAAACAGATATCTCAGCGTTGAAATCCGTTTTCGGATTTCGCGGTCGATTGCAAATCCGAAATCCGGATTTTCAAAATCTAAATCCAGATTTCCCAATTGAACGCACCCAAAGTGTCGTAAGAGGTGATTGCAGTTTTTAAAAGAAAACGATCGACAACAAATAGTACGGTTTTGGATCATGAACTTCAGAGTTTGAAAACAAAGGAACGGCGAGTTTTGCAGACCTAACGCAAATGTTGGCCTTTTTTGTAGATTTATTAGTCTATCTGTTCCGATGTTCAATGATATCATTGTATTGGGATGTATCATGTGTTTGAGCACAATATATTTATTTGGAATCCGGAAAGTCAACGATGCCAATAGAACCATGCCACGTATTTGCAAGGTGAGGAGTAACGTTAATTTAATTTCATGTGGTTATCTACCAGTCAAACCCAAAACCGCCCCCTTACCCCCCCCGGGGGGTGGGGGGGGGCAAGGGGGCGAAAAGGATTTCATAATTCTTTCAGCATTCAGCCTGTGCAACGCGTTCACGGGTCATTGTTCGTATATTCACTGCTTTGTTGGAGCATTTGAAAAGCCCGTTAAATGAGGGCTTGGAATGAACAGTTTTTTGAAATGAACAAACCTCCGTAAGATAGCTTTCGGAGGCTTAATTAAGATATTTTGATTGTGCTAAATGGGATATTCATATTTGAATAAACGGTTTGACGCATGGGAAAATTTTTGAACAGCTGCCCGTGGGTGGGGAATTTGACGCTTTTTCAAGCGCTAGCTGGTGGATCATACTACCATCTGAACAGCACTATACCAACTTACCGGGGAATTTAACCATAAAGATCAAATGCCTAGGGGGTTTGCCGGGGGGGCATGGGCGGTTTTGGAATTGACTGGTACATAACTGTGGTAGTGGCAGTGTAACGGACTCCCATAAACTGAACCAATAGGTATTCGCAGCCGATGAAAGGAGATTATCTGAGCCAGACGACTAACTTATATTACGGACGGTCTTTTTTTATATATATATTAATTTTAACTACGCTCAGAGATACTATCTGTTTTTCTTTTAATTCTTTAATTCACATTTTATGATGTATCTTATTTTTTTCAGGCTCGTGCGTGGCTTTTGAACATAGGATTCTCCTTGGCTTTTGGAGCCATGTTTATCAAAACCTGGCGAGTTTACAAGATTTACACAAACATACGTATGAGAGTCGGTGTAAGTGTATCAAATTTTAAAATTGCTAGCAAAAAAAAACTTAAAAAATATATTGGAACAAAATAATTATTAGATTCGGTTTCGTATGATCTGAAGAATTGGGCTGATCTCGTAATTCTTCAAATCCTAATCAGCCTCAACCAATAATTGCTTACCGTATTTATTCGATTAAGCGCCCAACCTCGAATAAGCGCCCATCCTGTAGGGATGAAAAGTTAACAAGCAACTAGCCTCGAATATGAACCCATCCCACCCACCACCATCTCCTCCAAAAAAACTGAAGTGGACAAGATAGTTGTTTATTATTTCCCTACTGCCCATTATACTTATCGTTGACTGACCCATTTGCAGACGTTACGCTGTGAAAAATCGACGAAGCAACACGAGAGAGTTCGCTTATTGACCTCACTGACAATGAGAGAGAAATTGACTAGGTTCTATTAGGAGACTTCCCTGAGGACAAAGTTCTTAGTCGTTTTTAAATAAACTGAAATAAACGGTTAAAAATTCTGCTTTGCCACATCTTCACGTTTTGCTATTATTTACTGTTTTGTTGGAAAATTAACTTGGTACTTGCCAAAAATAACGAAAATTTAATAAGCGCCCACTCTCAAGGCCCAGGAATTTTATAAGCGCCATAAACACAGTATCCTTAGTTCAAATCATAAATAAGTGCATTCTCTCCGCTATACAAAGGAAGTTGTTTGACTTGCTAACATCTAAAATGTTCGAAATTTATCAGTTGGGATTGTCTGATTGGCGGATTCTGGCTATGGTATTTGGGATCGTTGTGATTGACGTGGTGCTGTTAGTGGCTTGGGAACTTACAGACCCGCTCCAACATGAAGAAATAGTCGTGGACAAGAAGGTTAGTGGACAGATTACAACCTGCTCCAACAAAAATTTTTCAGCGTATATCTTATACGATATTAGCACTTGTCGAGAGGTGCTTGTAATGCTGATTTCAGGTTTATGAAATTGCTCTATTCATGTGCTTCGAATTTTTACTGTATGATTTCATGTGGTGCGCGTATATGGCCACATTCACAAAATGTTATATTTCTGTAATCTTTGGAGGAAAATTCAACTGGGATCACATGGACTTTGAAGCTTCCAAATAACAGTCAGTAACTATAAACACTATTAACGATCTGAAATAACGCGTACGTGCTCTCCCGGCGAAGTGACCTGGTCCTTGGTACTGATGATTAATACTTGTATTTTCGGTTTTCATTGCAGAATGATCCAGGGGATCACCTCAAAATGATAATATCTACGATAAATACATGTACAGGGAAAAATGTGGAAATGTGGCTGGCATTGATTTATGTTAGCAAGGGAATTCTTTTGCTTTACGGGCTGTTCCTCGCTTATGAGACAAGAAATGTCGTGTATGCGCATTTGAACGACTCGCGAATCATTGGAATTTGTGTGTACAACGTGGTTTTGCTGTCCACTGTTGGGGCGTTCTTGGCTCTAATTTTGAAGAACGACCACTTTGTAGAGTTATACTCCGCACTAAGTGTGTGTATATCTTTCCCAGCTGCAACCACTATATTGCTGATTTTCATACCAAAGGTAAAACCTGATTTATTCGGCCATTTTCAACAGATAATTTCATTACGGTTGTCACGGATTTAAAAGCTCGAAGGTCGCCTCTTCATGGAACCACTTGTATTCATCTGATATATCACTCCTCGTATTAAATTTATACAGCCGCCAGGCTGCCTCGTTTCCAGGCGCCGCCTGCACTACTATTGCAGAGCATCACTGATAGGAAAAATCTATCCTTCCCATGACACAACGTGGGCCATTTAAGCGCAAGGAAGGACGCCTGGAGTCGATGCAGGCCGCCCGACGAATTCACTTAGTAGAAACCGGCCAGCTGAAATCCCAATCTCACCCACCAGCGTCTTTTTAAGGTGGATTGTTACCCACATTCGTGCGCACGTAAATTTCACGCGCGTAAATTTCACGCGCGTAAATAAAATGGAAATGTGTGGAAGGTCAGCCGTAAACGTTAAAGCTAATTGAACCTCACCTAAACGTTTACGCGCAGCCTTTCATACATCGCCTATCTATACATTTTATTTACGCATGTAAAAATTAAACGATTGTGGACTGATCCACCCTTAGGCTGCAGACTACCTTGTACTTCCTGTGTGCGTGACATTTGATGTGCATATTACTACTACCGTAATGATATTCAAAAAGAGTTATCGGTAGACCAAAAGAAATGCAATGGATACTCATTATGTTAGCAAGATTCCCCGCCAGTATTTCAGCGGGCTAAGCGTGCACGCAACGCCGTTACAGGTATTAACGAAGTCGGGATATTTTCCAACAGGGTTCTTCAATCCCGTAATCCCGACCCAAAATTTCGTGCAATCCCTTAAACCTGATGGTTTTTTCGGCATCGCACCTCCAATCCCGAAACTCGTCCTGATTTTGCTTTAAAATCCCGAATCCCGGATCCCGAGCTTTAAATAAGGGAATTCCCGGATCCCGAGCTTCATGTAAGGGAAATCCCGGATCCCTAACGTCATATAAGGGAAATCCCGGATCCCGACTTTCGTATAAGGGAAATCCCGGATCCCGAGCTTGAAATAAGAGAAATCCAGAATCCCAGCTTCAATTTAGGGAAATCCTGAATCCCGAAAAACCCACTGGGGACCCTCAACTGGTTAGACAACACTGTTATCATCTAATTATTCATTGGAATCGTAAATTTTTCTTTATAGCTGATACATCGCCTAAAAGCAAGCTCCGTCGACGAGGAAACCGTCGAGAATCAGAACAGGGCTGGACGCCCTACCCCACCAGGGTTGTCCTCACTACAAGGTGCAAATCTAGGCATTGAAATTAAGGTTCTTGGTCGCCAGTAGCTAGAGAAAATATTCAAAAAGAGAGAGAAATTTTAAACTTATTTGTTGGTGCAAGAGATCATAATAGGACTATTATGGCTCTTGGTTGGTGTTATCCTTTTAATTACCCGGTTTGTTTCTAAACTCGAGGAGCGCGGTTTTGCTTATTCTTTTAGTGACTGTTAATTGTTTGCTTGTAGGGAGGAAGATCCTAGAAGGCGGGTCATCCTTTTAGTTAACCTTTCTTCTTTTAGTTAACTGGATGCAAAAAGTTGTAGTTTTCCCTACACTGCGAGAAGAAGCTGCCTTTTGCGGTGTCGTGGTGGACTGGCGTGCGAAAAGTACTTTTCACTCACCACAATGTAGCTTCTACTCGCAGGGTAACTTGGATACCCCGCAAATTCCTCGAGCCCGAATGGGCTCCGAGACAATAGCCCATGAGGCCGAAGGCCGAATGGGCTATTGACTCAGAGGCCATGAGGGCTCGAGGAATAATTGTTTTAGTAATATCCAACTAGTTGGTCAAAAATATCGAGAGAAAAAAACGTTAGCTAGCAAAACGCAATTCAGCCGTCATTAGTTTTGTTCTCATAGCCGGCGCTTTTCGCTACTGGTGGGCTATAACATCCAGCCTAGTAGTGGCTCAACCAATCAGAACGCAGCATTGATAATAGACCAGTTTATACATCGATAATAATTTCCAATACAAACTCTTACATTACGCTACCCTGCGAGCATCTCGAGAGAGGCGGGGTCGTAAACAAGCCAACTATGCGAATGACAGCAACGCGAACGATTCCGCACATCCTAAAAGCCATGCCGTAAAGAAACTTCTGCTCGCAGGATAACATTACGCTAAGACTACCTGTCAGAGAAGGCAAATAATTAAGAACCTTAAGCACAACGTCGTTATTTGAGTTAAGAGGACATGGGACCTTTGTCTCTCAACAAGAGGGAATGCTCTTGATAAATAGAGAAAGAATTGTCTACTCCGACAAAATAATTTTAGAGAATTATTGCGTAAGTTAAGAGCTACATCTTTTTATTTAGGAAAAGCATGCAGTGTAAATTGAGGTTGGATTCATTTTTATGTACTTAAGAACGTTGCATATGTTCAGAATTTTAAAAAAAATCTTCTGACCTTATCCAATCTCTGTAAGTTTATTGTAAATGTTTTGGGAGAATTTGTTAAAAAATTAAAATAGCCTTTGTAAGCCTGTGTGAGCTTCCACTCATTCTTTAAACGTTTTCCTTTCTTTGGGTGGTGGGGGTGAAAAAGGAAACAGATTGTGATTCACTTACCAACACGGGAGTTTGATAGCGTGCATTGCTGGCGTATTTTTTTCCTTTGTTTTCACTTCAATAAAAAACAGCGCCAAATGAATGGCCGAATGTCTAAAGAATTTTGTCCGAGATTGTAGCGATGTAAAATGGAATGAATAATATGAGCACATATTCTATTTTTACTCTTAACCCCACTTCAATAGAACCAAAAAAACTTCTCAGTTACAATGAGAGGAGTTTTTCATTCTCAGAAGTTCCATGAATTATCCGAACCACGCGAAGAGTGCAGAGTCGACTAACCCTTGGGTAAGAAAACATCCCATCGAAATTTGCCGGTATCTGCATAGCCGATGAAGCGTCGAACGTTTCCTCTCGATAGCTCTATTATATTAATCTTTACCGCGACTGCGAGTAGTCTCTTACATTTCTTTTAAGGCACAGTAGATCGAGAGCATGCATGAGGTGAGAGCAACGAAGCCGCGAGGAACGAGTGCGGAAGCCCAAGCGCAAAAAAGTTGCTCTCTGCGATCCAATCTTTCCTCCTATCAATTTGCACAATTTAACCTTTTCACTAGCGTGGCGTGTGGCTCTGAGGAAAAAAGGCCAGGACGACCGCTTGCGATCTAAACTTTGCGTGTTGATATGGACAGAAAAGGTTGCCCTTTCCTCCTTCTCTTGACAAAATTAGTGGTGCCTCATTCGCATACCTTGTTTAGAACGTTGCAGCCCTTTTAACTGCTGTAAATGTGCTGTCTTCAAAATATGAAGAAATCACAAAACTAGGAAATTTTCTCGACTTTTTCAAAGCCGTAAATCGTTCTTCTGTTAGCCCTTTAGGTCTTTTTACAGACAGAAATGACAAATTTCCCTCCCCTTTTATAAATTTCAACTAATGAAATCCCTCACCTTTCATATACCTGTGGCCCGACGGGTACCTCTTTCGGGCGGAGCCTCCCCCAACCGTAATGGATAGCCACTGAATAGAGCAAATGGTTGTCCAAAGTGTTAGCTAGTCTCCATGCAGTTGACATAAAAACAGCAAAGTCACCAAAGTGGCCAGTTGATGATCAAGGCACCCGCTCTCTATATAAATGAAGTTGAGCTTAATAAAGCTAATGTGGCAAAAGAGTTTTCTTCTGTATAGGGGATCCACACTTGGGGCACGAGAACGAGTACCAGGGTACCGGTACAAAATGGTGTTGTTTTCACACCTTGAGTATCCTATATGTGATTGTGTACATAGTTGCTCCATTTCTCCCCGTGAGAAGCTATTTTGAAGCAGGAGCTTAGCAACGAGTACAAAGCAGTGGACTGCCTCAGAACTAACAAAAACAATGTGCACACAGGGACCCGGAGCCCACTTTCGTGTCCAAGTACAAGGTCGTGGTTACCGGCAGCGTTCCCGAATTCTAACGTGGGTACTTAAAAAAAGGGTTCGTTGTTTGTTCCGTTTGTGACCGTAACTCGCGTCGGCGCCGTTCCAAGGCATCAAGTATGAACGCTGCCTATAATTCATGATCAGTTCTCAGGAATTGAAGCGGTTCCTGCTTTTCAAGTAACTAAATAATACTTCGTCATAAAACCATGATGTCGAAAAAAACTGAGGAGTTTTCTTTGAAAAATAAAGACAAAAGCGAAGACTAACTAAATTACTCTGAAGAACGTTTGTTGTAACGACGGATGCAAAAACAAAGCTAAGAGAAAAGAGAAAGCAACTCAATTTATTACCAGACAAACGATAAAAATAGCGCAAACTGACAAGGTCTTGCTAGCTGTGATTTAAGATCATCTTCTCAATTCAGACGATTGCGTCATTTGGCAGGATCACATTAAGCCTTTTGCCTTGCCCCTTCATTTTTCCTTTTCTTCCTTAGCTAATCAACCAAATGAAAAGGGAAGGGGAGGCAAAAGAATCCACTCTTTTGTTCCAAAAAAGTAGGAAACGTAGACCACGGTGGTGTGGTGGTCTATTTCTCATTCGAGGTGAGGGGGGTGGGGGAGGGGGGCTTTTATGGGCCGGAGTAGTTGCGCTGACCCTGTTGAGAACTGGCGAATCTAAATAAAATGAAATGAATTGAAATAATAGAATTACTGTGAAAGTACTGGGAAATTTAGCACGGACGAGGGCAACAGCAGCGAGGACGTCACTTTAAAAATAAATTCGCGTTTGTTCACACTTTGTTGCGTTTATTCCAGTTCGCTGAAAATGTCAAATGCAGGCGAATTTGCCTGGAGTTTATTTCTTGGGGACCGCCTCAATTAAGATTACAAAAAGAAAGAAAAATTCGTCGTCGCTTGTCTACGTCCTCCACAAAAAGTGACATTAGAGATTTTCACATCGCAGTCGTGCATCCAGTGACGGCAAAGAAATATACAAAAAAGCGTGATGCTCGTGCAAAGTTGTTGTTCATTGCTTTTTGGGGGTTTTCGTTACCGTCGCCGTCGTCGTTGCTAAATCTCCCTATTAAATGTAGCAGGCTTGTTAGTATGGATATCAGTCGTCAAGAGAGTCGTCAAATATCAGTGCTCTGACTTCCTTTTTTTTTGACAATCATGCTACACCTGAGCAATCATATACCTGTTTCGCAATCAAGAAACCATGTTACTGTGGGATGATTCAATTTTTACGCATATTCACTATTCGGACGGACGAAATGGCTGCACTAAGCGTCGCTTTTTATTCATGAATAAATCGTTTTTTACAGAACGATCACTGATAAAAACACGAAGTTTCGAGAACTGGAGGCACCATTCTGCATTTGCTTCGATTGGTATCAATGTTAGCGTGCAATATCATGGCTATGGGTCAGTTAATGCAGGCACTGCCTAGATGAACGCTCATAAGGAAGTAAATTGACCATGAATCTAACAAGGCGGACTGCAAGAGGACCGAGAGGTCAGTGATTGAATATTGCTTTCAGAAAAAGTAGACAATATCAAAGTCGTTAGTAACTATTAGTAAATGATAGGATGTATTCATATTAATTTAATACTTCCCACGACTGCAGATTGGAAAATTTTTGTTCTTTTACCTAGCACCGTCATGCAATCATGTAAATATTCAAGGAAACCAATACAGATTGAAATTTTTAGCTACCAAACTGTTAGCAGTTAAGTAGACAGGAGAAGATAGATGGCAATATCTACATTCCAGCAATTAAAATTCCGAAGTAATTCAGACATGGTATTGTAGCTGTGTGGTTTTACTAAGTGTTTCTGAGACATTTAATGCACCTTTAATTGCATGACTCTACAAAAAAACGGGCGTAAGTTAAAGAAGTCAGCGACAAGTAGTCGATGAATGCATAATTAGTGTCTTGTGGTTTGGTCTTGTCGGTGCAGACAATATTTAACCAACGAAACCTTGGCATTTGTTACTGAGTCATCATTACAGCGTCAAGCTGGGGTATCATCGGAATGGTCATATGTCCGCTTATATAACCTACTTTTATTTCAATCACCGCTACTATACCGCCGTTTAACAGATTTTTAAGGCGGTCTAGTAGTCACTAATAATATCAGAATTTAAACAATCAAACTTTATTGCAACAAGTAAAAGACTGAAGGCGCTTTTTAAAAAAGCCCTCCTGATATCCGCCCAAATTGCTTTATCAAGCTGCTCGTGTTTAATCTTGACGTAGCCTGTTCCAGGCTCCGTCGGGTCCGCTGAATTGAGAAAGCAAAACGAAAGCAAAACGGAAGGAAACTGGGGAGAGCGTGGGCGGCTCCCTTCGTTTTTCCTTTTTCCCGCCCCATCAACTTTTTTCTTTCGCGTCTACCCCACTATCTGAGAGCCTGGAACAGGCTAATTTTGACGTGGTCTAGTTTTTTGTGTATATACTGTATCTACGCCAATAAAAATGATCATGGTAAGTAAATAAAGAAATTACCACAACGAAAAAACTAATGAGATTTAGAAATCTAGCACACTGAAAGCAGATTCTGTACTGTGTTTTGTCTACCACTGTGGCACTGATCAGCGTACAGACATGTGCTATGTCCTTTGCTTAACCGATATGGCACTTGTCTGGCCATGGGCAGTCTTTGAAAATGCTCCCGTGGTAGACTGTTATGGAGCAGGGAGGTAATAGCGTAGCTTAAGACACTGTTCAAACCGGATGCAGCCTCTTGGATGCAACAGATTGGAACACGTTGTTAGACTAAAGTTTGGTTACCTCAGTGGATCTCACCCTTAACGCTAACCCTACTCTTTGCTCCCCCTAGCGCGTGTCCCACGCGCGTTTCTCCCACTTGGCTATATGGATGGTGTATTTGTTACTTCGGCTCTTCAGTGTAAGTTTGTTTTAAAATACGCAGGCTACTGTACAGTTACACTGATTAGGCATTCCTATTCTGTGTGGGATATAGTGTTGATGGAACTATCAGAGTATGAATAACAGTGTTGGGTGATGAAGGAAGGATTTGCGCTGCGATGCCTATCACAATGATTGGCTAATTATTCAGATCAGATCGGCCCTCGTAACATGTAAGAATCGACAACCTTGTCCCAAAGGCTTTTCCTATTTTCTAAGTCGGATAAGCACTGGGCATGAGTTTGAATCGACAGAACCTCCTCATGTTCAGTTTTTGCCAGTTCCTTTGATCGGTTGAAAATCTTCTGTTCGGGCTTACGGTCACGTGATTACCAAATTTTCTCGGATGGGTAGGTTACTTCATTTTCTTACCCATGGTACTCCTCTGCGCGCTCTCCGCTATAAATATGACCACTGTTTTTTAGTATAAATTTCAGCGTCAGATTCAGAGAGTATTTGCTTAATTCATTACATTACTCAAGTAAATAGAGAAATTTGACTGAATGGGATCACCTTGCCCTCGACAAGAAAACGTATTTTTCTTTAAAAACAATCAGATGTTTTCTCAGAACATACCGCAGAGTGATTTATAAACAAAATCTGTATTAAATAAATCAAGCGTTAACTTAGCGGCTGTAAAAACTGAACTTGTATGTAAACTCGATTCTGTTTGATGTTTAGTTTAAATGGTTTTATTTTTCTTTTTTTTTTTTTTTACTTATTGGAGTTAAAATGTAAATATATGTTGAACAGATAAATGACAGCCATTTCATTATACTTGCTACATTTTTACTATCACTTCGCCACCTGTGATATCCAAAACTATGGTGACGTCTTGTCACGGAGCCGTCGCTCAACTGACCTTCATTTTGTTATTTTTTAAATTTATTCGCCATACGTTTTTCTGTGTTTAGAGTAAGAGCATTATTTTATTGTAAGAACTGTTTTTCCACGCTTGTCTAGGTTTCAAGGTGCTCGTCTGGGCGGGAGGATCATTGTTCCGTTTCAAAAGAGCGGGGAACACAGAAATTTCTATTTCGTTTGGAGGCGATTCTCATCCAGATAGAACGAGGTTTGCTTTGAGGTACGTATTGTATTGGAAAAATATGAAATGAATTGTGAAATGGTCAAAGTATCAATCAAGACTGATTCAATTCGTCTAACATTGTCATTGGTTCTAAAAGAAACCAATCCCGCCAGCTTCCAAGTTTGATTTGTGCTCACTTCAGTGACTGCTGTTTCACTCAGTCACGTTTCATAGTTTTATTCTATTTAGTTTTTCTTGCTTTCTTTGGTTTTCTTTTTGTAGATTTCGGGACGTTTGGTCCATTTAGTCACCTGCGCAATTAGTTCAGCTGTTCGGCGATTTATATAACAATCTAGAGCTCTTACTGCTGCCTGCCTTCCAGGCAGCCGTTGTCGTTATTAAGGAAAATGTTTCTCTCCCTCCCTCCCTCCTTTCCTCCCCTCTAAAGGTTGCTAGTCGCAGATGCCCGTAGATTTTTTCGCTGTGACAAATTTTTATCAATCCATCTACGTTGACTCATACGATGAATAAAGTAAAGTCTGGCATTTATACTCGGATGGTGAGTTCAGTCATTTAAAACAAATACGACTGGTTGACTGTAAAAAGATCTGATCCCAGCTTTTGTTTTCATAAAATTTCAGTAACCTTTGGCCCTTTAGCGGCTCTAAATCATCTGTGCCAAGGGTTATCAAAAAATAAACTTATGTAGTATTTACTCTTTATCATGCCAACATTTGTAAAAAAATATTTATGACTGTTGCAAAATAAGAAGATCTCCATTTCATCTCCTACTACCAAAGAAAACATTTTGATATTCAACAACTTTATCACCGCTTTTGGCGCGACTGAAATATCCTTTGAGAGGCAAACAGCTGTAACGACCAAAGCGACTGTTTTCATGACTGATCAGCACTTCGTTAAGATTTCTCTTTAATATACGGAATATATCCTCACTTAATATAAAGTTTTAATAGTCAATAGTGTGAAGTGTAAACATTTGTCGGCGAACCAAGAGCACTGTCAGCAACAGAAAGTACCAGGCTTAGAGTAAGCATATACGATAACTTTATTTTATTCCGTTTGTAACTGAGCTAAAGCCACCCGTAAGTGATTACGGATCATGAAGAAAATAGTCCCGACTATTTTAGTATTGACACTGTATTGACTGTAAGGATCAAAATATCTTTACACCTACCTTCTGTTTTTTGGCGGCAAGAATGAAAACCTAAGGATTTATATAACAATGAACAGAACTACTAAATGTTTTTGATACGGTTCAGTAGACGAGCAAAAAATTAAAGAATTCTACTCGTTTGTTAAACATTACGTCGGTCATGCTAGAATTCACTTTTAATTGGCAAACGTTCGAAACTTACATTATAAAAATAAGATGACGTCACGCCCATAATGCCCTCTGCTGATCTGCAGTGATCTCTTGACTGAAAGGCTACCACTCGCATCAGGTGCATAAAGAGAATTTAGCGGGACGAATGAAAAGTGACAAACTAAACTGACGAGAAATTATCTATCTAGTAATTTATTTTATCTCTTATAATTGTTCTGTTGTGTTCAGTTCTGTCTTTATTTTCAACCATGACCGTAACAAAATGACACAGACATCATCTTGTTATCTATTGATCGGTTACAAAAGATCGATCAAAGCTAACCAAGCCAAAAAAGAAGATACATGGATATGCTGAATGCCGGCATAAATGTTAATTTAATAATTATTTCTTAATAATTTGCTGTTTAATTTACCTCCCTTCCCCAGCGGTTTATCAGTATTATTAGGTAGATTTTTGCAACTCTCTTGTATGGCTTTGATTTTAATTAAACAGAGTTACACATAAGACCAATTTGAAAGGAACTCAATTGTTTAACAATATTTACAAATTTCGATCATTTCAAACAATTAATGCGAAACTTGCTTCAGGCTATGTTCGCATAGTTAAAAGACGGACAAAACATGTTTTGTTTTCGAGTAAAAATTGGTCAAATTTCTTCACGTCGACACCAACAGATCTGCACACTGGCAATTTCAACACTACATGAGTTTGATGCAGGAGCTTCAGTCCTCCTGTTTTGTACCGTTCTGGTCCATGTCTGGTCCTATGTGTATGTTTTCAATTATTTATCTTTTGCTTAGGCAAAAGAAGCTATAAACTTTTTATTGTGGGTGTGGTTCGAAAAATGTACAGTCGATTTAAGCATGAGCTCATTCTTAATTTTTTGAATAACTTGAAAAACTGAATATTCTCACTGGAACGGCCTTCCTTATTTTGCTTCAAAGCTCTTCAAGCAGGAGCCCTAACACGGAGAATAATGAGTTAGAAGAAGTTTAAAAATCCCTTCAAAGTAGTGCATTAAAGCGAAAGGGGCAGCTATAAAATAATTGGTTCATAAGGGGAAATTGTGTTTGTGTTGACTACATCTAAGTCGATTTTGTGACGCGCGCCTCTGCATGCGTCAAACGGCGGGAAAATGACGCGCTTCCGCACTTTGAATGTCGTGTTCAAAAATGCTCTCCTTTTTGCAACTTTTTGGAAATCACGATTTACTCGACGGGGAAAAAGTTCTCTCATCACGGATCAGAAATCAGCATTTTTTCCAAGACAAACTTCATAACAATAATTCTCCATCGTGGAAGTGTAAAACGGCTTAGCGCGGATTAGAGTGAGAGCAGGACTGTTTAATAAGATTGCACTCTCAAGTGATCGGTGTAAAAAACTCGTTTCCAAAATCAGTTCGGCATATTGCAGGGTATAACGCCGTCTTCCGTGTTGTGGGAAACTATCTGTACAAGGGGAAGAAAACGAAAAATGAAAAATCACGGTACTTTTGTTTTAAACGATACAATTTTACTTGTGGTATAATACAACAAAATCCGTCGCACAATTGCTTTGGAGCCCAAGTCGAAGCTTAAACAAAGACCTACATGAAAGCCCACTAACAATATTTACAATAGAAATAAAAGGAAAAAGAGCAAAACCTTTAGAATTTCTTTGTTTCAGCAGGATTTGCCATGGAAACCAAAATCCTTTTGTCCGGCGATGGAAGAGTTCAATTAGCGGAACAGCTGTGATTGGTTAACCGAACAAGAGAGAAAGCGATGCGGACAATTATTTAATTAAGATCAAACTGCGTGGGCTCGTGGTTCAAATGACGTAAAATTTACTTTCTGCGAGCATAGCTGTTCCACATTAATGATTTATGAAGCGATTGATGTAAGCGTCAAGCATTGATAACAGACCTTTTGTTTAAGCGCGACACTAATTTAAATTATTCGCCCCTGTTGATTTGAAATGCTTTCACAGAAGTAGACCGGCTGTGATATTTACCCCACCAGTGTACTGGGCTCGCCCGGCCGATTTCTGGACAAGGTGAATAGTTACAAATCTAGAGTTTTTCCTCTAGATTACCACTGGTTTCAATTTTCTCCACAACAGGAAGTCAAGAGGCCCACCCCGGTGGATTTCAAGCTGTAAGCGAACAAGATGCCGAGCACAAGAAATAGAAGTCGGTTATCGGAACAGTCGACCAGTAAGTTTGAAACGAATGATTTTGTCAAAAAAACTTGCCCACCAAGGGAAAAAAAGTGCAAGCTTAAATCGAAGAAATTGCTGCTCAAGAAATTTACAGCTCAGTCTGACGAGGTGGAGGAAGGTATGTTTTGAAATTATTATCATTTACTGTCATGACACAATTAAAACAGTTTTCGCTGATTTATTCAGTGGAATCTAACAAGAATGACGAAAGCTTCACTGGCGAAAATTCGAAGCTCTTTGCGAAGTGTAACTTAAATGCCTCGAAAGTAAAAACCGCACAATCTTGTAGATAAAATCGTTAAGAGGTTCTCAATTAGCCAAGAGTACCGGTATTCCGTTAAAGCAACCGAGGTTCCTTTATCTAGTTTTTGTATATAGCTATTTTATAAGGTCTAGTCAGTCGCCGTTACGTCACTATAATTGTAAGCCAGAGCAAAACAGGCGAACACTGCCTGCTTTCTTGAACAAGAACGCTTCCATGACTATCATTAGCCCAAAGGCTGCACTCTTAATAAAAGGCTATGTGAACCGCACATAATCCCAATTATTGTCCCGATAATTGACCTCAAGAGATCTACTGCTTAGTGACTGACATTCCTTTGCACGAAAAGTTCTTACCATTGTAGAACGCATCGCTTGGTTGGGTCCATACAGTGATGTTAAGACCGTACTTACCGTCTGCGAATACTTTTGGGGTCAAATTTACAACGGAACAAGAAAGCGTAAAGATAAAAGCGGTCATTTCGTCCGTGAACTGGGGCACGAGACGAGAATTGCTTATAGAGATTGATACTGTACCGCTTCGTTCAATTGCATTTTATACCTGAGAGCCGAAGGATTATCTGTCATTGCTGAAGGGTTTTACAATAAATGACCCATCATTGTCTTGACTTAGTATTGGAACCGTTTACGGACCTACGGTTGCATTAAATGAGCAAGTACTTTTACAAAAAATTCAGTTCGTTCACGAAACCTGGAAAGATGGTCAGGTCACGACGCTTCAAGAAGAACAAGGAAAATGAAGCCTGTGAGTTGTAAGAAGGAGGAATGGTAGAGTAGATGTACTTGTTTCCGCCTTTGTTGACAGATTTCTTGTTGTGTTCCTTTGCAGACGTTGAACTGATGATTGGAGAAACTAAGTCCAGAATAGCCAACTGCAATTCAGCCGTTTCAAAAAGCAAGAAAGAGCAACTCACGGAAACACTTCGGTGGTGAGATTTTTTTATATATTTTTTTTATTAGGCTTCTGGGTGCAAATTCGCGCCTACAGCGTTTCGAGGCCTTTTAAGTGCCGCTCGAAAGATTACAATTTGCACCTCAAATCCTACTAATTTGGCGAGTGATTAGGAATTAGAACCGTTTTCTGTCTGACAATGACAGTTACTTGGAGAGTGTAAAAGTGGAAGAAAGTTGGAAAAAAGCTCTTAAGATAACTCTGAATTTCCCCCAAAAAAATAATAATAAAAGAAAAGAAATGCATATATTAAACGTAAACCTGGTCATTCATTCGAAAAATTACTGCAATTTTAAAAAGAGTCAGCCGGGAATTTGAAAATTAATTATGTCAGAGATCTTATGTCATCATGTCCTCGTACTTTTTTGAGCTCGTGTTTTCTGTCAACACAATGTTAAATCTCTTTCCCAAGTCCTTTTTTCCGCAGAGATACTTTAGAAAACCCGAATTAACCCATCAAAGTTTTGAGACCGCAAAAAAGTTGTAAAGAAACCGTAATGGATACCAGCATACGATATTCTTTTAGACTTCACACGTATTGGAAGCTCTCTTCTAACAGTGTCCGGAAATTCGGCGGAAGATACAATTCAGGGGAGCACAATAGAACAGCAGATAATTTAGCCGAAATAACAGCTTGAACATTAAACAAAACCACCTAGGTCTTTCATTGCATCTTTTACATTTATTGACCGTGCGTACCTGCTAATTACCTTTCTGGAAATCATATATTCACTCGAAGAGTCTATTTTGGTCTTTATAGCAAAGCTAAGCTTGGCAGCTGTCAAATTAAGTCAACTTTTGTCAGGCGTAAAATAAATGAATTTTTTTCTCTTCAAGAGAAAGTGAGAAAGGTGAAATGTAAACAGTGTTTGAAAGAGCGCGCAGTCCTTACATTGTATGACGTTCATTGATCACAACACAAAAGGCTACATCTTGCCGTATAGACTTGTTTGACGCACTTGACGGTAGTGATATCTACTAGTATCAACCTCCCAGAAAGTATGAGAATAATGAATCTAATTTTATCACCTTGAATGTTTTTGGGTTTTTATCAGTTTTTGATGTACTTCCTTTTAGTAGGAATGTTTTTAAAAATCTATTAAGAAAAATACCATTAGAGAGCTCAAATTTCATCGCCATTATTAATGGTCTGAAATGCTTCGCGTCTTTTTTTTAAAAAAAGACTTGGTCCAACACGATTTTTGGATAGTTATGTCGAAAAGAAATAGCATTTTTGCAACTGATTATCGCCTAAAGCTTTTGAAGAAGAAGTTGAAAAGCTGATGACAAGTCTAATTTGCACTCTTCTAATCTGCTGACATCTTGAATGACTAGTCAGTTAGCCCCCTAAAAGAACTGAACTTTTTCTTTGAGTTTACTAGAGAAAACGTAAACCGCCGGCTAACTTGTACGTGACGATTTTATTGCCTCGTCAAATCTCTTTGAAATTTGTCCGGAAAAGTGTCAAGATCTCAAGTTTTAAGATTTAACGCAATGCGGTAACCCTGTTAAATTTTGCGGTTTGCGAATTGTCTACATTTGAGGTCACCTTAAAAAGGGACCGGAAACCGCGATTCAACCCCTTCGCTGGGCATAAATTGGACACTTAATGTTAATTACGGTTGGGCAATTTTGCTCAACACGAAAACGTGGAAAGTGATTTCATCTTTCAATCACCTTAGAACGGTTTACCCCAATAAAAAAATACCTATGCTTTTTTCGTAATTAGCAGTTACTTTTATGTCGGGCTCTTGCTTCATGTGATTACGTTAGCATTAAAAAAAAAGGACATGCTCGTATGGTCAGTTCCATTAGGCGGTCGGAATATTGTGCAGCGGTTTGAACCGGTTTTTTTTTTTTTTTTTTTTTGCAGTGTAAGGTTACAGATCACCTGCATTAATACCTTTACAATTAATTCAATATTTCAGAGAAAAAAACTCTTTACTTCAAATTAAGTGCGCTATTACCTAATCATTCCCTAAGAAATTCGAAAACACTACGGAATGTCGAGAGTCTTATGCTCAGACGCTATCTGTCATTGAACTTAGATCCAATGAAGAAGTCGTCAAAAATAATTAAGCAAACAGCTGAAACTTGGCCAAAATGTGCTGTTCATGTTTAGTTTGCATATAGTAACACACCTTCGGCTTGACGCTCTTATTTTACCTGAAAATGTTGTCTAGAGGCCGTAACGGGTATGCAACGGGTTTCACAGGGGAAAATGAAAAAGTAAAAAAATGACGGTTCATGTGGGTCGCTTGGCTCCTCGGCTAGGCCCGTGATCGGAACTGAGAACATTAATCTCGCTGAATCATCCGACGGAACGTTTCATCTAGCAGCCTTCATGAATTCAAATTCTTTGTTAGTGGTCAATCTGAAGCTTTAAGGGCTTTCCAGTTCAAGAAATGTTAAGAAAAGGGGATTTGAAATGAAAGAAACTGTGTGAGAAAGCTACAAGGTATTCACATAACCTAGTTAAGGGCGAAAGCAGGGTGAGGGTTATCTAATGAAAAGACGGTATATAAGTATGGTGTCAGACTTTCGCTTCACAGTGTAATTTTTAATTAAGTAGGTCGTTTCAAATCTTCCCCGTTTCCATAATTTTGATTAAACCCTCCCCATTGTTTGTTCATATATCTATGAAAAAATTCTTAAAGGACTGCAACCTAAATGCGCATCACCCGTTTCGATCGAATGAAATCTCGGCGAAACTTAAAAGGAAGACTACCAAATATTCTAAGAGCAAGGTATTTGACCGAGATACCCCCTTAACTTCCGTCAGAAGCTGTCTTTTTTGTCACGTCTTAAACGTTACCTCCATCAGTTTAATTGTTCTGGTATTCGTACTTGCCATTTAGTTATCCTCTATCTAAATGCTTACATTTTCAGATCTCTTTACATCATTTTTTCAAGTCATTAAGAGTTGTTAACCCTCTATGTATTAATAAGCTGGTCTAATTCTCTTCAGGTTGGAAGAGAACTATGTTATGTGTGAAGGAGTTTGCCTTCCTCGGTGCATTCTTTACGCTCACTATCTGGACTTCTGCCGACGACATAACGTAGATGCCGCCTGTGCGGCTACATTTGGAAAGGTACCAGTGCCTCTTTTTCTTTATAAATTGTGGGTGGGGCTTGAAACCGAAGATTTTAGTCGGCATGATGTCCACACGCTAGCTATACATACTCTCCATTGTATCAGTTTTGGGTATTCCTGAGGTCTTCAGGACTTATTAATATATAAAAAACTGAAAAACGTTTTTTTCTTAGTTTATTAAAATGGTGGGCACTTTAATTTGTTTTGTTCATCTATAAAACGTTTGCGGTTGCATTCCTCGGAGGAAATGAATGCTATTTTACGTTAGTTATATACCAGCTCTCACCAAAGAAACGAGTTTTTAAAATATGCTACAATATTATGTATGCCAATGCTGCAGTGAGTTGAAAAAGAGCAAGTCATTTGGAAACTAGTGGAAAACTGTAAATAGCAAACTAATCTTTAATAAGACGGATCTTCTAGATCTCGAAGCTTATCCGCCAGCTTCAAACTTTTGAAACGAAGTCGAGATGTTGCCAAATGTCTGGCTTCTTCTCTCAACTAACAATTTTTTTTCAAATTTTCAGCAAACAATACCGCTCTTTCCAATTTTCATAGTGATCGCACGCCTGAAGGCGATTATAACAATTCAATGTCTTTTCTTTTCCTTAATTTTTTTTTTTTTTTTCATTATTTGCAGACGATACGGCTAAAGTTTCCTCAACTCACAACAAGAAGGCTTGGGACGCGCGGTCACTCCAAGTAAGCTGAAATTATATTTTAAATCGCTACTGAGATCCAAAATATTTACCTAAACGAGCACTTAACTAAATATACAAAAACAACTGCGTGGGTACCCACACATTCATCAAAATTTTTCTCTTCACAGGTATCACTACTACGGTATTGGAATAAAGGAATCTTCTGCTTATTATCACTCGGTTTACTCAGGGAAAGGTTTAACAAGGTGAGGGAGATAACTTCCTTATTGCCTTCTCGCCATGAAATATTAAGTGATATTTCGATGGCATTCCGTTGCTTGTTCTGAACGGGGTAATTAAACGACTTCCATGGTAGAATAGGATTTGTTTGCTAAAGACACAAAGAAAATGTCGTTCTTTTCTTATTGAAAATCCGTAAGGGATATAAACCGGAAGAGGCGGTTGTAAAATGAAGAAGAAATGTATTCAAAGAATCTGACATGCCTAACGAAATTTTCACATTAGATTTTTCGAGATGATTTCAGTCCCAACAATTGTGTTATTATTATTAAGAGCACGAAAACTTTACACCCCTTAAATCAAGGAAACACCAAATGCAAGCCAATAATAACAATGTGTTACTAAATTTGGAGAGGTTAAAATATATCAAGATATTGTGTAAAGTTAAAGAAAGAAAACATTTGACGTTTTCCAATGTTCTGCCCGACTGTTTTAAACGCCATAGAAAACTGCCATTTTTTGGTCGTAAAATAGATCTTGGTGGGATAAATAGTTATGTATCAGGTTTTCAGTATTTCTGTTTTGTATTTTAAAAAACGGGAAATTATACGACAATGAAAAAATAAACACATGGTTCAACCAGGATTTTGGGTGATGATTAAGTAAGTTGGTGCTTTATTATTCTTTATAAAGAAAATTTGAACTAATTAAATCAATTGTCTCAGGTCTTCATTCGGTATCGCAGTGCATAATTCAAATTGTTTTTTTTTCTATACTTTACAATCAAAGGTTATTTTAACTCAGCTTCACTAACGCCAAATATTTGTAAGTGTCCTTTTCTTAACGACTGTTTTCCTTGTTTCATCATTCGGGGTCACCTTTCAATAAACAACAGCAGTGCAGCTCACAAATACAACACAAAATCACGCGATAAGAATAAAAAAGAAAAGAATGCCTTCAGGAAATCTGTCGTTTATTTTTTGTTTTAAAAAGCGCGGGCAGAAATTGCGAATGAAAAGAAATAAACGCAACACATTCAGAAACGAAGACCTTATAGGAAGTTTTGAAAAGTGCTCTACAAATAGATTTTATTCGGATAGAGTCAACAATTCTTCGGGATTAAATCAATGAAGCGTCGTATGCTTCGGGGTAAATCGGAGAGGACTGAGCTTTTTGCTTGGAAAATTGTCATCATGTACCAATGTTTGTGTGACAATGAGTGCGGCTCGCATTTATTTTCTAGCATAGAGTGATGTTTTGTGGACCTTTATGCCTTGGCGGATGAAGGGGAGGGGCCCTAGGCCTGGACCCACTGTTAAATTATATAGATAAGCGGGCCGCCATTCCTTGAATATGTGAATCCGCCACTGTGATGATTAAGGTTGTGAAGCCACGTTTTTTTTTGTTGTTGTTCTGGATTTCATAAGACATTACATGAGTTCCAACAGACGTTTTACCTTAAAGCTGTCGGCAAGTAGAGAAAGGAAAAACAAAGACAGCAAGTTTTGTCAACCTCTTTCCCAGGGTCCTCTCCACACCACGGGGGCCGAGTAGGAGAGGACCCTGGGTATGAGGTTGAAGTTTTGTGCGTGTTGAAAATTAAAAAATTTAAAAAAAAAATTCTGTCTACCTATGATAAACAATGATTACCAAAGTGGAGTGTTGCGAGGCTGCAATTATTTTCAATTGCTTCCCAGTTATGGAATAAATGTTCGAAAAGTTATCAGTGGTAGCAGGGGTCTTTTTTGCATGAGCATGCGCGACCGCTGACTTGTCAAAGAGCACGCGACCAGTGACAGCGACCGTGCTGCATAGTCATAGGAACCAAATTGTTCACTTTGAAAGCTTGCTTGAGATTGAAATGGTAGCAGGAACTTAGGAAAGACCTTCGTTGTACAAAATAAGTAAGGATCTGTTGATTTAAAGTGGAGACTGATGCGCTGAACGAGGTGAAAGAGCAAGTTTCTCAAGGATGTCTGACACGAACATGGTTGATTGTTGTTGTTTGGCGCTCGACTCGTGTCTTGATTACTCTTTAAGAACCGCAAAGTATGGCATAGAATGCATTGCTGATGCGCAGCTATTGAGCAAAATGTTCTTTATTTATTGTTTGTCTATAAATCGGATGTAAATTAGTTTCTCGATGCCGTAGAGGATTTCTGTCAATAATTTGTTAATGGAATAAATGTTCGAAAAGTTATCAGTGGTAGCAGGGGTCTTTTTTGCATGAGCATGCGCGACCGCTGACTTGTCAAAGAGCACGCGACCAGTGACAGCGACCGTGCTGCATAGTCATAGGAACCAAATTGTTCACTTTGAAAGCTTGCTTGAGATTGAAATGGTAGCAGGAACTTAGGAAAGACCTTCGTTGTACAAAATAAGTAAGGATCTGTTGATTTAAAGTGGAGACTGATGCGCTGAACGAGGTGAAAGAGCAAGTTTCTCAAGGATGTCTGACACGAACATGGTTGCTTGTTGTTGTTTGGCACTCGACTCGTGTCTTGATTACTCTTTAAGAACCGCAAAGTATGGCATAGAATGCATTGCTGATGCGCAGCTATTGAGCAAAATGTTCTTTATTTATTGTTTGTCTATAAATCGGATGTAAATTAGTTTCTCGATGCCGTAGAGGATTTCTGTCAATAATTTGTTAATAGCTGATTTAGCCCTATTTCGGGAGTGGATTAATAACGATCAGCGGGCGATTACCACGCCGTTTTCAGTTGGAATAGAAAGTTTTTGCCTTAAGTATTTTAGCGTTAAAAAGTTTGTTTATAGGAAAATTGTAGAACTTCTTGTTTTTGCGTGGACTAACATTGTAACGCATCTTTTACAGGAATTTGCTTTTGGCCAGAACTTAAATGTTCTAATGATTTTTAACTTTTGGTCGGCATCACATGTTTACTGTACTTCTTGGGAAACCTACCCGTTTGTTTCATCAAAATCGGTCACAAGATTGGACTTTAATTTCGGTCCTATTGAATGCAGGTTTGACTGTGTCTAATTGATATTCATTTTTTTTATTGTTCGAGACATTCAGAGTGACTACCACCAACATCTCACCAGGTGACTAATCTAAGTCTGGTGTGCTCTTAATTTTGTAGCTTTAAAGTGCTGGGAAAATTGTAGAACATATATTAATTCACTGCTGAACTGAACATCGGCTTTCGCGCACTTCGAGCCCACTCGCTGAAATTTGCTATGTTTTTTTTAAATATTTGTCTTCCTTTCCCATTTCAAAACAAAGAAAATTGAAAGTGTTTACTTGCATCAACAAACGTTTCTGCTCTTTGTTTAGACTTTGATGAGGTCAGCGCAATCCTCCAGGCACTGCATATACGCGCGCTGTTGTCCAGGTCAATTGGGGAGATGAAATTTGATAGTAGCTCGTGTATGTTAAAGCCGGTCTACTTCGCTTTTTTTAAGACCATGTTAGAGTTTTTTTTGCAAACTACACATTTTGTTAAATCACGAGTACATTCGCCAAGAAGAACGAGCAAAATAATCGCTATGATAGCTTTGAGACGCGCCATTTTGATGAAGGCAAACCCTGTGGTGAGCCTCCATACACATCGCTTGTTCAGCGGTCGCGCATGCTCATGCAAAAAAGACCCCTGTTATCAGTGGTATAAAATAATGTTTCAAGCGACTAAATACGGGCACACAGTGCCTGTGTCCGGCTGTAGTTCGAGTGCTTTTACCCAGTCCCTTGGCCTCATTATTCCACGCCGTCAATGCGTTTCGGGTCACGTGGTCCGAGCGAGTTTTTCTCCAGGCCGTTCGTCTCAGATACGTCACCGAAATGAATTGACTGCGGAGGCCTGGGAACACGCCGTACAGGGACTAGAAAAGAATGCCTTAAGTTTTTTGTTCTTAATTTATGTTAACACCTGCTCAAGAATATGGTCCATGAGTTATAATGTAATGTCTACGTTCTTTGCTGCACCTGTCGGTTCTAAAATGGTTTAATTATATTTCAATTAATTTTATTTTACCACAGATTTTCTGGATCAAAAGTCAAGAATGAGGTAATAATGCCTGTTTTTGAGATAAGAATTCTTTTTTACATTGAAATGTATTTAAAACTATTGTATTTGTACGCCATAAGAGCCCTAAATTCCAACGCTATAAGGAGTGATTATTATCAGTTAAATGCTGTCAAAGACATTTCTTTTCACTGGTCACACCACAGCGTTTCGTCCGCATACTCAAAAGTTAGAACCACGGCACTGCATAAGATTCCATCTTTCACCCTGGGATTGAAAGGTTCAACTAAAATTCGACTCCTTCGAGTTTTGAGCCATCTACGTTTCGTAAAGAAAGCTTTAACAGGGAAACCTATGCATTGTTGTCTTCATATAACTAGGAGTTTTCATTTTAAGCAATATTTTTAAGTTTAACCCCGTCAATATTCGTGAATGATTTGTTTAAATTGTGATGTTATTGCCCTCCTTCTTAGGGTTCTTTTTCAGTTCGCAAATATTCCCTCAGCTCCAAGACTGGCACTTTATTACCTGACTTCCCAAATCCGAGATTGCTGGAATTACCAGGAAAGATTTCGTTTGAAAAGGTGAGGAGAGAAAGTTATTTATGATCACTTCTGTCTTGTTAAAAAAAAATAGACAAAATCGAACGAATAGTCCCAAAGAAAACAAATTATCTTTATTTTGATGCAAGAAGACACAATACGGCTACTATATTTAAATGAGCCAACAGAAAAAAATCAGACCAGGAAACTGTCACTTAGGCCATTAAAGCAATTGTACGCCTCACCGTCTTTTATGTTGCGAGTGTGCACCCTTCCTTATTTAAAAAGCGAATGTTTCTTTGCATCATGTTGAAAAGGGTTAGAAAACATGGTTTCTCACCGGTTTCCTTGCTTCATAGTTTTTTTCTACTTCGTTGGCCACTTCTCCAACCTATAATCTGGAACCAGCATGAGATAATTTGCACTCCCTCGAATTGAAATTAATGATTGTTTATTATTGATCTTATTTCTAGTTAGAGACGTTTGTTGTGATGTACAAGACACACTGTCAGTGTATTTTAGACACTGCGATAAACGCCAATTTTGACGAGGTGAGCTTCAACGGCTTTTGACTATCGTTAAAAGTTAGATGTCTGTTTGCTATTCTAATGTTATATTACGAGCGGAATCAATTCATACCAGTGTTGATATCATGGGAAAATAAATAACACTCTGGGACGGCTTTCAGCCATGTGTTTGCAAGAAGACCCCCCCCCCCCCGGGGGGTACTCCCTTCTATATAAGTCATATAGGTATGTGCCGCCCCAAAGGGTATGGTTTTTGCGGCGTTTTGGTCTGAGAACGGGTATAGACTTTTCTTAGTTTCGTCTGGAATCGGGTATGGTTTTCGGGAGAACTCTAGGAGTGTATAAACATATTTATCATTTCAGTTCCGAATGGCCAAGAAAGAAAGAAACATATGCAAATTTGAAATGGATTTTAAGAGGCCAGGAGGCCAGGTCTGAAAATGGGTGTTTATTTTAGAGGCCAGGTCTGAAAACGGGCGTGGAAAATGACATTTTTAAATTTTTGGCTGAAATTTTGTCAGAATTTGGAGAACCAGGCGGCACACCCCCACCAAGAATTCCCAGGAATACCCCCCGAGGGAGAAACACAGTCGGAATAAAACAATAATGCGATGGGTACTGTAAGCGTGGCTCGACAGATGTTGCCATTGCCAAACATTCAGATTGGAGTGAAATAGAGGAAATGTGTATGACAATTTGTATCAGTCTTATCCGAAACATTTCGCAATGGCGAATCTGCACCAATTCAAATAGAGATTTCAACCAAAATGTCCGGGTTTTCCTTGTAAATAGAAAGTACACACTGTAAATGTCTATTTTCGAGAATTAAGCTTCCTTCTTGTAGAAGTGTTCTTTGTATTGGAACTCGTTAAGTGATACCGTAAAGTTCCGACAGCAACGAAAGAAACGATGTAATGTACCTTTTGAGTTACATAAAGGAATGTCAAAGATTATTATAACCGTTAAAAAATAAATCTCGGATCAGTTTGGTAAAGCTTGTTATAACTACAATTTCCGTTATTGCTAGCAAGAAGAGAAATCAATTTTGAAGTCGCTACTTTATTCGGAGGGTCGCTACTTTTGGCATTTGCTAACACCTGTGAAATTTTATCTCCAATTTCGAAGGGTCGCTACTTTGGGAACTTTAGGGTAGTTGTTTGTATATTAATTGACATTAGCTTTAAAAGTATTGCTAATTGCTTGATTGTAACTGCTAACTTGCTTCTGTCATAATCTATTTCAGATAAAGAATTTTCTGTTACACTTCTGGCAAGGCATGCCCGATCACCTGCTACCGCTGATGAATACAGAAGTCGTAGCTGACGTTATTTGCGTCTGTGATTCCATTCTCTATAAGGTATACGTAGTCACAAATTAAACGCGACTTGCAGTTAACATCATAATGAAGGTTTACATTACTTTTGCGTTCCGTTACCCTGCTGAGTTAAATTTGAATTTTTGTTTGTCGACTGTGGGTCTTATGTTTTAAAAGCGGTCAAATGTTACCTAATATTCGCATTAGGAGTTGCAGCATAGACCGAAGACGACTATGAGAACGAGATTTCCTCGATGCTAAGTAGTGAGCAGGCGTGAACCAGCGTCATTTTAGCGGGAAAGCGCGATATCCATCGTCATTCCACTACGGGTTTTATGAGCAAAAATGTGGTAGTGACGGAAGTATCAAATGTTATCAAATGTAAGAAGTTTTGTTATTTTGCGATGGGGAGAAGGCTTAACTTCCTTCAATAAAAACAACAGTTTCAACTTTTCTTGTGAAAAAAGAGGGAAAAAAAACACTTTCCGAGGTGTCTACTTTTTAGCAATACGCCAAAAAACAATCTCGTCCTCGTCTTTGAATCACAAGTTCCCAATTGTGTCTGATCGCCGTACAAGTGAATTATAAGGCTAGTGAAACCACAAAACAAGGATTGGAATCCCATGGATCATTCATTCATTCCTTATTCATCCCACTTGAATTCTTTTGTAGGTTTTAATGGATGTTCTTGTTCCCTCCACCATGCAAGACGTTCCAGAAGGGTAAGGAAATCACAAACATTATATTTATATTTCCAGCTGCAGTTTCTTTTCGCTAATGACTATAACTAACAACCAGCCGTTTTTTCCTCCACTAGACTTCTCGCTGATATCAGGACGTTTGCGAGACACCTGGAGTCCTGGGTACTGGCTGCAACAGTTGAACTGCCAGATTATCTAAAAATGGGAAAAATCCAAGGTCAGTTGTTGAACCAGCTAGGATTACATTTTCTGAAGTGCATTTATCAATGAAATGGAAACTGATTTTCCGTTTCTCTTTTTTTTTATTTTTCAATTTTTGGTAGCCTGTGTACACCCGCCCCCTCCGCTCAAAAATGTCGGGGATTTTGTTTGAGGGGAAGGGTGGCTGTACACAGGCTATTATTTGGGTCATAGCAAAGAGCGTCTATTTCTTCAATTATGATTGCGAATCTATCAGCTCAAACTTTCCGCTGCGTCAAGCCGTTGACAATCTTCGTAGTAACATAGGCTGCATTTCTTTTATATTTCTCTGGCATTAGAACAGTGATTGCATACTTAACACGTTTTCTCATTAATAGAAAGTGATTTTTTGTTTCTTTCTCCATGTAAAGCTGTAAGGCGTTTTGTTCAGTCGCTGAGAAGACAAACTTCGTTCCTTCATCTTGCACAGGTATGATTTAAGATCACTCTGACAAACGAATAACCTCCTTACTACCGCAGACATTAAAGGAGACAGTGCGAAGCGTTTGCATAAAAAGGGGCTATTGGCTATAGTTAGTTAGTTAGTAGAATATTCGCACTGCATACATATTGTAAGGTCACGGGGAACTAAGTTATGGGAGGAAACAGCGACTGCCAGGACAATAGGCATGCCGAATGATGAGGGTATGCGACGTCAACCGCCACCAGGGGAGGTGAGAGGAGGGGCGAAACTTTGAAGTCACTTCCACTGAACTCCGTTGGACTAACTGGCCAAGAGGCGGGCAAAAGCCGAGCAATTCTGAGCAAGGGCCGCAATGCATCAAGCCAATAGCGCGCAGGCCAACATGAAGGAATTTCAAGGAGTTTCTTATTTCCCGCGTCACAGGCCAATTATGTATGCAGTGAGAATAGTTGGTAAGTTGGCTAGTTTTCTGTCTATCTAGTTAGTTAGTTTTAGCTAAAGCAAGTCATTTGGATGGTTATCTCGCTTCCCGCAAAAAGTGCTTCACAGATTGTAAAACGACAAGTAAGCGTAAAATTCCTTAACACGTGATTTGGGTTATTCCTTTCGAACGTTGCACGGAGAACCTGAATTCGATCACAATGTCTGACCTAATTTTAACCCTTCCTTTTTTCCCAAGACATCCCGACCCGTCTTAGCCAACCAAGAGATAGTAGATCACATGGTAAAAGATATCGAGAAGCTTGATATAGGAAACAATGGAAGGCAGACTTTGCAAGCCAGGACCGAAAAGGATTGCGACGATGGATTTGACAACGAATGTGAGAATAATGTTTACTCGTTCGGTCTTCTTTATCGTCACCCTTTTGTGTTTTCATGTTATGGGGCTGTGAATGCCTCTTATTTCGCCTGGATGATGAGCTTATTTTGCTTGATATTTTGAATTTCAGTTCTTGAAGACTTTGTTCATCTGTTACGTGAGCAAGCGCCTTTGGAGTCTTATGTCGAGTGGTTGGATAGGCTTGTAGAAACCAAGATTATTCGGGTGAGTAGACTTCACGTGATGTGCACGTGATCCTTGCATTCTATTACTTTCTGGCAACTTTGCGGTAAATGCTTCATTTACGAGTTTGTCACTGTCTTTTTTCAGCCCTGTGAGGAAGCTGGTGACGATTTTAAGAGCAGAGCTCAGGAATTCCTTTTAAGATGGTCATTCTTGGGAGCGAGGCTAATGCACAACTTGACCCTCAACGCTTCATCGTACTTCGGTGAGATTAAATTAATAAGCTGTTTTAATAATTTAAACCAAAGCAGTCACATTTTCATTTAAAACAAACGCAAGAGGAAATATTCTGAAAAATAGCGGAGCCAGAAGACGCTTTCTTCGAAGAGCATTGCTTACGCAACTTTAAACTATAACAAGAGCCATTCAACACAGGGAAAATGAAGGTTGTGGCCAAGTAATCTGTAAAGCAAGCAATTCCCCATTCTACTCTCTATATAGTAGCCCAGTATATATGTTTTTCATCCGGCAAGGTTTACAAGAATGCTGTTATTATTACCTCATTTCCAAGGCCAAGAATCAGCCTTTCTTTGAACGAATCAAGAGAGGATAATAGCGTTGTTGTTGTTGTTGATGATGATGATGATGATGATGATGATGATATAATAATAATAATTATAATAATAATAATGATAATAATAATAATAATAATAATAATAATAATAATAATAATGGATCGTATATGTAACGGAGCGCGCTCGATTTTAAGTAGACCGTGACAGACTTTCTCCTGCTTCAGTTTTGGGCTTCAGTTCGGCTTCATAACCTGACCGTTTCTGTTGACCTGTAGGATCACGTTATCACTTGCTTCTTCTTCGCAGGATCCTTTCACCTTATTAGAATGCTCCTTGACGAATATATGTTACTTGTGATCGAAACAAAGTTCTACAATGAGACGGAAGAAAAGTTGCAGGAAATGCTTGATCGGCATTTAAAAATGGGTGAGTGATCTTTACTTATGCATGATGTTTAGAAGGGAAGAACTAAGGGACGGGTCCTTATTTATCGCCTGGAGGTGGGGGGGGGGGGGGGGGGCGTAGGGATCACTTGATTTTTAGGAGAACAAAAGGGGGGATCAGTTGTAACTGAGAACCCAAAAGGGGGAATGGCTGAAAACTTTGGCAGGATTCGGAGGGGGGACCACTCAAATTTGCTTGGAAAATGAAGTCGGGGGGGATCGAGAAAGTCATCAGATGTTATTAGAGGGGATCACTTCAGTGAACTAACATTCAAAGAGGGGATCGGCTAAATTTCACCTTGTTTAGCTTCAAATCCTCCCCCCTCCCCCCCACCAGGCGATAAAATAATGACCGGTCTCTAAGGGGTCTACAAGCTACAAGACATGATATTCCTGGTGGATCACCCACCCATCCAGTAATTCCTAACTCCGCCCGTCACGGCTTAACTTGAGTGGTACTATTAACACCAAATTTTGCGAGGGTTTGAAGGACACGTCTTTCTAGTCATAATTTTCCAATTGTCATCCTGGCTCCTGGTTTCCCGCCATAAGATAAGCACCACATAAATCGCCTTGTATAAAGTAAGCGGCATCAAATTTTGTGGCCTAGATCATGCTTAAAATATCATTTTTTTTAAGTACGTATGTATTGATAAGGCAAATTAAAATCATTAGTAGATGGTTAGCCGTTGTAAACAACGCTTAATGATTTTCCATTTTATTTTTCTTGCTATCAGGTGAAGGAGTTGACAAAGATAACTCCCCTCTTCGAGTGCAGACCATTGTAACCAAAACAAAGTTCACCGTGCCCGACAGCGTTCTCGCAAATGGCGGAAAACTGCCACCTAAATCAGAAATCATAGAACCCAAGCAAACTACCAAGCCAGGCCCTCGGGTCAAACGTATAAAGTCACGTGACCATGTGAATGGTATAAAACCAAGACCCAAAAGGCTGTCAACTCATCGGCTAAGCGCATGCGCTGTGATGGATCATCCACCTTCGCCGGTGATGAATGGCTTCCCGCCAACACCTTTAGAATCTTCAGCCTTTATTATGCCTACGCCGAAGGAGAATTGCTTTCTTGGTCACAACGGGATGCCTCAAGCGCCTCTGCTTACACCCCCTGTGTCGCCAGCGGTGGCTTCTGGGATGCAAAGGAACACAACAATGAACAACAGCTTTTCTCAGGTAACGTACACGGCTCTTGATGAGAAGAAGCAGCAACCGTGGGGATATTCCATGAATGGTGAGGTCAACCCTCCATCTGAAGTGATCGACAGCTTGGTGGCACAGCATTTTAATAACTGTGGATTTGGAGGCTTTGTTCAACAGGCGCGGTACCAGGCTCCAATGGCAAACGAGATGAACAATGTAAGTCATACTTTGTCGTATTAGTCTGTTTTCACCCTACCATAACTATCAAGACCGTTACCCAAACCAACATTTTCTAGACTTAGTGGGGTTAGCTCCCACCAGTCTCCCGCAGCTTAAAGGTAGAGCACCTCGGACTACAGTCGATCGAACCTCCACCTCTCCACAACGGCCAACTTTTTTTGTGACGGTGGACAGTCCACCATACATTGATTTTGCCCAGTCACTTGGCCTCATTATTTCGCTCGGCCAAAGCGTTTTGGGACACGGTGTCCAAGCGAAGATGTGAGCCTCGGATACGTCACCGAAGTGAATTTACCGAGAGGCACTGGTAAAAAGCCGTACAGGGACTAGGCAAACATTGACTCCCGTTTAAACCTCTCCACAACCGCGGCCACTTACTTCCTTAAGGTTCAACTGTAGCAACCAGAGGGTCATAGGTTCCACTGCTATTGGGAGTACTAGGATTTTTTTCTTCCGAGCCGCCAGTGTCACTGACAGAAAAACATTTTTCTCATCCTGTAGTCTGTAAGCAGGATGATTAGACCTCGTAAATACCTTCCAGTTGGCTCTGGTTAGTATTTTAGCACAGGGTAATTGAATGATAATCATGCAACGTAGTTTCTCTCTCTCTCGATCATAAACATTTATCCTAGACCGTCCTCAAATGGTTACACTCTAACGCGCCTAAGTAATTGTCATTGAACTAGTTATAAGGGCGTCGAATATTGCGGGGCGAAAGACCCACACTCTGATATAATCTATTGTTGAATTCTACAAAGCAAAATTTGGCCCACGCCACTGTCACCTCTGCGTTAGAACATAGAGTCATCCCTTCTTTATAAGTTCTACTCAGTGATACTTTCCCTAACTTCTTATGTTTGCTTTGTTAGGGTTATGACCATAGTCCAGACTACGTTGAAAACTGCACCGTCAATTCAAGTCACTTACCTTATCCGCCAATGATGGCAACTGCGAACTCCCATTACGCACAAGTAACGCAAGGTTACTACATGCATGTTGCGCAACCCGAGCCACGTAACCACATCAACCACGTGACTACCGGCGGGGATGTTCCAATGATGGGCTCTACCATGGTTTACACAGAGGCGACAGGAATGATGGATGACGCTGTTGGGGTAGTGGAACATGCAGACGAAAACGATGAATTCATTAACATGACTGTTCATAAGTTGTTCAACGGTGATTGTGAGTTGGAAAAGATGGATTGCGTTGATGAACCAGGAATGCTCCCGTCTATAAACTCACTTCTTACCGAAGCAGCCATTTAAATGATCACATATATATATATATATATATTTTTTATGCAACTGTACAGAGACCACTCAGCCGCTATATTCTTGCTATAGAAAAGTTCACATCACATGTAATATATTAATTTTAGAGCCCTTTTTTATATCCAAGCCGTTCTTTCTGAACTTATTTTGTAGTCATTTTGTTCACTACTTATTTTTCAAAGGAAAGCAAGAGTACAGCGAACGCTGACTTCTATAACCAGGGCGCCTGCGCCTATTTTCCTTTCGTCAGAGGTCGTTGCCGATTTTAACGGTCGATGTCACAATTAGTAACCAAGTAGTCATGATGCATGTAATATATTCCCTGGATTAAGTTACAATAAGGCAAATAATACGTTTTTGAATAGTCTTAGAAAGAACGAAGTTGAAACCCAAGTTGAATTTACGTGAAAAATTATGGAAAGGGCTATGGTAACCTGTTATTGATGTAACAGTTAAGAAAGACAGTTTGCTAGTATATGTACTTAATTTTCTCGGAATTTTGGCCGGTCAGTGTGGTAGTGTAGTGGTAAGGGATAGCGATTAGGATACGAGAGGTCCAGGTTCGACGCGGGGTTGCGATTTTGTTTCTTTTTCATAGAAACGCTTTCACTAACAGATCAAAAATTTCCTAAGTGTCTTAAAAACGGCAGCGACCGTTTACGAAAGGAACAACTGACTGCGGCGCCTGCCTATTAGAGTTAGTCCCTGACGTTTTTCATTCAGTTCCTTAGTCTCTCATGAGAATACCGACACCACTATGTTGAAAAAGAGCATTTAACGTGGGTCCCATTCAGTTAGTGTTCGTTTTAGAGAGCGTTGACTGTACCTTAAAACCATTCTAATTCGGAGATGATTTTGTAAGCTCAATCGTGGTACGATTCTTAGAAAGGTCGAAATAAGAAGCAAAGACGCTTATTTACTTTTCAACGTAAACTACTCCGCAACTTTGATTAGTAAAGCTCAAAGATGTTCAAAAAAAGAGGTGGCAAGGTGTCCCAGATTTGGCCATTGCACCAGCATTTGATTTAAACCCCAAATTGGTATTGAAACTGTATGTATCATCTTATGACGTAAAAATTGGTCTTAGTTAACTCATTTAAAAACAGCTAGATTCTTAAGCTATCTGAAAGTTATGGTTAGACACAACAAGATTACGCGGTTAAGTCAGCTTTCGATCCCGGCCTGGTGCTGGCCAAAAAGGATTGTAGCACTAGAAACTATTAGTGCGATTTATACAGTGCGGTTAGACAGGGCGGTTAAACAGTGCGGTATGTTCCTCCTATTGCCCGGCCTAAGATATCGTAGCAGACGCGACCATTACCAATGGATATCTTATTAATGGCAGTATTGCCGTCCTCAGTCTAGTTTTAATATTTTGGTACACACATTATTACAGAAGTAATAGCTACGGAAAAATCATTATTTTATATCTTTTCCTTTGATTTTATCATAGAAATTATAATTATAATCGAAAAAGATAAGTAATTAATGGTTGAAAATGAAAAACACAATTCATGGTAAATAAAAGTTTTTAATCGTTCGCCATTTGTATAATAGACAATACATTAAAGTGATATATTTTCGTATCCTAAGTAAACATTGTAAATATTTTTTATGTTATCGTTATGTATTACTCTAGTCTTTTTATGTCCAGATTCTAGATTTACGAGATTCTATTCCTGTAGCATGACAAATAAATAAATAAATATATTACTGAATAAATTTGAGATCTTCCCTATTGGACGAGGTTGAGCAAGGGTTGAGCAACTGGGTATCTTGATTTGTCTGTGGCGAGCAGATCAATTGTTACAAATCACGAAATTTTGCGACAACCAAGTTCAATAATTGCCTTATCACCGAATTTGTGATTTAATGAATATCTTTGGGAAGCGGGAAAATGCCAAATCGCTCTCTGAAAGGTCAATGAATAGATCTACCGCTTGAGCAGAAATTATTTGCTGCCAAACACTAAGCCAAACAGTTGGACGATATTGCGCATGAGCATTCCATTATTAGTAGGCAGTTAAGAAAGGGCCGACAGCCCACCACGTGAGCTGCAAATAACTGCCTGCAAATAATGATCTGTTCATGTGAAATGTCTTCCACCTGGACGTGTTTGGCTGCAAATAACATTCTGCTCATGCGTAAAGGAAACCACGCTTTTCTCCTTCTTGCGATCGCTCTTGCGTGAAAATGCCAGATCGCTTCGCTTACTCACTAAAAAACAAACTCGGTGATCGAATGATAAAACAATTTTTGAACTCGGTTATCCCAAAATATCGTGATTTGTCGCTGTCTCGCAGATCAATTATTTGCCGCAGTCGATCTGCGGCGCCACTGACATTTCACGATATTTTACCCTAACTCGTCAATTATTGTAAATTATTTTTGTATGACCGTAAACTGGCCAACAAAGACCCAAATCAAGGAACTTGTGATCGTAGGTCTGCAATTAGTAAAATGTGAGGCCACCGTGATTTTTTTTAAGTGCAAAACGTGTATGCTGTAGTTCATCTTTTCTTATAGATGATGTTTTACTGCCCAGCATTTGATGCTCGCAACGTTAAACAATTTGCGTTGCAGTCTTTAATAAATAAAGAAAACTTAAGTACCAATTCCATTAAGAACAGCAACATTTACTTTTTCGGCCATTCCATAATTACTAACTCCTCAGTCCATTTCAAGCTTAAGTGGAAAACTAGGCTCTTATAGCCGAAAACTTTTATCATGATTAGGCCACAATGTATCCTGTTTTTAATAATACTAGTAAACTATGACCAAAGGAAAACAGCTAGTTGACCTTATGGGTGGGTCTTAACCAGTAACTGTTGAACAACAAAGGACTGTTACACAAGGCATTTGTATATAATCTTCTTGCAGAAGATGTTCGTAAGTAGGGGCGCAGCTAGAAATTTTGCAGAGGTACGCACAGTAGCCAGTTTTCCAAATGACATTTCAAGCGCGTGACTTGAATACATTTCCGTTTTTATGGTGAAGAGACACTCTTGCCTGAGAAAACAGCCGACACTTCGGGACGCCACCAACTGTTTCCCTACGAAATGATGTCTGAGAAACGAGCGCAGAATTTCATACTGATGACGCGTCACTATCCAGACCTGGGTAGTGCATCTGATGGGTTGAAGAAAATTCCCAAGCACGCGGCACGCTCGCTTGCGGCAGTTACGACTTTCACATACAAAAACCGGGAGAAAACGCCGAATTTTATGAAAAAAAAATCTGAAAAACTTAGAGGGGAGTTACATAGGTAAATGATTTCCGATATTCCCAGGGGCACCCAACGGAAAATTTTGAGAAAAAGGCCTTAAAAGAACAACAAAGCATGAATAAATCTTTCTGAAACCATTTTCGGCATTTTGGGAGGTTGCTTGAAAAAATTTATCTGTTCCTCATTTCCAGCAAGACTGATGGAAGAGTTCCCAGCCAGCAAGGTGCACCTACAACCTGCAACCTGACTTACTGGGGAGTTTCCCAGCAGACGTATGTCCAGGCATTACTGACCAGTTGGGGTGTGGTCATAGAGCAAAATTCAGACCTTCATTGGGGGGAAGGGGGGTGGTACAAAGCTAGGTGTGACCTAACGACGAAATTCAACCCTTCAGACATCAAATCCCCTCAGCCACCCTAAATTATCTTTCTCCCATCAACATTTTCCTTCCAAGGACATATCATTTCTTCCACATCTCCCAGCCAGTAAAACCTGGCCTGAAGAACAGATATTTTGAGGAACAGATCCATTGGCTGCCCCTGTATTTACCCTGCTAAGCCTTATATACCTTTTGCTCTTTTTCTTTGTTTCTCTATTTTGTTTTTGTTTTTTTATTGAACTTCGACATTCTAGGTACACGCGTGCATAAAGGCGTATAGGCAGACACGCCCGTCCTGGTAAGAACGACTCTTCTGAAATTGCACATTTCGCTACCCTGTTTAAGACAAGAGACCATAACAATGATTTTAAAATTAACATCATGGAATTTTACTTTTTTGAAAAAAAATCGTCAGTGATTACAAATGTAGAAGACACATCGACCAGGAGCAAACAGAAGTCCTTGACGAGTTTCATTGAGTGATTTCCGTGAAGTGAATTATACCCTTCGGGGTGCTGTACATTGTCAGGAGCACATGACCCGGAGCGTGAGCCCATGCAAAGGGGTTTTCACGGATCAGTTTATTTTTAGAATCATTTTGGAGTACTTTTTCCCGCAAAAATGGAGGTCCCGTATGTCTGCGCATCCATAGCACAATCAGTAACCGAAAAGAAAGAGTACATGAAATCAAAACATCCGAAATTCTATTTGCTAATTCAGCCTTGCTTCTTTTGTTGTAATGTAAGGAGACCATAATCCGGAGCGAGCAAGTCAGTTGTGCCTATGTAACAGTGAATTTACGTATCATTTTTTTTAAAGATCGATGTTTCTGTGAATTTTGACAATCAAATAACTCTTACAAATCAGGCAGCATTGATTGGAGACTAAATATTTCTTTTACCGAATATTTTGGACGGCACGGCCTTCCTTCCTCAGGGTCTTACATACAATTATATTTTGTTTCTGTTTGTTAAATAATGGTCTGTGCCCAGCTGCCGAGAATGATCCGTCCATCCCATATTTAAAAAAAAAAAGGTGCAGCTAATTACTGTACCAAAACATTGACTGTCGTCATAGCACTTGAGAAAACACCCACTCCATGAGCCTGCGAACAAATTGGTGAATACGAGTCACATGCGCGTAGCTCATGCGCAGTAGGTATCATGGCTGAGATGATATGACAGACGAAGGAAGTTGAGCAAGAGCACAAAATTCGCCCACCGAAAAGTCGGGTTGGTTGCGTTATTTCTCTTGGCCTCTTGGAATTTATCTGCTTCTTTTGAAGACGACAACGTAGACCTTACTGTCCGCCTAGTTTCTTAGCTGTTTCCGCTAACATTCGCTGTTTCCGGTGCTAAATTTCCCTCGGCAGATCTTTACCCGCCAAGAGAACTGGTTTTGACGTTGTGTACGTTGTGTACGTCGTATATTCCCAGTTTAACATCTTCCTCTCTTGTTCGTTGTGGCTTAACGTCCGTAGTAATCATCATGCAAGCTTCAGATGCCGAGGTAGGGGTCCTGGTTATTTTATTGACTTTTTTCACGTTGATCTGTTGTTTGTTGGCGGGAGATTCTAAATTTGTACGTCTTTTCTTTTCAAATTCTTGTTTGATGAAGTGTCCCTTGTGCATGGAACAGTTAGAAATCGACGATGTCAATTTTTACCCATGTACCTGTGGATACCAGGTGATGAAATACTTAAATTATTATTTTTGTAGTAAGGTTATGTACACAAAATCAAAATTAAGTTACAGTAATCTACAAGCTATGCAATGACGTGAGAAAACAATTCGAATTTTTGGCGTGTATTAATCGTATGTATAAGTATGTTCCTCATTAACAACAGAATTAAGAGGCCTGCTATTATTAAAGTTGTAGGAACTTAGAAAAAGTTCCTGTCATGAGTTTCAGTTCTGTGATGTAAGCTTTTGTAGTTTACAAAGTACATGTTATGGCGGCATAGTTAAACCCTGCCTTTGAAAGGTGTTTATTTGTAAGGGCTCTCCACTTTGAGATAGTTGATTCTGATTTGAAAATTCAGAAAAGTCTTTGATTTGCGTGTAACGTGTATTGAAATATTGTAAAAATATAAGCAAGAATTGCACAATTAATTATCAACCTTTTAATAAGTGTAGTTTCTGAGTGGTTAAATTTTTAGTTGACATTAATTAGAGGTGTCTGTTGCTCTGTTGTTGTGGATTACTCGCTAGAATGTCTGTAAGGGGTTGTGCTGGCCAGTGTTCCAAGTCCTGATCCTTTTGGAGACAATCTGCCTTTCCTGTGTTCAAATTTGGCGTGATTTTACGACACTCAGGACTCTGTGATGTGAAGAGGTTAATGTAGTGTTATCGCTTGAAGTGATATCTTTGGGGAGTAAATGTATTGCCTGTACCCAGGGTGAATAGCACCGAACATAGCCTAAATTATTTCAGCTATTATGCTGCGAAACACTGGAACACACTTTTTTGACATTTGGCACGCTTTCGCTGGAACTAAGGAATTTGTTAGCACGGGTTAGGATTGAAAGTTCTAAATTTTCAGGATTTTTATAACTTTTTGTCATTAAATCATAATTTCAGGTTAAGGTACTATGAATTATATCATTGCTTTTTTATAATCTTAGCAATTAGTAATTCAAATTTTTAGAACTTTCAATTTTTAAATTTTGTCTTATTTTACTTGTGCAATATCTGTAAACTAGCTGTATGGCTACGCATACATGTGTATTTATCAGGTAAAATAAAGTGTCTATGTCTATCTCTATGTCTTTTTGACAATGGAATGAGTTAAATGCGTAATAGAATGTGCAGTTTTAATGTTGCTATGGTGAAAACAGTCTAAATCTCCACCCATCCTAAGCATGGGCAGAATACACTTAAGTCAGTGTTTGGTTCTCTTATTATTGAATGCTCTGAAAGAAATAATAACAAAGCCAAGTTATTAGCTCTAATTGACTGACATGTTTATACTTATACCTAAATTCGCAGATTTGCAGATTTTGTTGGCATCGCATAAGAACAGATGAAAATGGACTGTGTCCTGCTTGTAGAAAGGTGTGTTTTCGCCACTTTTAGCCTCTATACATAACATGTACCTTCCCATTTATGTATATTACATTATGGTTGCATCTATAACCATACAGCAAAAACAGGCAGTATTAATTACCAATGTAAACTCAAGGTTGGGCAGTGTAATAACTGTCATCTTTAGAAAGCTGTGTTTACACCACTTTAGGCTTCTACACAGACATGTGTATGTGTGCAGTTGTAATTAAACGGTTCCCATACACAAACACTACATTCTGGTTGCAGTCATAACCATATAAAAAAACTAAGTAATATTAATCTTGAACAGTTGTTATTTCCTGGCACTATTTCTTAAGGTTCTTGTGTGTTTTGAACATAGATGGAATCTTAAAGTGTGACCATGTACATTCCGAAAAGTTTCACTAAGCAGTACTCTTTATTTTGACTGTTTAACGCAGTTCTCAGAGTGCCTTTGCACAGATTGACTCTTTGTAAACCTGTTGAGTACCTCTGCCCCACCCCCTGCCCACTATCTGCCCACCCCCCCCCCCCCCCCCCCAACTGCTCATTTGTAGCAGACACAATAACTTAAATGGTGAAGTGAAACATTCTCGGAGTTTTGTGATTGTTGTTACATTTTTCAGCCATACAGTGAAGATCCTGCAGTTTACACACCACTCTCACAGGACGAGTAAGATGCTCTTTTTTACTTTATCAGTATTATTATTGCTGTACATGGTAATTTTAAAGTTAAATTGGTTATGATGCGACAAGCGAAAAGTGTAGTCTCTGATCATTTAGTTGCGTTTTACTGTTTGCCTATCGGAGTGCTGTGATGAAAGCTTTTTGTGTTTAGAAAAACTTTTTAAGAAAAGTTACACATATTTTCTTGTTTCAGAATACAGAGAATTCTAAAGGAAAGAAAACAGAAAGATGTACAAAGAAAACAAAAAGTGACTGAAAACAGAAAGCACTTAGCAAATGTGAGGTGAGATGTGTGATAGAGATGTATCGGTGGTTACTGTTTATGCAAGAAGTGTAAGTGTTGCCACAATCCTTATCTGCAGGTTGCCACTATGCATGCACAACACTTATGTAGTCAGCTTTGTTTGGACTTACATTTAGGATGATTGGAATGTGCAGAAGGTAGTCTTATCATGCGCTTTTGGACCTTCTGTCACTCATAATCTGATTACATGGTTTGACCATCTATCACATGAAACCTACGCAAGGCTCGGCGGAGTGGATAACAAAATGTTTTGACCTTTGATCGTTGTTGCCTGCACTCTTTAGTTATTACTAGTTCATATAAATAAAAAGGCGGGGATTTGGCCTGCTAGATGTACCCCTTCCCCCAGTACACTGTGTAGGTGATGTGAAGCATTATAGCATACATGCATGGAACATTTATTGCATTGCATTGTTGCACTTGAAGTACCACTTGAATTTTTACATCAGTAACATAATTACCCTATACACCACGTTGGAAGTATTGTAAAATATGTGTCTTAAAGTTATGATGCCAATTTGTTAGATCCTGTGGTATGATGTTTTCACTTTAATAATCCCTTACCTTTGTTTATCATCTCTGTGGCAACTGGTTGTTGTTGTTTATTTTGTGGTAGAGTTGTACAGAAAAACTTGGTATTTGTAGTCAGATTAACTGAGTGTTGTTTATTTTGGTGGTAGGGTTGTACAGAAAAACTTGGTATTTGTAGTCGGATTAACTCAAAGATTAGCAGACCCAGAGGTGAGAATAATTCAAGTAAAGCCCCAATTGATTCTAGATTGTTTACTCTGATGATTATCCTAAAAGTTAGTAGAGGAGATAAAAGTTGTGCACAGTCAAGTTTTAAAAAACCAAAGAAAAGCAGATAGACTGTTGTATGTCATATAACTATGGCACTTCATTAGCTATGACCTACAGTTACTACAGTCGACTCCCAATAACTCGAAGGTTCTAGGGAAATTAAAAAAAGCTTGAGTTATCGGGAGCTCAAAAGCAAGTAACCGGGAATAAGGAAATAAGCAAATGGATGGTGGGGAGGGAAAGCAACTATCATGCACACCTCATTTCAAGGGCAGCAAAAAACAAACACAACAGTTCGCGAGCAAATTATTATACTTCGGGCGGTAGTACGGAGCTTTTAAAAACTTCTGTCCATAGGTGGGAAGAATGCCAAACTATATTTCCATGGTGCAGAATGAATTCCAAATTATATTCTAGGAAAAAAACAAGGTTTCCACGATAAAAATCCAAACTGAAATGCACTTTGAGAAACATATTGTGCAACCAAAACAAGTTTGTCTGCGAAGTGAGACGCACCAGTTGACAATAATTGTCAGTGCGTCTCACTTCGCACTTTCTCTCAATTTTCACCTGCACTTTGAAGCTGCTGGCCCAAGTTACTTTAATGTTTTCTGTAAACTACGTCTGCAGTCAAAATTTCAGCTAGAATTACTTCTTGATCAGCAAAACGGGTGAGCAAAAACGGTGAAAACATTAGACCAGGGCACCACAACATCACAAATCAGTGACGTTACTGTGACTACCCACTCAATACTGTAAACTTCCAATGATATTATAAGCCCCCCCACTTATAAGACCCCCCATTTATAGGCCTATCTACCTGTAAACAAAACAATACACCAGTTTAAGCCCCCCCCCCCCCCCAAATATCAACCCCCTCTAGCTTGTAATTAAAATGAATTTGACTTTTTACGACGTTTTGAAGCTTAAAAAAAGCAGTCTAACTCAAAAAGTATATTGATCAGCACTGCTACAGATCTAGGTATGCAGCTTGTTTCGAAACACTTTTTTCAGTCCAGTTATAAGCCCCACCTCCCCCCTAAAACTCCCTACCTAAAACTCCTCATGAAGTTGTATGACCTGAGGGCTTATAATGAGAAGTTTATGGTACGTAGATATAAAGCCAACTCGTGTTTCCGCCTTCCTTTGCGATCCATGCACGTTCCATGTGCAATGTGGATTATTAACTTGCTTGCTTTACAAGGAATTATTTCTTACACTTCTCAACCCCTTTTGGCTTTTTTGTAGCTTTTAAAAAGACCAGAGTACTTTAGCAAGTTTGGCAAAATACACAAGATAGTTGTGAATAATAGCACAAACTATGCTGGACCTCAGGTGAGTTAGTTCCACTCTGAAACATGTAAATGTGATCAGTTTCAAATGTTGAACCCCCCCCAAGTGTCCTTGTTTAGTAAAACAACTGAATCTGTTTACGGAGATCCAAACTGTTTGGATTTTCGTATTTTGGATTTTCGTATTATGGATTTTCATTTACTGGTACAAAAGATAAAATAGAGTGGTTAAAAATGTTATTAACCTAGTAAATTCAAAATCGGGGAGTAGAGATTGAGTCCTTAACTGTCTATGCGCTTTGTACAAATTAGCATAATAGTGCATGGGAGTTTAGAGGAAATATTGATACATTATTTTAATGGTCATTATAAGCAATTGGAAAATGATCAATTTTATTATGGAAAAGTTGCTGACTGTTTAGTGTCATGAAGGCTGGATATACTTGTTATTTTACAATAACTGAGTGAATCCTTGTGTGCTGTTTGGTCAAGAGCTATCTATGGTCTATGAGAGTATAGACCATGGGAATGACGTAACATGTCATGCAGTGCCGGTTGTTTTGTTTGGTTTTTTGTAAAAAAATAAGTGTTATTCTAAAAAACAAATCGACCACAATTTTCCATGGTCTACACTCTTATAGACCATAGAAATGACGCCATAGAATGTTCAAAACTTTGCAGTGAAACCACTCACCTGTGGCTCGTGGTTCCACTTGAGTTTTGAACATTTTATGACGTCATTTCTATGGTCTATAAGAGTGTAGATCACGGAAAATTGTGGTCGATTTGTTGACTCTAGAAACCAATTATCATCATCTTTGAAATTAATAATACCTGAAACTGACTAAATTTACATGTATGTGTACAACGTGAAAATTCTAATTGGCTGTTTATAACATCTTTCCAGGGTCCAAGTGCAAGCGCATATATTACTTATGTCAAAGAGGAGGTAGGTGGTTGTTACTAAGAGGATTTCGTGATGAGGTGATTTATTTTGCGGGTACTTAACTGTTAAATATATGTACAGAGAAACAATTAGTCATACATGAACTTTATTTTCACATAAATTTTATAGTGGCCATTAAGACTAATATCTCTGTGTAAAATTAAAGAAAAGGTAGCTAGCTTATTTACATTATAAGTACATTATCTACTAAAATATTATCCATATTATACTACATTGTTCGTTGAAAATAATCATTGTGATAGGCTAATGTTATTCTTGACTAGTTATCATTTTCAAGGGACGTTTAAAACTTCTTTTGAGCTTTCTAGTTTAGAACTAGCTTTTGAGTTTTAACATAGTTCAAGGGACTGATTATTTTGCTTTCGTTGTTAACAGGATGCAATAAAGGCCATCATAGCCGTGTGTAATACTCATCTTGATGGACGAACACTCAAGTAAGAAAAATCATTTCATTAAAAATTATTTGAATGTAGCTTCCCACAGAAGTGAAAACAAACTTTGTAAGTCATTTACCAAAACATAGGTTTTTGAGAATTAGGTATCTGAACCATTGCTGTAGGATTGTTTTTCAGTGTTTTATGTTCATACATGGGTAGATTTTGAATCCAGTCATTGTTTTTAAGACATGGGAATGCCTGAGCTACCCATAATGGCTTATTAATACTTTCCAATAATTTGTCAAACTTTGTCTTTTAGCCTTATGATAATGTTTTGTAAACTTGTTTTTTTTTAACTTTGCAGGGCATCACTAGGAACAACAAAATACTGTAGTTACTTTCTGAGAAACATACCCTGTCCTAAAACAGTAAGCAATCTGGTTTTTTTTTATTATCATTCATTTTCAAATAAGATTACATTTAGAAAGAAGTGAACTAAAAGGATGAAGGGGGTTTTTTTAAACAAGGATCTGCTCTAAGAAAAAAATTAAGGAGCCCATGCTCTGAACCTGTGAAATGCAGGGCGTCCAGCATATGATTTCTAAGCAAAAACTGAGATTTCCTGGGTCTTGCACAACCCTGTTTTTATTATTATTATTATTATCTCTTTTATCACAGTCTTTGCTGGTGTTCTTTTTGTGCATCAGCCGGGCGCAAACCATCTCTTTTATCACAGTCTCTGCTGGTGTTCTTTTTGTGCATCAGCCGGGCGCAAACCATGCTCGTAGAGCGTCAGTCACTCAAGTCAATCATTCTGTTCATACACTGAGCACCTTTCTGAGGATTCGTGCAGATCCCAGCATGCAGATCCTTTGAATCTCTGTCATAGTAGCTCTCTCTGATACTTATTATTATTATTATTATTATTATTATTATTATTATTATTATTATTATTTTGAATCTTAGAGGTTGACAGTTTTTTTTTTATTGAAATGAAATGTTTTTTAATTCAAAAAAAATTTTTCTTAGTTTTAATTAACTTTTTTTTTAAGCTAAATTAAGTGCTTTTTAAATCGACAGAAATTGTAAATAGTGTTTTTGAATGAATAGTTTTTTCTTTTTTTTAAGCGAATTAATTGTAAATAGGATTTTAATAGTTTTTTAATAAAATTGTCTATTATTTATTATAATAATAATAATAATAATAATAAAACTTTCAATATTTATCTAAAAAAAAATTATTATTATTATTATTACTACTATTATTATTATTATCATTATCATTATTTTTTGTCAAATAGGAAATTTATTTTCAAAAATAAGGCAAATAAAGGAACTTGACAAATACATTGAAACAGAACACATCATTTGAGGAGGAGGACTTATTCAAGGAGAGAGGGCCTATTTGATGGGTTTTCATCATTATTGTTAATATTAATTGTGCCTTATATATTGTTTTTTAGGATTGCATGTATCTTCATGAGTTAGGTGATGGAGCAGGAAGTTTCACAAAAGATGACATGCAAGCTGGGTTAGTGCTCTTTTTCTCCTTTTTTTTCTGCTCGATACTTCCTTTAAATTGTCAGCCTTTTTGGCCCTGGTATCTTTCAATGTTGTGTTTGCCATCCAAAATGTTTTAGTCGGACATGTTTTCAACCGGAAAATTATTTTTGAAGTAATCCTGCTTGATCCACACATCCTGCCACTCTGTCTTGGCACTCTTGGACTAGATCTGATCAGATCATTACAGAAATTACCCTGAGAAAAGCTTATTGTCAAGTGTAAAAGTTATTATTTTTGTAAAAAGTTCTGTTTAACTTAAACCTTAAAAGAAACATTAGGAAATAACGAAGTGTGCAAGTAAAAATGCTGCAGCTTTGTCTCAGCGAAACCAAAAGGTAAAAGTCTAGATGCTATAAGAATCCACATGACAACAGGCCATTTGCATGATGGCGTCATTTTACTACCACGACCAACATCCTTTTGTTTTTCCTTTCATTTTAAATTTGGTAATCTCAGCGAGGATAAAATAACAAAAGTCCCAATTTGCACAAGAAAGCGAAACCTTGAAGAATGCTGGTTGTGGTAGTAAAATGCAAATGTCCAATTCTTTTTGTTTTTTTTTTTTTCACGTGACAATTCTTGGACTTATGTTGTCTTTTTTAGGAAACATCAAGAATATGAACAACAGTTAATTACATTTTATTCAAAGAAAATGTAAGTTTCAAGTTGAGTTATTTATAATTATTATGTGGATATTTCTTGTATTTGGTGATAGCAAAGGGGTGAATAGCCAAAGATTCTAATAAATCATCTCAAAATGATTTAAAAGACATTGTTATTTATTACTGTCTTTGTAATAAATCTTGACTTTCCACTGCTATAAAATAGGAAGTCCAAGTGTTGTACTGGTACATGTATGGGCATCCAACCACACAACACAACTTAAAAAGAACAAGACGTTTTGAACTGCTTGAGAAGAAAGCCAATAATAATTATCAAGAGTAGAGTACTGTACTCACCCTTTTCTTTTCTTTCTTTCTTTCTTTTCTTTTTTTTTCTTTTTACAGGGGCCTTAGTAATGATAAGGTAAGCCTTCTTAATATTTTGTAAAATGGTTATCTTAGATATGGCGTGCTTTGTGACTCTCCAGCCACTATAAAATTATTTTATAGTGGCTGGAAAGTCACAAAGCACGCCATATCTAAGATAACCATTTTAAATTGTACAATTACAATGACTTTCCATAAAATAATTTTATAGTGGCTGGAAAGTCACAAATCATGCCATATCTTAGATAACCATTTCAAATTGTACAATAATTATTTAGAATTGTCAGTGTGAGGTGGAAATTTAAATCATCACTTGTGGATATGGCAAGCTTTTGCTGGAGAGTTTGTTAACCCAGAGCAGTAGCGCAGGTCTACCAATCCCACCTTTTAACTAACATTTACTTTATCAAAATAATGTTGCCTGCCAATCAGACAAGTTTTGATTAAACATACTAGCCTGTCAGGCCGTTCAACGCTCCAGGCTATCGAGCAGTACTTTTTTTGTGCCCTGGTCAAAAGTGGCCTTTGTGTGTCAAGAAAACCTTTTGAAAACAGATGAATTATGGATGGTCTAGGTAATGAAAGCAGTCATTAACTTAGTAAAAAGCTTAACTAAAACAAAAAGTCTTTTCTCATTTATAACTTTGTAGTGTTAACCAAAATGCTGAACTGCAATGTGTTTCTTTATACCCCAACAACCTATGATTAGTTGGGAGTCTCACAGTGAAATACCATTGAACATCCCTTAGCTAATAATATTATTTCAGTAGGAAGTACAAACTACATGAATAACAAGTCACCCTTTTTTAACACCACATTTTTTTCCTTTGAAGGATTCAAAAGAATGTTGGCCTGTGGTAGACAGCAGTGAAAACAGAGTGTCACCATGTTTACCACTGGGGGCAGCCTGGTATGATACTTTAAATTTTGAATATCTAAATCTGGATTTCTTAGTAGAATACACTTTAGTGAGACATCAGACAGTCTGGAGGCAGTTGATCACCAGCTCTGAACTTTACTTGTCACACTTGTAGTATTTCTTCTCTTTGCCTAGGTATAGCTGCAATATTGAATATCACAAATACATACATATAAATACATATAAAATACATACCAAGTGCCAATATTATTGTTCAAACAATGGAAAGCACTATCCGTGAGATAAATCACAATTTAGAGAAACCAAGCTTGTTATATAGAGATTTATCCACCTTTTGAAGAACTGGGGCCGAGTGACTAAAATGGCCATTTTTCTAATTATCAAAATTCATACTTGGCTCTCAAGCTGAAGGGAATTTTGTTAAACTTCATACTTGGCTCAGAAGCTGAAAGGATTAAACAAAAGACATGCTATTGAGATTTAGCGATGAATAATACATTTCTTCAGTTTTATTCAAAACTGGCCTGTTGCTTTATACATGTACATAGGCACTGACTCTGCAGTTTCCTCACTACCTTTCAGGGCTGGTAAAAATGAAGATGATACAAATCAACCTGTTGCAGATGGTGGTGATAGTTTAGTGCCGCAATGTAAAGAAGACTGGGAACAGTCCTGGACACCTCCTACGGCCATGCCTGATCAGACCTCTTCTGCTTCAATAACACATCAACAACCAACAGTTTTACCTCAGACATCACAAGCTAGCACAGGTAGCAAATGCTTTTGATTAATAAATATTAAAACTTGCCCCTTTTAGGTCACAAATACAGAAAATTATATTATAGACTAAGCCATCCCGGTAACCCCATGACTTCTCATTTCTTTGATTAAGTCAATATTGGGCAAAAGCAATTGTGGAGAATCTGATAAACATTCACCCATGTAGGAGACAAAATTGCTTATAACCAACTCAGGACTTTGCAACTCGTGCACTATTTTACACCTTTTATCTGTTGCAGCTAATTTTTGTTTCTAATCAGTTAATTTTTGTCTTTCCTAAATGTTTCTTGATATAGTAATTTATGCTAATAACTTTGAAACAAAGGAAAAATGAAAATCAACTGAAGAGAAAAAATGAACTGGTACAGTTCCAGCTCCAGTGCATTGGATAATAATATGTGAAGTATTCTTCCCCTCATTGTAGCAAAATGTCTGGAACAGGACCTTAATACAAATGACATTATGTTATCCTTGAGTCATAACAAATAATTATGTTCAAAGTCCTTTGACGTTGTGTCATCAGGGTTCTACTGTCACTGTAATAAAGGTTTGTCCTTTTCAGAAAAGTTTTAGGCTTGCATGCATAGTATTCCTTCAGTTTAATGTTATTTTATTGGCCCGAGTTACACTGTATCAATTTTAATTTGCCAAAGGGTACTTAAAATAGATTGTAAGAATATTTATTTGCTGTATTATCTTGCAGGGTGGGCAAATACGGAAAGTGCTACTCGTGTCTTAGAGTAAGATGCATTTTTCTTTTTGTCAAAACTTTAAACTTAAGAAAACGACAACAGAAAGTTTCCTTGTTAGTTTCTTTATGAATCTTTTCACATGAACTTTTCCTTTTTTTTTTGAAAACTTTATTGATGACTTCCCAAATGCTACAATAAAAAAATTATACTAATTAACAACAGTAGGGAGCTAGTTACACTAATTACACTACAAACACTACTCAATACCAAAATAAGAAAAAGAAAAATGGTAAATAAGTGAAAGTGAAAAAAATAAAATAGTTTGAAAAATCAAAGCTGTTTGTTTAACACAATAATTTCTTTTATAGCCTATTGAAATATGGTGACTTCAGAAGTGAGCAGGCAGCTTGATTATGAATGTTAATATTAGAACTTGAGGATAGAAGCCACAGAGGAAACTGTGCCAGCTACAATTTGCGAGTTACAGCTAACGTAGCCTGAGAAAACAGCCGACATTAATTTTTTTAATGCACCTCTGCTTTCCACTCAAAATGACCTGTTAAGAAGGAGCACAGAAATTCGATACAATGATACCCAGATCTGGGTAGTGACACGCCATCAGTGTGAAATTGCAGTGCTCGTTTTCAGAGGCCGCAACTAACATAAACTTGTGCATCAAGTCTGAGAAAAAAATCCATAAGCAGTGTCTTTCAAGGACCTTTCTTGCAGGTGTATCACTTGTGATATTAAGTAATCTTGAATCTTACTAAATTCTGAAGCTGATTACAGACTGTCAGGGAGTTATTTTGAAATAAATTATTTGAACCATCTCTTGAACCATTATTAAATGGACTGAATTTTTTTTCCTGGCAGGACTTCCAGCCTGTTCACAGGAGATATCTGTGGTACCGGCTTAGGACTGGCCAATCTACACTTGAAAGTTTATGGAGATGATGATTTAGGTATGAGCTAAACTTATGCTTTGTCGAGAGTTCATACAGGTCATGGAAAACCTGGAAAGCTATGAAATTTAAGAATTTCGCAGTGTTTTTTTTTTACCTCTGCATCCTGTGTCCCTGACGCATAAAAAATTCTCAAAGACACAAAATAATTCATGACATCATGAGGCATGCCTCCTTTTGTAGGATGCAAAGAATGATTGAACAATTGGAAGATCTTTTGGTAGAACATCCTGTTGTGTGATTTCTAAGGCTGTTGTTTAAAGTTGCATATTTTTTGTGCTTTAAATATATAGAAGGACTATATAAATTATAATCAGTTAACTGTAATAAAGAGTTTTGGCATCTGTCTCCAGATTAACTGTCTGGTTACATAAAGGCCTAAGTGTAACTCCTTTTTTTTTTTATCTGCGACTGATTGGTTATGGGCCGGGACTCATGATTTTTCACAAGATGAGTACCAGGACTCACCATAACTCTTTATAGCAAAAGCACTGATTTCATTTTCCAGACCTGGAATTTAATTGCAGGTCATGTTTTTTGTACACTAAATTGCAGCAGCCGAGTTTCTCCAAGTTTGATGTTCTGTGCCAGAGCTTCATGTAGTCAAACAGGCTGCTCAGAATTTAAAGTAGTTCTTTTTAGCAACGTAATGACACTTGAAATAAGAAAATCACTGTATTGTTCCTTTTATATTTATTTATTTATTTATTACAGATAAATAAATAAATATAAAAGGAACAATACATAAAATAAATATGATATAATAAAATAATAATCAAAACATTTGCCTTTCCCATTTTTAGGGTTTGACCCGTGGAATGAGTGCAGTAAAGGTTTAGCAGATCTCCTCCAAGAGGAAGAACAAACCACAAAACCTCAATCAACACAACACATTTCTACAGCTTCACATACACACAGCTTCTTATCTCCATTTCCAAGAGATGTAAGAAATCTTCATGAATTTTGTTTAATTTCAAAGGCAGTGTTTCTTTTGTTTTCCCTGCATTGCCTTTAAAGTAAAATCAGACCACATGGGTATGGTTTTCCCTATTCTTTACTTGAACAAATGTGACGTTATTGTTGTCTCATTATTTTTTTGTTATAGCCTGATGACATTAGAAACTTGCAAGATGGACTAAGGGCACTTCTTCCTAATATAAACATTAATTTTTCAGGTACTGTAATTACAAGGAGATACTGTGCCTGACATTGTACATAATCTTTTGTAGCTGTGTTTGATTTTTCCTTTTGCTCTAATATTATTGCTTGGCATTTCACATGTTACCCACAGTCCTTGCAAAGAACATTGCCTTGGGCTTTTTCCGTGACAATTTTTTTATTTTGTTGTGCTGGAAGATGATTGGTGGCAAAAAAAAGAGTCTGTATCTTTGTAAAACAAAACAAACAGTGCCACCTTGTTGCATGCCTTACATTGGAAAGACACTGAATGATATACAGAACAACAACAGGTTCCTTACACCTCAGACACACCAAGATTTTTTTTCTTTGTCTAATGTTAACAAATCTTTTCAAAAATTCTGTTTTCCTCCTTCTTGTTTCATCATCTAGATTCTCTCCTATCACAACAACAAAATTCCTGGCCTCCAACATCATCATCATCATCATCGTCATCTTCTCTTGTGACAGAACCAAGCCATACGAACTGGCCTTTCACATCACAGCAAGCGTCAGCTGCTTTGCAAGGTTGGTATCCAACAAAACATACATCAGAACATGCAGTTTACGAGTTAATAGAAGGCCAAAATGTCCATGATCAGATTGCATTCTGTGCATTCCACTCATTCTTGGTAGCAGTCCAAACAAAGGTGGCTACATACGTGCTGTGAAGCAGTAATGGCAACCTGGGCCAAGTTGTTCAAAGCTGGTGGGTTAAGATAACCCAGGGTTAGTGCGAGATTTGAATTAAGAAGCATTTCAGTTTTCATTTTTTTTTCTACAAGTTGATGATTTGAAGCTCTAAAAATATCAGAGAAAATTATGTGAGAAAAAGCTTTTGAACATAAGAAAAAGAAACCTGGGTTAAATTTAACCCCAGGTTAAGCGCTTATCGGGCTTCCAACAACTGGGCCCTGGAGATTAGGACTGTCACTCAAAATAGAGAGGAGCCAAATTTCTGAACGACAACAAATGGAAAACATCATTTAAAACGTTTATTTGCAGTGTTTCAAACTTCATCAGTCTTATTCAATTTCATTTAATTTGTCAAATGTCAGTGAAATTTTCTGGGGTTGAATTCAAAAGGACCATATCTAAGTTTAGAAAAAGGAAAAAAAAATTGGTGTTGTGTTCACCTACTCCATAAATCAAGCATGTGAAATTAGAAAGTGTCATGTCGCCGTCATGCAACAGCAGCTAAGCAATGTACAGAAAAGTGTGATGTTTTTTTTTTGTTTGATGTCACTGCCTATCTTTTTTTTAATTATTATAATCAATCACACTGTTATAAGTTACAGAAAGTACATAATTAGGGAATAACGAATTGGAAAAAGAGGGAAGAGAGGAAGTTCATCTTACAACACATGTAACACTTTTTACATTAATATAAGGGCCTGACTTTATAACTAAGTTTCTTTGATAGTATCTTAATCATAACAGCTTCTAAATAGCGTTTATCAATTACCGAATTTTTCAAGCTGGTATTTAATTTCTATTTATTTGGCAAAGTTTGAGAGAGTACGCGCTTTGTTATGAATTTAACAAGAATAAATGTATATCTCATAAATAACAGAGGGTAGTTTAATTGTGCTGTAAGTCAGCTATTGTTTGGTGAATTTTCGAAATAATTATTCTTTTAACAAAGGGAGTATGTTGGAGTTATTACTAGAATTGGAGTATGATGTTGTTTTTTGCTAATATAAACCTACTGCTTTTTTGCCGTTCTCGTTAAGCTCCCCATTGTTGTGAGCCAGATATTTTACCACCATGGTAGCCTGCGTAGCAAGCGTTTCCTCGCGAGGTTCGTCTAGAAAGCTGGGACAAGAGCAAAAAAAAAAAAAAGAATGACGGGGGAGGGGGAGGGGAATGAAGGTTTCCTCTTCTCCCCTCCCCCTCCCCCTTCAACCTTTTTTTTGCTTCCGCTCTAACTTTCGCCCAATAACTCGATTGGAAACGCTTGCTATGCAGGCTACCACCATGGTAATGTGATGTCACATCTTTCTCCATTATTGACAGCCCTGTTTAGTGAGCTGATGGAAAGGGTACATCAGTTTTCAGTACTATTGGTGGTTAGGCCTAGTAAAAGCCTTTGTGACTAAAATGAACTTGTTTCATTTTGTAGTGCGCCCTCCTCCAGGATTTGAATGTAAATCGCCCTCTAGTCACATGTCATCTCTTGATGATCCCAGTATTTTGTGGTCTAAAAGATTAGAGCCAGGTCAGTATCAAACGTTTTGAATGATATAAGCACCTGTCCAATGTCTCAATTTAACAGTGGACTCAAAATACACCTAAAAAATGCTTCTCTGATTTTTACACATGGTGGAAAGGTTAAGAGGAAAAGGTTCACTCTTTCACCATCTTCATTTTCTTGAATAACCCGTAGGTTTGTCAAACCTGTATTAAGTGGACAGTACAGTAAGCCTTTTCCCAATGGTGACCCCATAATACAGCTTTGACTGTATATTGAACACTGAGCTAGAAAAATAGATGCTTGGAGTGCTGGTGTATAACTTCCATCTATTTACAGTTCTTATTTAGTTCATTCATCAACAGACTCATTTTCTTGTGTTTTCAGGCAACCCATCAATTACAAGGACTGTATCTAATGGATTTCCTGGAATGCATCCCTTAACAAGACCAGATCTTCACAGCGCCGCGGTACGTCAGTCCTTTTTTATTGTTCATGCCTATCTTGTACCAAGCATGTTTTAAGAAGCGACAAACCCTTGCCACAAGCTCTAGCCAAACAAAATTTTATTTTTACTTCCAGAGACCATAATTTTTATTTTATCGGCGGAGGGGGAAGGATGGAGGTTGGGATTTCACTGTTCAGAGTAAGATCCTGTAAAACCTGACTTGTGCCTTCACACAAAGGCAGGGGTTAACCGTTGGTCAACCGTCCGATATAGGGATGTACCTCTTAAAAGCAAGTTGACTGCAAAAACCCTCTGCAATGAATTGTAAAATTTAAAAAAATCCGTGTCGCATATTTTACCCAAAGGATCTGGGTCAAGTTTGTTTTTATATTTTTGTTAAAGTTTCGATGAGTCTTGGAGTATACCTTGCCTCAGTTGAAAAATTAAGGCACAGAAAAACGGACAACAAAAAACAGGCCACTTGTTTTGCAGCATTGCTGCAGAAGGAGTTGAATATCGGTGTTGCGCGTTTTACCACCCACATCAACCTGTCTTGCAACAAATCAGGTTGTTGACAGGTGTGAACGTCGTTGGTGAAACACACAACACCGCTTTTCAACTCGTTTTGCCGCAATGTCGCAAAACAAGTTGCACGTTTTCGTTTAGACTACGAGCAGTCTCTCTTTTCTGTAGTCCGTCGAGCAAAACGCGAGACACGCAAATGGCCACGCGCGTCCGCCCTCGTTTCGCGCGTCTCGCAGCTTCGCCGCTCCCGCGCGCGTAAATTGCTCTTTCGTTGCCCGTTTTACCGAAGTTTTAGATGGCACTGTCGACAGAATAATTCACTTTCCAGTGAATAAGTTGAATGGAAAGTACTATCTATTGGATACAGATTCATCCAGTGGATGGTGCTATCCATCTTCTGTACAACTGAGGCCTGAAAAATAATATTTTTTACAAGGTTCGAACACTGTAATTTTCATTTGAAGCCAGTTTACAGTATGTCGTGTTTGTTCTAGGCAGTCTCATCAGGAGAGAGGATAGAAGCACGATTAAATGGAGATTCATTGATGAATATAAACTCTAATACTAACGCTGGCTTGGATAAATTAAACAGAAGAAAAGACCGAAAAGAGCCCTCTACGGAAAATATAAAGAATTCAATCATAGAAGGAATTCACTCCATGTCGTCTGTCACACATAATCCTGTTGAGCAGGTCCAGACGAGAGTCAGTGAATTATCTGTTATTAATGTGAACGATCCGGTTCAATCGTGGTCAGACTATGATCTGACAACTAAAAACGCGGATGGCAGATTACAAGAGAGTAGAACATTACGGCAGAGACGAGACGGAGAAACCGCCAGTAAGGACATACAGCGGCAACAGCAGCAATCAGGGTATTCAAAAGTTGGGAAGAAAGTAGAACGACACAACAGGCTTGATAATAAATCGAATCCTAGGTGGTCTTAAAAACATCTGAAGGCGAGTCCTATTGAAAAAGTGTTCAAAAACGAGGAAAAAATCTAAGGGAAGGCTGTTCAGTTGAGAAGAAGGTGGCTCAAGTATTCTTTGGTGGGTTTAAAACTGACAGTTGTAAGAGTGGTGTGTATCTCCAGGCAACTTGAAGAACACACTTTAGCCGCCATAGACTTAATTGAAGAGAGTACAGCAATGATCATGGAAAAGAAGTAATGCGCTTATCGTCGCTTTGGAGGACTCGTTTTTTTGAAAGGATACTGAAGCAGTAAATGATTTAGTACCGTATTTACTCGATTAGAAGAATGCGGCGTTTATTCGAGAATTATAGAAAAACTCGGAACGACTTTGTAAACCTACACCATCCAGACAACTACGATTCTATCTCAGCAAAAAAGCAAGACATGAAAACTTTTACATCTTTTTACAAAATATTAATTTACAAATGACTTGCCGTAATTGTTTTCAGTGATTTAAGACATGTGATTTGGAAGTAAATGCCGTAGGGGAAACGCTAAAAAATTAATAAACGTCTCGATGTTTGATCGAGTAAGTACGGTATTTGTGATAATAATAATTATAAAAAAAAACTAAACTGCAAAAGACAGGCAACATTTTAAAATGGTCACAGATAGTAATTAATCCATTTTGTTTATTTTCCGTGGGAGAACGTTCGATATTAAAATACGGGCACTTTTCTCTCACGGAGAAAAACGGTAAAAAGCCATAGCCAAATCGCAGGTCACTGTCGTCATTGTGAATACAGTATGCATTTTTTGCAGATTGCGTAACACCAATCGTTACAAGCATATGAACTTGTTTTATAGAGAAAAAGAAATGGCTGTTTGCTGTTTTCTGACAAAAGCTGCTGACTTGTCTTGTGCCTCAAATCTAGTGGACTTCGATAGAGTTCTGCTCTCTTGTAATATGAATACTTTAAAATAACAATAGCAATAATAAACAGGAACTGATTTACTAAACGTAGCGGATTTTTCCTCCCTTGGCATAGCCTGCATCGGTCAAATTGTTATTATGGTATGTGCTCCCTGATGTAATTTGTTTGACATCTTCCTCATACTTCTACAGGAGCATTTTTTGTACGGGATACTATGAGGGACGGACCATTACTTTTTTTGACGGTGGCGGGGGGGGGGGGGGGTGGGGGCGGGGTTGGAAAATCTTTTGAAATAAATTGTTTGCAGAGGCTGTAAACACCGAAAGAAATTGTATGCAGGTGAAAAAAAAAGGTGTTTGCAGGTAACCGGGGCGCAGAAAAAAATTGTTTGCAGCAGGAACCGAGTACATAAAAAAAAATGTTTGCATGTGAAAATTTTCCAACCCACGCCCCCTCCACCCCGTCCAAAAAAATAATGGTCCGTCCCCTGGGCTATAAGCACAGAATTGACCTCAAATAGTAATATCCTCGTGACATCACAAGGTTCCCAGAATCACAACAGCCTACTGGAAGCCAAATTATAAGGATTCAGTAGGAAAACAACACAGACACAGCTCTTTATGAGATGTGTCTACTTTATTAGTAAAATCCAACTGGTGGTCTATTATCAATGATGCGTTCTGATTGGTTGAGCTACTGCTAGGCTATATGTTATAGCCCACTAGTCAGTAGCGAAAAGCGCCGGCTTTGGAAACCAAAACCATGGCGACTGAATCGCGTTTAGCTGCACGAGGACAATTTTGTACTTTATATATACAGTCCTTTGGAATCAACTCCAGAAAGATTCTTCACATTAAACAAAATGCATGAAATGGAACAAGGTTGATAACGCTGGAAACAGCGCGAATTCGCTTTCCAAAGGTCGTTGCCGTCCTGGTTTCGTAAGCTCCCCGTTCACTTCCGCTACGGTCTAAATACCCGATCACCTACCTCGTACCCAGACGTCTCTCTCTCAATGATAATGTGCCCTTCCCATGGTCCCTTACGGTTCATCACCAGTCGCTCGCCTCTACCTTGCCAAAAACAAAGCGCCTGAGGAGGAGGCTGCCCGATCACACTACACCAAAGCGTGGCACAAAACCTATCCGATATAATATGACGCTCCACTTTCGAGATCGGCGCGGCGTAGCTTCGCTCCGCTGCAGAAATCGCGCCGAAATCACCGTTCTTGTGTGTGAACAGAATATGGTATGGTTTTTCTTGCCGGCGCAAACACTATCCGGTGCCTAATCCCATTATTGGTCTGGGAGAAGGTATATTTTCTCCTCCCAATCCATTACACTGATTTGTTCTTTCAGTGCAATACCCAACTAGACTGCAAAACAGTCGTTTTTTTTTTTCTCTTCTCAAAATCGCTTGGGTGCAGCTTAAGAGTCTCACACGCGCGAAGCGACGAGCCTCAAACGCTCGTGATCTCGCTCCCCTTTTTCAGCCTCGCTCCAGACCTTTTGTTTGACCGCTTGCGCGTACATACGGACTGTTTTGCAAATTAATGCAATAGCACGGAAACAGCGTTTTGTGTTTGCATAATGGCGTCATTTTACTATGACCAGAATCCTTCCCGTTTTTCCTTTCATATTCAAATTCGGTAATCCCAGCAAAAATAACAAAACTTCTAATTTGCTCACGAAAGCAAAATCCTGAAGGATTCTGGTCGTAGTAGTAAAATGACGTCATGCAAAGTAAGATTTATGAGACAAATCGTCATGATCTTTACATAAATTTGTGCATTTCTTAGCCGTCCTCGGCACAATTTGCTTATGAGACGTTTTACATCACACTAGACTGATTTTCCTTTTCTTTCAGAACTCAGGATGCGTGCAAACGTCTCTTATGTTTTCTTCCTTTTCTTTGGCCGAGAACCTCCCACGTAACCTGTAAATAACTGCCTACATATAATGGTCTGCTCATGCGCAATGCCATCCAACTGTGCAAATAATATTCTGCTCATGCGTAAATGAAACCACGCTTTTCTCCTTGCTCTTACGTGAAAATGGCAGATATTCATTGAAAAACAAATTGGGAATGATAAAACAATTATTGAACTCAGTTGTCGCAAAATATCGTGATTTGGCAGTGTGTCGCCGATCAATTCTTTGTCAATAATGTATCTGCTCGCCACTGACAAATCACGGTATTCTGCTCAACCTTTTCCAGTTATTAATGACTATTAAACACGAAAGTCAGTACATACAATGGGCTGATTTATTTTGACAACGGTTTACTTGACACCTTACTTCGGTCTGGTTTTTCTCACTTTTTGTACAAAAATATTTTATAATCTAATTTGGGCTACCTAATCGAGGAAATACAACTAAGCATTTTGCACTGCATAAACCGTTACAGAAAAAAATAATTACTATTTTATGCTAACTAAGGGAATACTAAAAAAACCATGAATGTTAATTAAAAACAATAATATACACTGTAGAGTACAAAATGAAGACTTTTTTAGCCTGCGAGCAAGTTGTCCATTTGGGGGATTCACGAGAAGTCACATGAGAACTACAAGCAAAAAGAAATGTTGGTGCGAGAGGCTTCACCGCTCGCTTGAGTGTTCTCTCACAGCTTGCTTCACTCGCCATAATTGGAGAGCTTTCTCGCAGGCTAATTTTTTTTAAGCAGGATATTGAATTTATGTCAAGCCACTGTTGTCAAGATTAAACAGGTAAGTGATAGAAAATAATTTTCGACTTTTCACTGCCACTAACAAATAGCTTGTGTACGGCCATGTCTCTCCCCGATTTTATTTGAGGGGAGGGGGCGGCTGTACACAGGCTACTAATGCAGAAAAATAATCTCTTTATAAGAGCCATTTCTTGGGGGGAAAAGAAAATTGTGCTTATTACAACGTACAAAATCACTCCCAGAGGTGCCACAAATATTCAAGC
>OZ037776.1:46961615-46976615 GCA_964035525.1 Porites cylindrica | reverse complement strand
ATAAAAAGTGTTGTAAGTGTTATAACACTTTGCCACTTCGTCTTTTCCCTCTATTTCTATTTCCTTAGTACGTAATTATGTACTAGCTGTAACTTAAAGGGACTGTGACACGCTTCAGCGCATGTGCAGCAACTTGATTTCTCTCCCGCGAACAGTTTTTCAAGATTGGCGTTTGGTGAAGAAATCCTCTTTCATCGACCCTGAGACGCCCGAGAGAGCCATAATATCAGTATTCAAAAGCTATTTGGTCCATTTGGGAAGTTTTAAACGCCATATTTTGTACTTTTGTGCAAATATTGTCGAAAAAATTTGAAGTCATTGAGGAGAACCGTACGAAGCCAAGTTCGTTGTTGTCAGTGTTCCTACAAACGGATCAAATGTAGCCTTTAATGTGGTCATCTGGCTTTCATTTCTGTCTATCAAGGTTCTCCAGTCAACTATCTACCTTTGACGGATATTTTTCAAATGATAAATATGTAAAGAGGAGTTAAAAAGGGTTTCCTCGATACAGCCGTGGACTACTAATGGGAATCAGCGGCGAGTGAAGCTGATCTGCGACATGACTTCCAATTGTCTGCAGCAATTTAATTTATCGAGTGCCTGGAATCAGAAGGAGAAAACTCAGCAATCTTTTGTTGTACTTGAAGTCGTGTGAGGTTTGGGGAGACAAACCATCGAACATGAAACGTTTTAACAGGCATTCGATTTATGACTCCGATCCGTAGTTGTACAGTAGAAAGTACTGACAACAGGCCGCGCGATCTTTACTGATGTAGTTCACTGGGAATGTTCCTTGTATCTTTTCTGTATGAGCATAGATGTTTAAGAATTGATCTTTTCAAAATAAATTGTTCCCTGAATGTTCCATTTAACATCTGGTTTCTTTATGTGTTGAATCGTTTATTTTGCGGAACACGCAACGCAACGACTCGGAAGGAATTTTTTTATTTGCTGATAAGCAGTTGAAATTTATGCCATAGTTATGGGCTTCTGTTTATTCCTTTTTTTGCATTGTTCTTTTAGAATAATCTTTATACTCCGTGACTAACACCTACGCAAACCTTGAAATGAAAGATTATGTAAAATACCTTGGCTTAATGATTGATTTAAATCTTTCATGGAAATACCATATCGAATCTGTCTGTCACAAAATCAGCAAGTCGATAGGAATTATAGCTAAAATTCGACATTATGTCCCGCGTCGTGTTTTACTTTCAGTTTACAACTCATTAATTGTCCCTTACTTGACTTATGGTATTTGTGGTTGGGGAAATTGTGCCTTGACATTTCAACGAAAGATCGTAACTCTACAAAAACGGGCCTTACGTCTCATTTACTTCAGTAAGTCTAAGGAACACGCCGTACCCTTCTTTCTCAAATCAAATTGCCTTCCCCTGCCTAGCATATTTTTCAGAGATTGTAGCTATTTATTGTATGATATCAACAGACAGACAGCACCAGTTAGTATTCTCAATCAGTTCATTAAAACAAGTCAGATTCATAACTACAGAACAAGATCTGTCTCTAGCGACTCGTTTTATGTTAAGTTCTCTAGAACCGATAAAATGTATGCCTTTTTCACGAGAATCGGTGCCCAAATTTGGAACTCTATTCCGTATTCGATTAAAATACTTAAACGTTCGTCCTTTCGTAAAAAAATAAAGGAATTATTACTAAATTTTTTGCGGTCAGAAGATGATTATGTCGAAGTCTCCCGTCTTATTAAGTTATTTAATACTTTAGTTAACCTCTCTTCGTAATCGTTATGTACATGCCTTGTTTTTTGTTTTTTGTTTTATGTTAGTTTAAACTCTATTTACTGTATTGTAGTGTCTTCACTGTTATTTAGTCCATCTATATATAATTCTTGTTTTGTAATATGTCTTCAGCTCCCCCCGCCTCGATTAGTTCATAAGCTATTTGCGGGTGGGAAAGTAATGTAATTAGTTATTTTCCAATTTTCAATAAAATTTGTTGTTTGTTTTGTTTTTTTTAAAACGTTATGTGGCTACTATTGCAATGAAAGCGTTTTATGATGAAGCACTAAGAATTGCTTTCAAACAATGCTACGATTTTCAGCCAGTATCAATCAACTGAGCTAGCCGACCGCATGGCATGGCTTATTTTATTATAGTGCGCATGTAGCTGGCATTTTAAGCAAAACGTTTGCCTCATCATATACTGTGTGTTTTGATCACCGGTCAGGAGCTATTTGCAGGTATTTCTAAGTTTATATAGGGTAAACAGAGAGATCAGTAAGGTTTGTTTACAAAATAATTATTTTTGTTTGCGGATCGGAGACTGGTTTTCTAGCGTGCTTACTTAAAATACACATAGGTAAATGTTTGTTTCAAAGCAGGACAGGGTTGTTAATCTTATTCTTATCATCTGCAACATTTATCTGAGGAATACTAGAGAATAAATATGAATTATGGGGATATATATAAAATCCAACGCAAACGTCCGGAAGACTCCCACTTCGCGAACAATGAATCTTAAATTATGTAAATTTCCTCACGTGCAGCTTACTCGCTTCCGATTGGTTCAAACACAATCAGCTACTGTCACAGCTCGCACATGCGCACAATCGTGACACAGTCCCTTTAAAACAGTGTGATTTGAATAAAATAGATGGTAAACGAATGGACCCAAAGAGCAAAGAGTTTTTGCAGAGCTAAATACTTATGTAGCTACTGCCAAGAATGTTATCATGAAGCAAATACAGTGTTGTGATTGGCTAGCCAAGTGGGCAAGATGAGAATAATTACCCACTTTGGTTTGTAACTTCTCTTAGTCATATATATTCAATCCTTTATTTACAAAATATGAGGTCAAGATGGCTCAATATTGGCCCTGTTCTTTTTTATCATTCTTATTGACTGCTCAACTTCGCCTGAGTCCATAAAAGATGAGGAAGAACTTGGCAAATATTCTGCCATATTGACATTCTGCTTGTTCAACAGTGGAAAATTACTATCTTCTTCGGTCATTTGATTTCATCAGTCAGTGACTGTCCATTGACTGATCCTTTTAAAATGAAGTATACTGATGATAAAACCATGCCCCAAAGTTTGGTATTCCATAACTTTTAACTTCACTGTCTGAAGTTCATGTGTTATACGTGGCTTAAAAAGGCCCTCTGTACAATGATTGTCCATATAAAATTGGAATTCAGCAGTAAAATCACCACTAACATTAAAATATCTATTTAAAACATTGAGTTGCAGGTGATAACAATATTATGAATGTATATGTTTCATTCCATTTCCTCTCTTTAGTATGTATCCACGACTTTCGTCAAGAATTCTAGTAGCAGGAGAAAGGTGTAACATTTACACAGGAGTATATTGTGAAAGAGGCTCCATGTCTGAATAAAAAATATTCATAGGCTATCACACATTAGCTGGAGAATTCTGTGTAACAAACGAAGAATTCTCCGATCTCCGATGCCTAATGAACACCCTGTGCATTACTTTTTGTTATTCTGTTTATTTCTTTCATAGTCAGCATAGTATGAACTACATGTAGAGAAAGGAGAAAAGTAAAAATACAAGGAAGCAAATAGTCTCTCTTACTGGTTGTATTAAGTTTGTGGAATCCAAAAAGTGGTTCTTGTAAAATTCTATGATGCCAGGAAGGTCCTGGAATGTATTATCTCCTATCTGATAATGACTTCCTTTGTTGTTGATGATGTAGTGGCTGACATTCCTCTCTTTACCTTTCTCACTGAAATACAACAATGGAGAACTTGTTTAATTTTATGCCAGTCTCAATCTCTTAAGTAAGTAGCTTGGCTCCCTGTTTGTCCACCAGTCTGTCTTTGTTTTTGAACATTTCTGAGCAGTCACCATAAAGTCATGGTTAGTTTGTTAGTTGCCAGATATGAGCAATATAAAAGTTTCAGAGGGGTCACTGATGTATGGGATACAAAGGAGGTTAATAGTATGGTCAGTTGGTAAACAAAAACTAGGATAGCTTGATTTTGTTTGTGTTTATCATTTGCACAAATCAGCTATATATTCACACAAAAAATGGCAATCAGAAGTCTAATAACTGGAAACAAAGATGGTTTTTTTAGGAAAGGATTACAGGTTCTGTTTGGAAAAGTCCAACTGGAAAAACAGGGCTAACTCTCCAGGCATGCCACTGCCCTTGCAAAATTTTCCACTGGAACACCCTGAAAAGTCATGTTCAATTCACTTTCTGGATCTTGCAGAAATTTTGTAAATGGTAAACCAGCATATACTTGCTGTCACAACAGGACCAGGGTAAACATGGGTAAACATTGGTGGTGTTCAGCCCAGCATTCCCGGAAGTGCTTCATTTAACAAAGTCTGGCAAGCTGACATCATTTTTAATGTCCACTCTGTTTCATCTTGTAAGTTGTCAAGAGTGTTGCCAACCCTCATCTCAACTAAGTGGATATAGTTGTTGCCTTGTAACAAGTTGAGATGTAATATGACCGACTGGCTAGTTAAATGACTGCCAGTGTGAGTCCATTATCTGTTAATTTGATTTTATTATTCATTCAAAATATTTCCCCAATTCTGATTGGCTAAAAACACATGCATAATTCACCATAACCAGTTAGTGATGACCAAATTTGGTAGAATTTTCGGTTTAACGAGGAAATACGTCAAAAATGCAGCCCGCTACAGGTTAAGGCACCGGTACCAAGAAGACCTGGGGATGAGGTTGAGTTGTTTTGGTTGTGAAAAAAAAGGACGGACATTTCACTCATTTCAAGAGTAAGAACTACAGCTGGAACTAGGCGAAATAATAGCTAAAAACATGGCAAAAACAGCAAAAAGACAACTCGGAGGGCAACATCTGCTATTTAGAGAATATTTGCGGAGCTGAACAAACCTAAATGTACACTATCCAGATGAACTTAACATTGATGCAGGTAAGCATGTTTTAGCTCTGTTTTTAAACTAGGAATGATTTTGAATGAATAATAAAACAAGTGCAAATTCGGCTTTCACAGGATATGAAGAATTAAGCAGATCTCGGAGGGTGTTATCCACCTCGGCCTTCGGCCCAAACTTTTCAACTAAAATAATAGCATTAAGACACCATATAAAAATAATTACATGTAATAAGAAAATTGATCCAGAAACTTTTTTTGAAAGGTATCATTTACATTTGACCGTTAGGCATGCACACAATTGGGGGAAAATCTGCTGTGAGCAAAAGTTAAATAGAAAATTAATATCAAAGACATGTACATACATTTATAACTAAAAAAATTGGTTTAAAAAGTGCCAATAAGTAACCACATGAATGACAACAGATTTTAAGAATTTCAAAAACACATATATTAATACAATTGTGTCATCTTATTGACTGATGTCCACTGTCACCAGTTACTTCCTCTTCCTAAAAAGTTATTTGCCTGGAAATTTATCTGTAACGTTTTGAGCACGTTCACTATTTTCGATCCCTTATTTTTAGAAAAAATATCAAACCTGGATATTTGCTGTACAGAAAATGTGTTTAGCGTAATCGATAACAAACTATAAAGTCGTGTTCATAAATAAACTTGCACTTTCAAACGTCTGTTTCCCTATGTGTACGTCATTGTCATTGGATGATAAATTTATATACATCCACATGCTCAAGTTGTGGGGTTAACCTTCTGTTTGTATAATTATAAACCACAGCACATTTTACGATAAACAAGAGAGTTTGCCGCCTTTTCTGCGTCTGTTTCTTCGCTAAATATGTCACAAACGCCAAGAAGTCCTGACAAGGGAAGGCCATTTGAAGTGCTGTCGTTCTAACAACTATGCCACAATTACGTTTTATCTGTAAAATTAATGACATCAGAGTAGATCGAATTCGCTTTAAAACGTACATAAAAAGATTAAAAAGCTGTGATCAATTACACTTTTAACCAAAACAGATCGAAATGTCGAAAATTATAATTTGGAAACTCGGAGTCATTAAGAAAATGAACATGAAATATGTGTGCTTAATGAGAAGCTTAATTTTGTTTTTAAAAGTGAATATGTTGTTTAGTTTCAGAGGAAAAAATCGCTTAGGTTGTGACTGGAAACAAACTTAGTATGTCTGCATCGAAAATACTGCGATCATACCTCACAGAAAGTACAAAATCACCAGGAATTGATCTGCTGTCTCGGATTAAGTAAGTGCCAGGTTTTCTTCCAAACAAGTATGCCTCTGATTTCTCTCGAGTTAAACAGCCAAGATAACAACTGAAACGACAGCAGAATCGCACATTAGATTCTCTACAGCGAGAGTATGTTGAAAACAGTTTTCACTCTTTACCTTAGCTGACTTGGGTTAGAACGATTCATTCCGAAGTGTGAGCACAGCACAGTCGTTCAAAGTAAAACTCGAATTGCAAAGCTTCCACTTCAAGCAACATTCACGCTAAGACGTAACCCTCACAAGGGCGTTTTAAATGCATTTTCGTGAAGATCAAATGTTGCTGTAAGTTGTTACTTCGTCTGAAGCATTGGAACAGTATTAAAAATACAGCGATCAAGGAATCAATTCAACCAATGCTGCTGATCGAATCGAAATTACAAAATCCGGAAACTCCGTCCGTGAGCGAAAATGGGGAGGGCTTGCGTGGAAGGGAAGGGTTGTCCCTTACCAGTCCCCCGCGTATCTTAACACGTGATCTCCAAGTTAACATGGCGGACGAAGTTGAAAGAAATCGCCTTGTGGTAGAATTTTCCGGAGTCACCGATGTTGATGCAGAAAGGGCTCAGTTTTACTTGGAGTCTGCTGGTTGGGACCTACACGTAAGTATTCTACTGTAATTTCTTGCTTTAATTTCGCGCTAACAGGACTGTTCTTCAATAATGGTTACTGTCTTTCACTTCCTTCTTTTATTTTAATAAGCTCATTCATCACTCACCTTGAATTCGAAGCTTTATGATTTTCAGTTTTATTTTGAATAATGGACAATTTTATTTATTCATTTTTTAATGAAGCTTGCCATCAGTAGTTTTTATGATACAATGGGAGAAGATGATGGTAACATAAGACATGAACCTCCCGAGGAAGTAGAACAGGTCAGATTCCTAAATTTCTTTAGATTAATTCAAAATATATTCCTAAGCTTATGTGAAAACTGTACCAAATATTGGCCTGTTGCTCGGCAATTTCAGGACATGAATGGATACTTTTGCTTTTGATTGTTTTATTCTTTTTTTTGTTCTTGTTATCTCTTTAGTCATTAATTTGGCTACATACAGACTGTATTAATTTCGTCTTTGCATAGCCTCCTGTGGGGGGGGGGGGGGAGGGGGGGCATTATTTCTATTAACAGGTTAATGGGAATGTGCCACTGGATGGGGTCGCATTTTCACGACTGGATTGACTATAGGTGGTTTTCACGTTACATCATCGCCGCCATGCTGGTGGACGGTAAACAAAAGATCGCTCATTAGCTCGCTTTGTTTGTCCACCAGCATTATTTTGTTCATTTCACCATTGTTATTTGTGTCTCCCGAGATTGCATGAAAACCACCTATAATGGGGTTGCATTTTCAATAGAGTTATTAGGATGGGGACACATTTTTGGGATTTTGGGAGTCAGAAAATTCAGGTAGGTAGGGATTTACAAATGGGAAGGTATTAACTACATTAACCCTCACAAATTTGTCAATAATTCATTTCAGGATAACTTAGAAAAAAGGTAGATACATAAATGGAAAATGACTAAGTCAGAATCGTGAAAAGTAACTTTTTCAAAAAGTGACTAAGATGGGGTCTATAATTGGCCACAGAATAGACTGTAATGGGGTAGGGGTTCTGAGAGGCCAGCGGCACATACCCAGCCAAAATTAACCCAAGTAACCTCCTGGGTGCATAGCATATGAAACCTTCTGCCATTTTGTCAAACGCTGCACAGTAAAAAAAGCTGATTTGGTCATCATGATACCGATAATGCTCCTTGAGCTTTTTGGGACAGCTGGCTTGTTGCAAATAGCCAACTAAGTCAACTAACTAGTCACCTCCAGTCAACTGTGAGTGAGCAGTCTTTCAGTAATTGAAAGCAAAAACTAAGCAGCAAAAACAAAAAGGAGGGGTCTTGCTATGTTCGTTGTTTCACATCTCAGTTCTAGAAACATGCCTTGGTAAAACTGAGAAACAGAACCATTAAAAAAACAGATTGTAGGTAAAGAATAAAGATTGCTAGTTATACTCCCAGCCCCTTATGTTTTTCACTATAAACAGAAACCAGTCACAATATCAAGACGAGGTGTTCAAGGCAATATGGGGTAAGAAAAAAATTGATTGAACAAAAAATATGTATTATTATTAATAAAGGCTTGTTTATGGTGGAAGGTGCACTTAGCTTATCCAGCTAGTTTACTGGCACTCCACTCAAATACTTAGAAACAAGTAATTCAAGTACAACATAAATGGATTAAAAACACCAACTGGCAGGAGGCAACCAGTTGGCTATTTACAAGGGTGGCCAAGGATTTGAATTTGGGACTACCGATAACAAATCCAGTAAATGGCCAGAGCAAGACTCAAACCCAGGACTGCGAGATTGTGAGTGCGACACGCTGACCACTTGGCCACACTGCCTTCATTAATGATAATGATTAATGGTTAGGATAATAATAATAATTATTATTATAACTCTCGATACAACATTATTTTAATATGGTTCTTCTATTCTTATCTTTCCTCCTGCATGGGTTAAATGGTACTGTCAAATACAGTGTAAGTGACATAGCAGGTTCCTCTTTTTAAGATGTCGTTTTCCCTGATTTTGGGCCTAAAGCAGTTATATCATTTACTGGGGATCTATGTTTAATTAGCAGTTTGGTATCAGCAATCTTGCATAAACAGTTTGCACTTCTCAGAGGTTCCTTCAGGGAAGCTTTGACAGTAGTTCCTTCCATACCAAGAAAAAAAAATGGGATGCACATTTTGGGGACATAAAATGCATTTCACCACCCATGTAAGAACAGTACTAAAACCAACCTTACCCCACCCCCAATAGTGTGCAGAGTAACCCTGGCCTGAGCATAGGTTCAACTTCTGCTGCTGTCTTGAGATGTCTGGTGTTTGTTCCTCCCCAAGAGGAATAAGCGCAATTTCTCAAACAGTGCCTGATATGTAAGAGGGCCTCTTGCGGGGTTGAATATGTCCCTAGTCTGAATTTGAAAACCTGTTGTTTCGCATAATGAGGAGATCAAAGCCATGTCACTGTGGGTATTTTTCAATTGTATTTGCACTTTTCTCTGTTGCTGTTGCAGTTTTAACCCATATTTGTGTCATTTGTCGTCATTTCTGCTGTGTCACTGTTTCAAGGCCATGTTGCTTGTCAGAATTAAATTTTACCCTAACGAGGCCTTAGTTAAGCTGACCCTGAACATCCCTCCTACAATCCCTTTATTTCTCTTCCGGAAGCATTTATAAACAGTCCAACTATTTTCTTCCCACTGAACAAAAAATACTAGCATTTCAGTTTTAAAATCAAAATAACTGAGGAATTTAAGGAATTTTATCAAAGTTTTGATGAAACAAATTGTGTTGTTCCAAATTAATATTTTAGAGGAAACATTACATCGCTGTCAAGTATGCAGGCTGAAGAGAACAGTGACAATGAAGGGGAAGAGGGACAAGCATTTTACGCTGGTGGATCAGAGAGAAGGTATGTATATGTTACAGTTGTACTGGTCAAATTTGGTTTCAGGTTAACATTTTTAAGCTAGGTTGATTTTCAGTTTTTTTTTGTCTTCTGAGGCTAGGAAACAAATTAAAGGGAATGAAGAATAAAACTAAGTTAAATGAAAATTAACCTGAAGTCAAATTTGACCTGTAACATACACAGGCCTTGGTGGATTAACTTTGTTAATTGACTTATCTAATTTTGCAAAGTTGTGGGCTTTAACAACAATCTCCAGATGTCATGCTTCAGGACTCAAAAAGAGTGCTCTCTGCTAGTCTGAGAAAGTAGAATTTCCCGCCTGGCAAGTACCGTATTTCCTTGAATAATAGCCATCCCTCTAATAATCACCTCCCTCAAATAATCGCCCCCCCCCCCCCCCACTCCCTTTGACAGAAATGTTGAAAATAATTCCGTCCCTCAAATAATAATCTCCCAACTTAATGGTTAAAAAAAGTAAATTAAAACTTGCTTCGGGCAAGGAAAATTTTAGAGCTGTTTGTCCTAACCTGGGCAAGCTGAAATTCAAGTTTTTTTCAAGCCCTGGCATTTGCTTTGTGTTGAAATTCCAATGTTACAATTTACTACTAAACATGCTGGTTTTCATTTTGGGTAGGTGCAGAAAGTAGTTTTTTTTCCCATTAAATGTTTCTTTCAATGTGGTGTTTTAATTTTGTGAAGGATCCTTCCTTATTATTTCTGTGAAAGATAAAACAAATTTATCACAGCAGTGGTATTGCTTGTCGAGCCTTTGTCTCCTGCTTTTTTAAGGTACTGTCAAATCATTAAATCAACACATGCTGCATCATGAGATGTAGAGATCGCGGCAATGCATGGGCAATGTTTAACTTACATGTATCAGTAAATTGCAAAGTAACACAGTTCACTTCTGTGTACTAACATGGTATTTTATTTGGTAGTGGTCAGCAAATTCTTGGTCCACCACGAAAGAAACAGACTTCAGATGACATAACACAAAGTATATTTGATGAAGCAAAAAGGTACAGTCTGCATACAAATTTTTAACTGACAGACATTTACGTTTCTGTGTGTTTGTCCTGCCTGCGAAAAAAAAAAGTGACTGTAGCTACTGCTAAATCTGTTATGCTCATTGCCATGGCTTCCCAATGTCAGACTCGTGTTGAAAGAAGTCACATCATTTTTGCCTCAAAAAGAGAGACATCTGATTGGCTCAAAATGTCAACAAAAAGATTAGGATATGTTAGCATTCAAGGCCATTGCCACTGCCGACACTCGTTCAAAATTAATTAAGTGTCATTGAGGGTGTTAAAATGACTGTATCACAACTTAGAAATTATGTATTCCTTGATATTAGAGAGCTTTAAAATCATGTTCATGGCAAACAGCAAATGCCAGACTCAAGTTGACGGTTCTTCGAATTTTGAAATAAACAGATAAAAACTATGCAAAATAATTCTTATAAATGACCAGGCCAGAAACTACTTAATAGGTTTTGGGAGATATAACCATCTGGTAAAGGACAAGTAAAAGGAAAACTTTATTTTGTAGTACAAATTGACGTTTTCCGGCTGCTGTGAATATGATTCTGAATTTCTCTATTATTAAACACATAAAGGGCATAAAACTCTGACTATTCCCTTGTATATTGGTATGACTGGATGAACAAGCATTATTAATATATTTTATATTTCTTGATAGACATGGTGCTGAAGTTGTCGCTGATGAAGATGTTGCTGGACCATCAGAAAGACAACTCCCTGCTTTCAAGGGTGCAGGTAATATTTTTAAACACTACTGACACATAGGTGGACAGAGAGCAAGAAATAGAAAGTCTCCAGTTTTTAGATCTCTGGGAGTTGGCATCTCTGCTGTTTTATAATTTCCCATTTGTATTTAACCACCTGTAAGCAACCACTTCACATAATTTATGGTCTGACTCTTTGTTCATGGTATGTGCTACATATCTCAGAGTATAAGAAAAACTTTAAAAGAACACGTAGCACTGCTGGTATTGAGAAATTGTGCATGTATGCAACAAATTATATTTGAATGAAAAGGTTTGTCAGAAACTCTTGTTTCCAGGAAAGACCCCCTGTGGTTCGACTCTGGTAAGTCATCGAACCTTGTAAGAAACCTCTAACTCTTGGCATTTTGAGTGGTTGCTTGCTGGAGGTTAAACTGTGGTTATATTGAAGGAAATTTAACTCTGCCAATAATAGCTTTTCAAATTAGCTTAAATTTTGGATGATTAGATTATTGTTTTGTGGAAGGCTTCATAACATGTGATTTCTCATAGGGGGGGAAGGGGGGTATTCCTGGGAATTTGTGGTGCGTTGCCCAGTTCTCCAAATCCTGACCCTGTTTCAGAGCAAAAAATTGTCATTTTTCAGACCCAATTTGAGACCTGGCATAAGTAGAAATAATGTTATCATTACTTAGATTAGAACACCAACAAAAAGATTTCTTAAAAATATCCACCTTAAATTTGCATATTACTCTTTCTTTCTTATTTGGAATTGAAATGACGAATACGTTCATGCATTCCCTCAAAAACCATACAGAGCAAAACGGCACAAAAACCATACCCTTTGGGGCAGCATTTACCTATAAAGGCATATATAAGGGAGTATCCCACCCCCCCCCCCCCCCCCCGCCCCGGTGTTTTTCCTTTTTTCAATACTTTTTCATCTTCAAATGTACAGGATATCGTCTTGGTGATACAGAAGGAGGTGGATCACAGCCTATGCCCGAAACAGTTTCAAGCAGAAATAGTGGTATTCAGCAAGAAAATGTAAGAGCCAATATATTATTATTATTTTTAGTAGAATTTTGAAAAATAATACTTAAAAGGGTTTCATTGACAGACTCGAAGTTTTAACTACTTTGTTTGGTGTAAAAAAAAAAGTACACAGAAAAAACTGTTTAATAGTTGTTTTTTATTAGAATGTTGATTCCTTAGGATTTCATCCAGTAACTCCAAAGCTATAACTACCTTGTCCAGCTTAGTGAACAGTAACAAAGAAAATTACTGCTCATTAGCTAGCTTTCATTTGAATGGTAACACATTAGGATTTCTGTGAAAGGTTTGAACCCAGGAGTCATTTCAAAAGTAGGTTGAGTTTGATCGTCTGGGTGAACGTAGTCCTGAATAGGACTGTTGTTGTTGACAGTGACTGACGTTTTGACAACCTGTGCGGTAGTCATCTTCAGAGTCAAAGTTTCATCCACTAACTCTAAAGTTGGAACTACCTTATACAGCATAGCAATTACACAGTAAAAATGGAAAGTTTTTATTCATTTTGGAGACATCATTATTTTTATATCTTCCATATACTTCAAATGTTAATCCTATTTTACGATAAATAAATATCTTAGCAAGACCTAAGCTCTAAAATAAAATAATTTTCTTTATATTGTTTTATCTTTTCAGAAAGAAGTTCAGTTAAAGTTTTGGTCAAATGGTTTCTCTGTAGATGATGGTCCACTGAGATCATTTGATGATCCTGCAAATGAACCTTTCCTGAGTTCTGTCAGACGAGGGTAAGTAAGCTCCACAGAGTCAAAAGCCATTTGTCTATTAGTCTTTTATTTATTTATTTATTTATTTATTTATTTATTTATTTATGTATTTAAAAAATTAATATTATATAAGGTAACAATTTGTAGGTAGAAATAACAGAATTACAAACGAAATAGTGACGAATAGAGAAAAAATAATAATAATAACATGTTTAAACAGGATGACCATTTCAGTTATAAAAACTGCTATCAATATGAGTCCTGTATAAAAATAAATGAATAAATAGATGGAAAAAAAGCTTTTGATCCAGCAAGCTGGCCAATGGCTGACTAGTGTGGCACTTGATACACACACTGTTATAGGTCAGGGGGGTGTCGACATCATTAATCATAAACAGACTAAGCCCTGGGCCAAACCTCAAACTTTTCATGAGATGAACCAAACTTAAAGTTAAGTTCATGAAAAGTTCGACGTCTGGCTCAGTTAAGTTCGCCTGAATGAGTTTGGATTGTCCAACACGTTCTATCAGGTCTGAAGGTTTTCTCCGGGACAAACTTCGATCTTCACATGCGACGAACTAAACTAAGAAAATACAAATTTGTGTGATAATCTATATTTAGCCTTGTTCGGGAGAAGGTGTATTAAGATTGCGTTCGAGTCTGATTCAGATGATTGGTTGACCCAAGAGACGAACTTAACTTAATTTAGGTCCATCCAAATTAGAGTTTGGTTCGTCTCATGAAAAGCTCGACGTTTGTCCTAGGCCTTAGTGAGATACAAGAAGTAATTAAAGGTTCTTTCTTGAAGTGGCCCACTGAACAGTCAATAGGAAGATTAAGCAACTAAGACGGCGACGGAAGCGAAAACTTGACGTAAAAAATGAGTTCGCCCTGTTTCAATCGTCATCGCTCTTTTTCCACCTCCCTCAATTTGTCAAATGTTGGTGAATTTTTCTGGAGTTGAATTCTAAAGGAATGTATCCAAGTTCAGAAAAAGAGAAAATCGTTGTCTTGTGTCTCCGTTCTCCATACACAAAACGAGAAATTAGGAAGTTTCACGTCGCGGTCGTGCAACGACGGCAAAGAAAGGTACGAAGACGCGTGCTGCACGTGCAGAGTTGTTTTGCTTATCTGAACCTAATATTTTTTTGCTGTTCTCGTTGCCGTTGCCGACGTCGTTGCTTAAGCTCCCTATATTCATTGACTCCGGAGATGGCCGGGATGGTAAAGTGTTTTAGGTTCTTGGGGTTCTGCATTTAAAACTGTTCTGAAAGGTCTTGCATCACTTTTTAGGGAAATTCCACAAGAGTTATTAGCTTTGTCACGGAGAGGAGAGGTTCACGTAAATATGGAGGACCACAGACATGAAGAGTACGTTCCACCGCCCAAACCTAAGGTTCAAGCTTTCTCTGGTGCCGGGCATAAACTAGGAAGGTATGCCACGTCTTTTAGTTTCTTCTGAAAACTAAAATAGCATTAAGTAACTTTAGGTCCCAGATGAATACAGTACTTTTCATAATCCGAACTTACCGTATTTATTCGATTAACCGCCACGGGCGCTTGTTAAATTTTTGGACCTTGAGAGTGGGCGCTTATTCGAGGCTGGGCGCTTATTAAATTTTCACCATTTTCAGCAAGAGAAGTATGTTTATTTTGTAACAAAACAATAAATGCTAATAACAAAACGCGAAGAAGTAACAAAGCAAGGTTTCTGTTTAAAATACTCTGAAGAAAACTCCGTCCTCGGGGAAGTTTCTTATTAGAATTTATTCGCTCAAGTGGGTGGGATGGGGGTGAGCGCTTATTCGAGGCTGGGCGCTTATTAACTTTTTCTG
>OZ037776.1:46866615-46956615 GCA_964035525.1 Porites cylindrica | reverse complement strand
TATATGCAAATACATTTTGTTCCGCTATAGCAGCAGTTATATGTTCCGCTTGTGTTAAAGCTCGTGTTGATCGCTTTGCGAGGGTGCTGTGCGTTCAGCTTCCCGTTCGATCTCTGTTTATTTCTAAGCTTAACTGCTTTGTTTAAAGGCGTTTTATAGTCATGTTTTCTCTTTCGTGTCATTGTTCTGGAATCAATCCAGTAAATTTGCGATTTTAATGCTACAGGACGCATCAGCTTAAACTTCCTTTTGGAAAGAAAAGGGCGGGCTTTTCTTTGTCCACAGAATTTTCAATTAGATACCCGCTTGAACTGGGAAAAAAATGAAAAGCTTGGGAACCGTATGTACTTTATCTTGTTATAAATTGTCAATTGCATCAACTAACCGTTTACAACTCTCAGTGACTAGAGGAAAAAGTTAGCTGTCAATTGGAACGTGCTTTCGCTTATTGCGTCCTTCCACCGAATCCAAACGTCTCTCATGTCAAACTCGTACACGAATCTTTTCTTGTTTTCTAAAAAGGAAGTTTAAATTTGCTCGACGCGGTTTAGTCAGATATTTACAAACTCTTTTTGCTATTTTGAAGCCTCCCTGATCGTGAACAAAATATTCGACTTGCTGGCGGGCTGTGCTCACTTTAACTTTATAGACTTTTCGGTAATATATTTAAATTCGAGCTCGCTCTCTTGCATTGACCCAAAAATTAAACTTTGAAACGCGACAAAAGACTGCGGTCACTGACGGCGAACGGCTTAGCCATGAAAATTTGTTCCTGTCAAATTTGCACTGAAGCGCAAGCTTGATAGTAAACTTTGTCGTGGATTCTCCATTTCGTCAGTCACTGGTCTTGATTTATCTTGATTTTTCGCTTTCTATAGTGCTTCGACCTGTAAAGAAAACAGTGATTTTAGGAGAGAGAGCAGATTTAAAATCCTTCTTATGTCACTTTTTAATAGCGCAGAATTGTTTACTCTTTCTACGAGCTAATGTGCAATAAATGAGAGCATTAATATTTTGTACTCTCTAAATTTTCCCAGGGTGCTAGCTAACAGCTAATTCTATTAGTATTCTTCTGTTCTCATTGGTAAACTTGACAGTACTATAGAACCTCTCACGTGAGAAGAAAGAAAAAAAAATAGCGGCAAAACTACGAGCGTGTGGAAGAGATTTGAAACAACGCTTAATTTTCTCGAGGAGTGATATGTAAATTGTCGATTTTATTTTAATAAGCTGAAAGGTTATAATATAATATTGGAATATTTATTTCCATGTTGAGGGTCAAAATACGTCCTTGGCCAAAACTGGTTACTTAGTGACGGAGAAAGATAGTGCAAAAAGTTCCCCGAATTGCGAATAAAAATGTTAAAAATTTTCAGAGCGGGGTTTGTAAGCTAGTTTTCAAGCCCGGACCTTTTCTGGAGTATTTAAGGGGAGATTTATTTAAAACGCGAGGGAACTTATTTTGCACCAAAAGCCAGGTGCAGCTAGCCTCAAAGGGACATATGTTGTTTTTAAAAGTGCAGCTGCATTTTCCAACCAAACTACCGGATGAAAAAAACGATTCACCCTTCATTTCTGCCCGAAATTTCACTTTCTTACTCTCGAACCCGCGCTTGAGAATAGTTCTAAGCGAGCGCCAATCACTGTACTTTAAGCATCTCAGACAGCAAAAAGAAATACACAGATTTCTGCAGACTTACTTGAAAATTTTCGCCGCGCTGGAAGTGTGTGTCTCTGTGTTTTAATCATATATGAAGCGAAACGTTTCCTTTTTTGCCTGAGTATTTTCGGCCTTCTTTCGCCCTCTGTCTGCTCAACTGCCACGCTATTGTTGTTGCCTAAGAGGGAAAAAATAGCCAGGTTAAAATGTGCGCTCAGTCCTCTCCGGTCAAGTTCCGGAACGCTTTCGACAAACTTACTTTCACTGGGTTCCTCGAAACGCGAACTGAGCGTAGCTTGAAGATAGGCAATGTATTTTATCGCTTCTTCGATGACCTCGATCTGAAAGACAGAAGAAAACATCGATTTGCCTTTTGAAATTTTTTTGAGACTTTTGTACATCCCGATTCCGTGGTGTATTTTAGAATTTCATACCTTGGAAACACGAGGGCGAGAGGCTGTAGCTGGAACAAGGGATCGTAGTCTGGAAAACTCCAGCGATTTCATCTGCTTGTTGTAGCTCCGTACACATTTCCTTATTTCTGTAGTTCTTGAGTCGTGGAGCTGTTTCTCGCCGCTGTTGCCACTGCCAAACATTTTTCCAAATCTGCAGGACTATAGGGTAAGAAATGAGCGTACGTGAATAAGTTTTACCGGCGAACCAAGAATTTGAAAGCAACTTTTAAAGCCCACGCTTAAAGAATAAACCACTTAATTTTACAATGGTACAAGTCAATCGTATAGTTACCGCACGTTCAGATCGTAGAATTTTAAACGTCTTGCTGTAGTTTATGGCGCTACCGTTCTTGCAGTAACAAGCGAATGAGTGAAAAGCCTCCTATTCTGGCGCTAACTATAAATTGCCAACATTACAATAGCACAATTCACCTGTAACGGCCTGTAAGACAATGAATTATAAACACAACTGTTTTAAGCCAATCACACGGCGAGTTTGCCCGGTTAACAATTAAATGTTCCTTTGTGCCGACCAATCGGAATCGAGGACATTTGCCTACAGAACTGCTGGTACGGCAGTTAATGAAGTTTACTGTATTTTTTCATTTCTTGGTCCTTTTTTCTTCTTTTTCTCCTTGAAAATTTCTCATGCTGTCTAGGCACGCTTAGCGTCTGTTTTTCACGGCAATGTGTTGCGTTACCTCAGAAAGTCGAAAGCTATTGTGTTGGTTTGTATTAAGATAAGATCGCTCAGGAGAATTGAAAGAGAAATGTGGACGTCAAGTTCGGATTCCATTCAACAGTGCAGCGTTACCTAGAGTCAAAACCACACTAAGAAGTTTTATCTTATTATATTCGACACATTGACAAGGAAGCTCTCTCGTTTCCATAGCTTTTTTGCTCTCAAGACAAGAGCAAGAAACATTATCAAAGAAGTGAATAACCTGGGCAAATTGCTTGCTAAAATTAAACTTTCATAAGGTTCCTTTCAGCCCGTGGTCGATTTGCTAGTATATCTACATACTTGTCATTACAGCTGCTTTTTTTCTGTTATTTTGAATCGCGTATTGCGTGGTGGAAATTAAAGAACAACAAAGCCAGCTTGAAATCTGGTAAGCGATTTTGGCTGCCTCGCTTTTTTCTGCGAATTTTACGCGACTTTTTTCTCATTTGTTACTACAAAATTGGCGCGTTTTGTTGAAATAGCACTCAGTTATTTTGATACAGTTTTCGCGTAGACACGTGGTTGCTTACTATCCAGCTGCAGCGATGCAAATTCTTTACGGACAGACCATCAAATAAACCAGTCTTCTCGTATGTTCTGGTGGTCGCATTGCTTACAACGAAACAAAAAAAGAGTTTTTCAGTGTTTTTTAGCGCAGTTTTTTTTACCATATTAACAAAATCATAGCGATCTTTTTTTGATGCTCCCTCTAAAACCTAATCATAGCAATAACTCTTCTTAAATCTAATTTCCTAGGCCATTTTCCTCTTGGCCCTTCATTTTCTTTCCTTCTTCGATATAATACAATTAAATGTCGTTTTCTAGTTGAGTGTCATTGCTACAGTTTGCCTTTTCGCCGCAATAATGACGTTTTCATTTCTCTCTAAAGAGAAAACACTTCATATTTATAGTAACCCTTTTTATTCACACAGTAGGTCTTGGAGGCGGCTTCTATTATATCTTTAAACGCCGTGGCTAGTTTTGAGAGTTTTCAATTTTATCCTCGAACGTTTCTGATCTTTCTGAACACGCGATGTGTGCGTGGAATTTCTCGTGGCGGTTTAATTGAGTTGGCTTTCATGATGATGTAATATATATAGGGTGTCAGAGCTACGCTCTAACAGAAAAAAATATGCGGATTATAACGACAGCCAATGAGAATAGAAATTATGACTTTGTTTATGAAAAGAACAGCGGGAACGTTGTATCAAACAAGTGTTCTGCAAAGTAGCTTTATTGCTAGTGGACTTACGTTTCTTCATCTCCTCTCGATTACGGTCTTATACTGCTGATATTTTTAGGCAGATTTATTTGTATCGTGTGTTCCAAAAGTAGAAGAAGGACAAGTTGTCAAATTACAGTTTATTTAAATTTTTGTAAAGTGCCGGTAAATGGTTGATTGAAATGTTTTCTACATGGGAATATAGAGTTAAATCACTTACAACGTTAAAATGAATAATATTTATGATTCGTCGAACTCTCTCTCTGGGCAAAGCTCTGTGTGGCTTTCATTCACTCAGAATTGGTTTCTTTTTAAAATTCAAATTTGACAGGCTATGTAAATTGTCTAAAGTGCTTTTACTTTCGGGAGACCCAAAAGCGAAAATGCCATTTATGGTTGGTAAATAAGCAGAATTTTGCAGCTGCTGTCGAAAATTAGACGCCATAAACAGTGGCACTTTTCACCATTAGAAACAACTTTTGCGGTATTTTAAATCTTTAGACTGAAGTTCACGTACCAAAATAAAAAGGAAAGCTGGATGTAGAGGAATGAGAAGGAATTTCACCAGTGAAGTAAACTGCTCGCTTTCTCTTTTTTTGAAAACGCTAACCACCGTTAAAATTGTGTAGATTAGCTTCTGACGGACAAAAGCGCTACTTTTATTCGTTTATCACTTCTAAAAGGTTTGCATAATTGCTTGCAGCAATTCTTTTTTAAAATGAAACTCGACGGAACATTTTGCAATCATGTCCATAAAATATTCGTTCGCAGAACATTTTATCCTGCCTGAAAAAGCCGGTAGAAGAGGACTACTGCAAAGAATTCTTAGCGCAACCGAAAATTTTTAAAACTGTTACGAAGTTTTTAGCACCTTCGGTCACGTGGGTTCGTACGCTTATCTTTCAGTGTTTATAGTTGTGTGGGAGGGGAAGGGGTGGGGTGATTTTTTTTTTACTCCGATCAAGCGTTTAATTCGGTACCATTCATTCTCAATACAAATTTTAAAAAGGGCTAAAACTGGACGTTACCCCGTCCCCTGTATCTGCAATAGAAAGCAATGTGGTCTGTGTATAACTCGCGCGAGCGTAGAGCCTTAGTTTGGCTAGTCTGCGTAACAGACGTTTTTTTTCGCGTTTTTTAAGCGAGCGAGGAGCGCCATATACACACTTGTTTCGCGCTCCACGCCCGCCTCGCGCTTCCCTTCGCTAGCCTGAAAAACGCGAAAAATTTACGTCTGTTATGCGGCCAATGATTTGGCAAATCTACGTGAGTTTCACGGTGCGAAATAGATACCCTAAAAATTGTAAAGAAATTTTCATCTTTGTTGATTTAATAAATTACATTAAAATGCGTTTTAAAGAGCAGTACAGTCGGTGAGCTTGTGACATAAGATGGCCTTTGTAAACAAAGAGCCCATATTGACGATTAGTCTTTGTATTTTTTATTCATCGAGCCGGACAAAGCGTTTTGTTCGTCGACAAAGGCCTTAGTTTTTCCTTTGTCAGTTAGTTGTAGTAACCCAATGTGTCGTTTCGGTAGCTTACATAAATAGATTTTAACGTATCAGACAGCGAACACGCTTTTACTCCAAGAACCATCATTGAATTTGTGTTCTCTTTAATTGAAAGGTATTAATACCACTTGTAATAGTTTGATTCATTTGAAGTCACTAACAGCCCAAAAACTGACGAAAAATGGCTTTAAAGCTAATTTGAATTGTTTGGTTTTGCGGATATAACCAAATCCATTTGAACAACTTAGAGATTAATGCCAGTGATATTTTAGCTGGCTAATAGGTAATTATTTAAAGTTTCCTCGCGTTTACAAGACTAAGGAACCAGGAAGTGCGCAAAGATGATATTACTTTCATCTGAACTTGATTAATTACTCCTCCTTATTGCTGTACAAGCAGACGCCATGAAATATACCAGTTTAATTAAAATTCAGTCCAATTAGTACAGGCAATTCGAAATTTTGGTCAGTGAGATGTACAATTCTAACATTGGATAAAGTATATTGGTTACAAAAAAGACAGCGCTATATACATTGCCTTCACAAATTTGATAGCTATTGAATGTTTTGTTTTACATCTTCTTAACTCTTATCCTCGTGATCCGAAATAAAATTTTCACAGACTTTGTGACTTTTTATCGATAAAAATAAGTATTTACTTAATTTTAACAGCATTTCCAAATTACAAATTAATTTAAGTCAAGAATTCTTTCAATTTTGTAAGATCTTGTCATCTCTCAACGGCGAAAAACCGACTTCTGAAACCGAAACGTTTAAGCCGCAGGATTTTAAACTCATTGTGTTGTTTTTATTTTAGAAGCATCAACTGTCGCTCAAATCCTTGTTGACTTGATAAGCTTTCGTTCGAAATGTTTCTCTTTGTAAAGGCGTATTTGAAAGGTTTTTTGTGGTGTTTTTTTTTGGACGAAAGGTGCAGCTAATTTCCGTTTATTGAAAGAGGTTCTCGCCATCAAAAGTTCACACCAACTGAGGTATAGAGTTATTATGTCCCCCTGATTCATGAGTACCTTCATCACGCATATAACGAAACTGTAGTTTCGCCGCAAGACAACGACTGTCAGTCTTTAGTCCGCAGACCTTTCTGTCATTTCTCTTCGCGTTTTTGCTCTTTTTCTTTTTTTTTTTTTTTCCGATGTTTTAAATGGGCTTCTCGAGATTGGTCGAGTTAAAACTTTTGTCGCCAAGACAAAGTTTCATGTCCGAAAAAATGCTTTGTGTAGCTTTGCATCTTCTACACGTGTTTATGTCGCTTTAAAACATGGTTGGTTTACTCCGCCTCAGGCGAATAGCCAGCTGATGTCTCGCGAAGTCAATTCTGGAGAACTTTGGATTCCTTTACCAAACAAAATTTTTTTTTGTGTATACCCCATGCAGAAAGTTGATATAAAGTGTTAAGGATATGTACAGTGCTAGTCTTTTAGAATTAAAAAGGAAAATGATGTCCTGGCGATGGATTCTTTTTGTTCCTAGTATCGTATACGCATTGAGCGTTCAAGGCTTAGTGATACTCTGTTTGCAGGCAGCGATTATGGCTTTTCATGGAGGATCATGAGATTATCCCTGTATTAAGAACTCCCCTTTCCACCCAACTACCAAGGACGGCTTACTAACGTTAGACCCTGCCAGAGAAATGTTATGTCATATCCAGTGAATACACTTGGAGACGAGAGAGAAAAAAAGAGGAGAGAGCTGCTCTCGTCTTTCTCTCGTTTACCGCACCAAGATCCCTGCAGTTTTGGCGTTCCCATTCTTAAAAGCCTAGGGATATGGGTATCCCCTGTAACCCTAACCCTAACCCAAATCGCTAAGGTAATATGAGAAGGGGATGCCCATATCACTAGGGTTTTGGGAATGGGGATGCCGAAAACGGGGGGATGCCCATATCACTGTTTCACCGGATTAAAAATCGCAAGTCTGGGGCGAGTGGCGCATGCGTATCTGATCTGGTGCGAAAACCACGCCAGCGAGAACGCCTTAGGCTGAGCCATTCAATGAATGCAATACGAACTTCACTCTGGCACGAAACTTATTCCGGAATGAAAGTCATTTCGGTATCATATAATCTGCCCCTAAGAGACCCAAAGTATCCTTGCATGTCCTGGGCGCGAACTCGAACATTCTGTGGCCTCGTTTATAAATAATACTTTGCCAGAAATGATGACGCAAGAGACCAAGGAATGGGTATACGTTATCCCCACAGTGGGTGGAAATGTTCTGACTTCCTTAATTAATAAGTTTGTTGATAACTTTTTAGCCCTGTTAGGCCTGCCGCCGAAGGATACATCACAATCACAGTTTGAAATATTGAGTGTGAAATATAAACCTTTCTATTCTCAGTGTATTCTGGCTAGCAGAGATCATATCTTTTGTCAACGTACAGAACTTAGCCACTTAGAAGTTGGATTAAGTAGAGATATTTTAAAATCTCTAAACTTATATTTTGTTTATTGTTGATAAATATCAGAGAAATTGCTTTGTGCATTTAACGTTTGTTTGAATGGGACAGGACAGTATCCTTTATATCGCCATCTTAATAACTCTTCGTAACAAAGCAAGCAATACGTTTGTCATCTGGTTAAAAACAGCCGGTTTCTTCACAACTGCTTTAAATACGGGACGGATGTTTTTGAGTATTTGTGGTCTGCTCTGTTCTTGATTAAAATAAAATGGCTTTTGAGATCTCCCGCCAGGCTCGTTTATCGACCGTAGATAAGTGACTATTAAAATTCGTGCGTGGCTCTGAGGCTTATACAACAAAGAAATCTCTTTTTCATCCACTAATTTCAAGGTGATTTGTTGTTGTTGTTGTTGTTGTTGTTGTTTATGCCCCAAACTTCTGATCCAAGTATAAATTTTAATAAATCGAAATTTGTCCATTGTGAAAGTTTCCAAATCAAAAGTGATCAAGTTCATTTTTATGCTCTCTGACGAGGTACACGATGGCCTTTGGCCTGGTCGATTTGCAGTCTTTAGATGAATAATTCCTGCAAAATCATGGGAAGACTAAAAGCTTCCATGGGTCAGGGTTAGGGGTGAGGGTTCCCTGTAAACACTTTTACAGGTCTGGACATAAGCCTGTTTACAATTAAGTAAGTTTATCTCTCCGCTTGAGCTGGAATCGGTTGTGTTATTGTGTAAGCTTATCAATCCATCATTTATTTACAATTCGCGGGTCTTTGACTGCTGCAGCGCATTGCTGATTCAAAAATCAGATATGTCGGTGTTCTTGCCCATATGGGAGAAGTTAAATAGGTGTTCTTGGCTACTTACACATACGAGACACGGGAAAGAGGGGTATATAAGCTTTTTCAGCAACTTGCAATACAAAGGCTTCTAACCAAAAATGAGAGAAGAGTACTTTGCACCACCATCTTGCAACCATGTGTACACTGCAATGATGGGGTTTTTGTGAACTGTTGTTAGGAAGCTTAAGCAATGACGACGCGGACGGCAACGAGATCTGCAAAAAAGCAATAGGTTTGATTAGCAAAACAACAACTTTGCACGTGCATCACGCTTTTTTTTGTACATTTCTTTGCCGTCATTGCCCGACTACAACGTGACAGTGCCTGAATTCACGTTTTGTCGAGGACGGGAACACAAGACAAAAACTTTCTCTTCTTTCCTGAACTTTGATACAGTCCTTTAGAATTCAACTCCAAAAACATTTGCCAACATTTGACGAAGTAAACGAGATGGAATAAGCGCGATAAAGTTTGAAGGGGTGCAAATTCACTTTTTAAGTGACGTTTTTGTAGCCGTCGCCGTCGCTGTTGCCTAAGCTCCCTGTTGTTATGGAGGGGTGGGAAGGAAAGAACGCCTTTTAGTGTTTCTCGATGGAAAATCGAAAAAGATGGATGTCATAGCTAGAGCTAGCTTACGAAATATTGGTGCGCACCCTATAATATGATGAGCATTAAAAGTTGATAGGGACAGAGCCTTTATCTGCCCATTGACTATTTTAATAGTCAATGGGTAGATAAAGGCTCTGTCCCTATGTAAAAATAGAACAAGGGTCTTTATACAGTTTTATCTATTTTAGAGCTAAATAGTTGTGGTTTGTAAAAGTTTTTTAACCAGAAAGTCGGTACGTTAAAATTATTTTTAACTTCACGCAAACTTCTTTTTGAAATTGCCGGCGTTTTGGCAAAGGATCGAAACTCAACACTGACTCAAACATAAATAGATTACTTTCACTTTTTGGCATTTATATTAACTAAGCCACCGAATGGTTGTACAGAGACTGGATATTTTTTGTGATTCCATCGTTTGTTTATAAAATAACTTTAAAGATATCACCAAGACCCGTCGGTCATTACGAATAATTATACACACATGACGTTAGTTTGGTTTGGTGTAGGGGGCTTCGGCAAATTATAGGATAATTGGAGTAAATTAACTCTACCGACCGTAAAGGAGCACTTTTTAATGTGTTTTCTATTACTGGAACGTGTTTGGCGGAACCTCTAGATCTTTATATCTTCATTAAAACATCTTGTTTGAATAACAACAAATGAAAAAGCAAACAGTAAAGAACTTAACATGTATTTTATAGTCGCCTCAGCGTTATTCATCCAAGTTACGTTTTCTCTGTCATTGTTTTTTGTTTTTTTTTTTTTACTATGCCGTTTTCGAGATCAAGCTTGCGTGAGGGCATACGTTCTGTGGTATCAAGAAAGCGTCGAGAAGCAGTTCTCTCTTGTATTTTCCAGCTATACCCCGGCCGGTTACGGTGTTTCAGAATAGCTTGAAGGAGTGTCCTGCCTCTAAGTCGGTGTGAAATCTTATGGTGGGTTCAGTTATTTTTACTGTTGTCTCTTATAGTCAGTGCTACCTGCTACCCATTGTGTCGAACAATGTGGTACCGAACGTTTCAGTCTCATAGGTCGTAGGGCGTGACTGTCATATGAAAGCCATATTAAAACAGTACCCTTTCTTTTGTGTCTTTTGTCACTGTCGTGCTGCTGCCGCGCTAAGTTTATTTAGGGGCCAACCATTTAACTCTTGAGGGTGGGGGTGGGTGATTACTGGTTATCAAGAATTTTTTTTCCTAGCAATATGGTGGACAGGATATTTTTTCCCTTTTTTCCCATAAGCTCTCTATTACATTAGTGCTGCATGCAATTTTTTTCTTCCGACAAGCGCTTGCAGGAAATTTTTTTTCAAAATCACCCACCCCCCCCCCCCCCCCTCAAGAGTTAAATGGTCGGCCCGTTTGCTCCAATCAAAGAAAAATTTACATTTTAAACCGGAAACTAGGGAAAAGGGTGGACGACTTAAAAAGAGGGAGCTTAAGCAACAACGTTTTTGAGCGACGCACGTCAACCGGAAGTGGCCTTTTTTCATTTTTTGACGGTGGTTTCGCGCAAATTTTCAGTCAAATCGCCTCTATAACAGTAAAGAAGCTAAGGAATATAAATTTTATATCATCAAGGCATGTTAAGAGGGAAAATACCTCACTTCCGGTTGACGTTCGTCGCTCAAAAACGTTGCTGCTTAAGCTCCCTAAGATCGTGAAAAGATAGTGGAGTGGCAAGATAGCGATTAAACAGAAACTTGTTTCCGTGATCGCACTCTTTAGTCGTGTCCACGATCTACCGCAAAGAATAAAAAACGGGCCTTTAATCCAAATTAATAAAGGATGGTATTTCATTTTATCCCTTGAGATAGCATTATCACAGACTGAATTAACAGTTCTTTGGTGGTCACCCTCTCAAGCTCTTTTGCACCAAGGCGTGGAAACAGACAATTCAGACAGACCCTAAAAGGCCAAAATCTTCTTTACTTCGGTCATTTAAAGTTACGCTGGTTTTACCACGCTGCCCAACCTTGTCGATGTCTCGGTTGATCGAAATATCACTGTAATCTACTTTGTTTCTTAGCGTTCAGAGCTAACTGTGCCCTTTGTCTTTGTCTAAGATGAAACTTATTCAGTCTTTCATTTATTATTTCTTTAGTTACTCCTAGGGAGAAACAACAGATCGACGGACAAAAAGTTTGAAGAAATTGCCTACAAAATTACAGCCTGATTTCATTTCAAAGCAACCTCTTGTCAACACACCTCGTGGCTCTAATCTTTGTCCATCTATAGTGACTTTTAGGGTGAGGTGAGGGGGGAGAAAATGGAGAAAATCGTTTCCTGTCTGAGGAAACTACTTCACTTGAAAGACGACTCTTGAAAGCCAGTGAAACAGGAGAACTGTGTCTTCACATAACCCGATAATTATTAATATTTCCCGTTCAGGTTAGGAACGTCAGAAGAAGATAAAAGGCATGTTCTCCTTCAGTCACCCTTGCGAAACGTTCAGTTTTATTTTAAGGCGCTTATCTTTGATACATACATCAGTAAATTTGCCGTTAGGTTCAGCTTCTTAAAAAATAAGTGGGCTAAATTTCAAACGGAATTTCTGATATCATTAGTTACCCTTTTTTTAATCTAAGCAATTCAATAATCGTTTCGTTTTTTCATTGGTTTTTAAGTAAATCTTTTTAGGTCTTTACAGTGTCTTTAGTCTTAACTGAAATCAGTAAAAACTGTTTGATCAATGCGTTAAATTCCTTACAATTATAAAAATTTTTCCAATACAGTATTGTTGTTCTATAAATGGCGTTGATAGTTTTAGACAGATGGGTCATGTTTTGAAAAATGCCTTGCATGCACCAATGAACTCTTGTAAATTTCAGCAATTTAACCTGGCATTTTGCTGACTGACGCTCTGTATCCTGTTCTCTTTGTTGCCTATTTTTATAACATGAGTCGGACGAGCTGATGGAAGTATAAACCAAATATTATTTCCGTTTTCATAGAATTCAATGCTCTATCACATAAAGCAAGCCGCAATTATCAATTGGCGAGAAAATTACATCCAGTTTCAGTGCGTTCTTCAACTAGCGGCGCTCGGTTCACAGCATTACAAGGCGCACACCCGGATGGAAGAGCGGGGGGGGGGGGGTACTCAACAAAGGTCCAACTCCTCACCCTTTTCATCATATACCATTTATGACAGATAGTAACCCCTTTCGTGTGCCTTTTGTTGACAAATTGTACCCTTTCACGTACCAGTTTAGAAGGATACATTCCTTTTTACTTCTGTAAGTGCACCGTCCTTTGAATATGAATGAATTACTAACGCAGGACGAGAGCCCGGAGCAGGATGTTTGCTTGTTTTTCAGCCATAAAATGCACCGTGTTGACCCTTCACAGACTGCAATGGCAGATTTCCCTGCAAACCCTTCTAATACTTAAACTGAAGCAATCCCTACCCTTTCATACACCTGAGGCCTGAAAAAGGTACCCCAATCGAGCAGCTCCTCTTCGTATAGACAATTACAGGGAATACCTCCCCCCCCCCACCCCCCCCCCCCCACCCAAGGAGGGATACAGATAAAAGTGGATTATAACGAGGTCGAACCGATTTCTCTTAATGGATTAACACATTTCGCGAAACTCTTAACTGCAGCGTACTTTGACTCGCAGCTCACATGTTTTTGTTGTGAAAGCCTTTCACCGATTTGCGAAAATACTTTGATGAAGCGAATTCCAAGTGATAACGTTTCAAATGTTGATTTACCGAGGTTAGAATAACTCCAAAATATTGCAAATAAACATGTTGTTTGATTTATTTAATCTTACAAAGAGGCTGCCCCACAATAAATCCTCAGGTTTAATCCCTTCTCAAAAAGCCATACCGACACTATGTAATGTGACCTTTTTAGCTTTTTGTGAAATGGAAATATAGACGTTAATAGGATGGCTTCGTCTCCATCCCTATTTATAAATATCTTTAGAAAAACTAAAAAGTGTTATGGATCAGTTAAACGGTGCTAGTTTCAGTCTTTGCTAAGAGGATTTCCATCTCGCTTGATCCGTTTAGTAAGGATTAAGTGATCATTCAAGTTTAATAGAAGTTTTGAGAATCATAAAATAAATAAATACCCACAGATAACTTATTTTAAACCTTGATAGGAAAACAAAAACTCCTCCACAGACTTCCTTTATTCAGTTTCGATTATATCCGTTGTAACAACAAATACATTCAAAGTTTTCCGAAATTCATTTACGCCAAATTAGCAAGAATGTGAAAATCTGCTGTTAATTCTTTGCATTTCCGTGATGTTCCTTCCCACTGTCGTTAATCTGCGGGAAGAGATTCGCGCATCCTTCTCTCCCGTGTTTATCACACGAGGAAGCGGATAAAGATCGTGTACAAGAATTCAAAACTCTCAGAATCACGGTGAAACGAAAACAAAACTCCATCGAGGCAAATTCCTTGAGAAATGACTGCAGAGAAAATTTGCATTCTGTTCTTTCCTCTTCTCACTGTGCCGGAGAAAATTTTTCGTCTCAAACAGTGAATGCATGCCTCGAACTGAGATAAGTGGAACCTCTAGTTGCAATTGGAACAAATCTAACTTGGCTGTTGAGTGATGACTGGCCACAAACTGTCTTGCCGGAATATCATTGGTTAATACCGACCGTAGGCCAACATAAAAGCCATCGGGGCTAACGGGATTTTGCCTTGTTTCCTCTTCATCACGAAGTGAATAACACGCGATATGTCATTGAGCTAGAATCAACCAGTTATTAGCTCCTGCTTCAGTCAATATGGCAAGTAATTGTGGGCGAAATCGAGAGAACGTCTTTGGATTACGCCGGCTTTTGACGGTTACCCTTATTGCTTTTGTATTTGCTCTGGCGTGCTTGGTAGACAAAACGGAATCTTCCAGGGAGACCAAAGGCTTGAGAAGTGCGAGATCAAGTAAGGAAAAGGTAAGTGGGATGTTTCGGATTTCCTTTAAGCAAACTTGAGTTATGGCACCGCTACACTTCAACGATGTCTTCATTGACTTACCTTGTGCTTGTGTCACCTCGAAGAAGGCGTGCGAGACCAAGCTTTACCAAATGCTGAGTGATTATGAGTTCTTCTGCATAGCTTGTATAATAATTCCCACATGATAGCCTTCTTTATCTGCGATCAAAGTGAAAGCAAAACTTATTTACGCAAGGAAAGATTGGTTTATTTATTTATTATTGGCAATCGCAGAGATCATTAGCTGTCACATGAGTCATAGCAATTACAGAACATCGCTGGGGCGCAGGCTGCCCCTGTAACTGACATTTCATTTCACGACAAGACTCGAAGTTGCCAGATGTGTTAAAGATAGCCACCCGGGCGCTAACCCTGAATTGGTCATGATGATTTCACATATGGGTAGATGGAAATGTCACGCGCAAAAATAGGAGTTAGCTCATTTGAAATTTATTGATCTTGCCTCTGGCAGTGCTACCCACGACTTAAACAGTCATTTATGAACATTTCCCCCCAACAAAATAAACTTGTTTTTTTAATGGGCGCCATTGGCGATATTGCGGATGTGGTAAGACAGATTGATCAATATTAATAGAACTTAATTCCGTTATATTATTTTAACATAATAAGGTTTAATATCACTTTGTTGTCCTTATTTTACTGAAATTCCGATGAAAATTCAAAATATCTCACATTTTTTGGATCACCGAGTTGTTTTAAAGAGCTGTCTGAAATGCGATAAATGATTATAGTCCGGTTGCACCAAAAAAAGACCTGAAAGACCATAAAAATAATTGATAAACATATCTACGATTGTAAACACACTGAGCTAAAACCTTGAGCATATAAACTAAGGAAAGAGTGCAACTCGACTTTGTCCTTTATAAACCAAGGGCACTCCTTTTCTAGCTTGAAAAGAGACTTATTTTATTGTCGTGAAACGAAAAACGAAACGTGTTAACTAGAACAGCCATTTTACGGGTCCAGGCTTTAAAGAGTTTCTATTTTGCCAAAAATCCCTCCTCTCTTGATTTAATTCAACAAAGCGTTAATTGGTCTCTCAAATAGGGAGGGATATGTGTGTATCAAGAGAACACTGAGCCACGTGTCAACTACACAACGTCTGAAGAACGCCAGGGGAGTGACATGACAGCACTATTAACTCATGACCATTGTAAAAGAAGTCTTTTTATAAGTGTGTTTAAGTGTTGAGGAAGCACGTCTTTAGTCTCTTTTGTCTTACGTGGACCGTTTCTGCAAAGTAAAACTCAGATTAAAATAGAACTTTTTCAACAAAAGAACACAAAGAAAACTATTATGATTATTTTTTGGTGATTTTATTTCTCGGGATAACATTGTCAGAACTTTAAAAAGTTAACCTAACTTGTTCACGTTGCAATTCGTTTCTTCGACCGTAGAAAAACATGAAACTGAGTTTATGTTTACTTTGTTGGAAATGCATGTTTGGATTTCCACAAATCATTGATATGCCATCTCTTCGTCCTCTTGATATCCCGGCCACTAAGAGATTCTCACTGTCTTTTCTTTTTATTTCCATGTCGTTTTACTTAGGAGAAATGCCAAGTTGAGAAAGATGGTGAAGGAATGTACTTTGTGCGATGTTTTAATCCGTCTGCAGAAAATGGAAAAAATGGCAAAAACAGAAAATCAGAATCGGGAGAAAGTAAACGAAACAAAGTAAGTGGTTAAAAACAACAATAGGGACTTTAAGATCCAACGACGCGACGGCGACAAGAACGTCGCTTAAAAAGTGAATTTGCGTTTTTTCAGTCTTTATACCGATTATTCCTGCCCACTTACTTTGTCAATTGTAGGGGAACCCTCCAAGCTGAATTTCAAGGGACCAAATTCAAGCTCAGAAAGAGAAATAAAATTTCGTCTTTGCTTGTTTGCGTCCTCCATAAAACGCGAAATTAGGCATTTTCACGTCGTAGTCGTGCAAAAACGGGAAAGAAATGTACAAAAAAGCGTGATGCACGTGCGAAGTTGTTGTTGTGCTAATTAAACCAATTGTTTTTTTTGACGTTTTCGTTGTTGTCCGCGTCGTTGGATCTTAAAGTCCCTAATAACAATAACAGCAACGACAGTACTTAATTATATCACCTTGGCTGAAAAGCCTATCCTTATTCTTTGGTTTGATTAGTAAAATCCCATGAAACTTGGTCAAAACTTGGGAAATGGAAAAGTTCCAATCCTAGAAAGTTCTGCCTTGTTCTTTCACAGATCGGTATATCTCGTTGAAAAGGCAATTTAAAATTCAATCTATCAATCTTCTGTCAGGTTATATAGGCTTAGTTCTAGATAGAGTGTTTCATCTTTCATAACAATGATATTAAAAAGAACTGTGCTTTATAATACGACATTGTGGCCAGCAGTTCAGGCTCGGAATTGTCACGCAACATTTTTTAGAAACATATAATTATCAATCTGGTAAACTAAGTAAACGTATGAAATTTTGCGCACTGTTGATATTGGCGTTGTGCAGTCTAAGAACATGTAAGAAGTATATTGTTTAAATGCGAGAATGAGTTAACTTTAAGTCTAAAAGAACAAATACAAATCATGTCAGGTTGCTGCTACCCTTTTTCCGATGAAATTGTAATACGTAGAACCAAGAGCATTTTTCGAAATTGCGGCGCTTTCATGGAAAGGTGGTTTTAAAAGATTTAACGGCTAGTTTCTGTTCGGGTGTACGTATCGGGATTTTAAGGGTGCGCTTGTTTCAGTTTTCCTGATACTGAGAATCTGAAACCGCTTTCATAGAAAAAATCCGAGACACCTTAGCTTGACCCTTTTCAAATCTGGCAAGGATGCTAGATGAAGTCTTTCAACATTGTCCTCTCTGTTACATGTACTCTATCTGTTCCACTCCGGTAAACAAATGTAACCAGGTTTCACGGTTTCTGTAGACAATGGCACTAAGTCGCCTGGGAATTCAACCTGTTAGCGGCATCTTTTAAATTTCAGATTGATTTATACGTTTGCAGACTTCTTTTTTGGTTTTAATTTCAAACCCTCGAGCATTTCACAGCATGCAGAAATTCACACCGTTTCACTTATTAATTCTAGCCGATTAGAGTCTTCGGCAGTAATTTTGCTCGACAACAAAAACTACAAACGCTACCGACTTTTCAATTTTAATGCCCTTTCCGCATGGTTCAAAAATAAGGCAGTAGTTTCCATATTTTTTATTCAAGATGACGAAGAAAATAGTGTCAGGTCTTGGTGATCTCCTATATACTTGTTTTCAACAATAAACTTCTCTCTTCCGCGTCCATGCCTGTAACCTTTAAAATGTCTTTTTTGCCGGAAAAAAATGTCATTGTCGCTTTGAAGCAGTTGAAGATCATTTTAAACCGATTTAGATTCGTTTTAGGAATTCTTGGCAAATTTGTTCTAACCTAAGAGTGTTGTTTTCATTCTGATGCTAACGCGCGCTGTCAACGGAAATTTTGCCATGTTTTTCTTCCACTCATGTCAGCGGCTTGATGTTTTGTTCAACGATTTTGGTAGGCTAAATACAGGCTGGCAAGCGTAAGGTTTTCACAAACTAGTGCCTTAAGCTAGGAACATGTGTCTTCTCTGGAAATCCAAACTATGGACGGAATTTTTGAAGTTGCCTGCTGATAAAAGAACCGCAACTATTTTGATTTTTTCAATGTCTGTGTGCGCACCTTCACAAACTTTTTTATGAAATATGCAACAGTTAGTCATGTATTCGGCTAAATTAGTAAGAAGTCTTGATTTAAATGTCACCATGTCGATTCTACTTAGCGCTATGTTTTTTTATTTCTGATGACCTATCGGGTTTTCGCAAGTCGTCGTTTTTCTCAATCCATCCCCATGAAATCAATGCGTGGCATAAATAAATAAAATAAATAAATCACTTAACCACTAACGTTTTTCTTTTATACCATTCCTGATCAAACCAAAAGTTAAGACTTGTTGGTTTTTGAGGAGATGGGAAAACTGGAGAAAAACCTTTTGTAGCAAGGACGGCAATCACTCAACACAAACTCAACCCACAAAGACACGTTGAATAACTCGGTCTAAAAGGGCCTAAAGGTCTTCTAAAGGAGGAAGTGACCAGCTCGTTCCTTTACACATTTTATACGGCTTGGAAAATGATCTTCTTGAAGCCGTACGTAGCTAGGATGTGAGCCCTCATAAAAGGATGGATGTCTGACTTTGCTGACGTATAGTGGTTGTAATTCTTTCATTCCAAGACCACTTTACGGCGAGGTTGCCCGTCAATCTAACTTTTTAACATAGAACAATACTCATTTCTAAGGACTTTACAAAAAGAAATTTGAATTTATTTTTGTTTTCTGTCTCTCCTTTGGTCGCCATTAGAAGTGTAAGGCCCAGGGCAAACCAGTCGAACTTCTCATGAGATGAACCAAACTCTAATTTGTAAATTGGGTCGACCTAACTTAAGTTAAGATCGTGTGCTGGGTCAGAATTCGAACTTAGGACGTGTCCAACCAATTATCAGTTTAGTTTGCTGCATGTAAGGGTCGACTTTTGTCCGGGAGACGATCTTCAGACGTTCTATTCGTCTGCAGCAGATGTATAGAACGTGTTGGACGATCCAAACTTATTCAGACGAACTTAACTGAGCCAGACGTCGAAGTATTCATGACCTTAACTCTTTCGTCTCTTGAAAGTTCGACGTGTGGCCTAGGCCCAACTGTTAAAATATGGTTTTTCCTGACATGATCGATATCAGTGCAGATACCTTTGTAGGCACTTAACAAGAGAACTCAATACGCTGTTTCTTTCGATATAGCATCGTAGACGAATTAGCCTCGTGGCCTCTTTATCAGATACTGTTAAAAGAGAAGCAGAGAGGATTGTTGAACTTACTGAGTATGCCAATTATGTTAGTAGTTAAATGACAATGTCATTTTTCCTTCGTATGTCACATATGCAGGGAAGGTGGATCTTCGCATGGACAACTGAAATCTATAATATCTACTTATTTACCGCCTAAAGCAAAGGTGGCCATGATTTCCATTTTCGCGTAATTTTTAAGTGCGTACCTCAAAAGCCACAAAGGCCATCAATGTCAGACGTACAAACATCGCCTCTATTTCATTTACGCGCGTAAAATTTACTTAAATTTACAAGACTTTGGAAACCCATCTTTACTATCTTCTACGCCCCAAAGCTTTTCCCTCGTTTTGCGCATGTCTGGCCCGCAGAATGCTCCCTTGCGCAGGACGCATGCGCATAAGTTTTTTTAGTAACAGACGCATGCGCAGCTTAAATTACAAGAGTCAAAAGCCTAAGCTTTGGGGTTAAGATTTGATCATGCTGTGCTTTCACAACGTAGAGTCTGGTTTTCAGCATTTCACAAAATAAAATTTGTCTTGTTTTGACTTTGGGTGGCCAAAGATGGGAGTGAAGGGGTTGATGACCTTGAAGCCAACCAGGAAGAAAATCTCAGAAATACTAAAAATCGCTTCAATTAAAGTACAGATTAATTAGAGAAGGCGCGTAATATACTGTATAGAGAATGACGAACTCATCCTATTTTTTATAACATTAATTAGGCCCTGTTCAAACGTTCATCTCAGTTGTCATGTACCGAACTTAATAGCTATTTGGGTCGACCCAAATGATATAAGTTCGACGGTTGATTCAGACCGACGTCGAACTCAATGGTATAAAATGCTTACATGTGAAAATAAATTTTAGCACTTTATGCGTTAGGTACTGCACATGAGAAGTTCGACGTTTGAAACGAAGTCGCTCCACAGTCGAAATTCCCATGTGGACCATTAATATTCGATCTTAATTCATGGGTCGACCCAAATTAGATGTGTCGATGTTAATTGATTCAAACGTCGATCTTCTCTGGGATTAGGTTCGGTACATGAAAAGATCGACGTTTGAACTGGGCCTTATGAGAACATAAATTCGTCTGCATGAAACAACGTCTTGGGGGCTGCCTCATCAATACAGGCAGACGAGGATGTTGAGCTTGCTGGGTAGTGATCAAATACGGAAATGTTTGTTCACTTAGACCTTCCGGCACTCGGTTTATCTTAATATGATGAATGGTTCAGTAATGTTAACTTGAAGCGGTGAACGAAATTAATAATCGAGAAATTTTCGATCCAACGAAACGAACAGCTCCCGTTTTAGAGTGAGAGTGATCGTTCGATCCCTCTAATTCCACCTCTACTAAGTGGAAAACATCTTAAATAATGCAGGCACTTCAAATCAGACAGAGTTTCGACTAAATAAACAACAAAACGACTTATATTGATTCTTAAGAAAATAGAACACCCACTCTCAAATATAAGACCATGGACTTTAAGTGGAATGTAATCTATGTAGAGCTTGTTATTGTCTAACGTTTGTTTCAGCTATTTTGTCGGTTTGCTTTTGTTCCTTTGACATTGTTGTTTGTAACAAGTACAAGATCTTCGCTGTTGCGTATATAGTTTTGCTGCTATGAAGAAATCATTTGTTTATTTTCTGTTGTTTTTAATATGCGGTTGGAATTATGGCTTCCGGTTATTTATGATTTACATAGAAAATTACAACTGGTAAAATCATTTTGGAACCGTCACAAAATGTCTTCCTTAGTAGAACATGATGAGCTGTACCGAGAAAAATCCCTGAAAGAGTAGTTTAAGCTGAACATTTGCATTAAAGAAAACGTGTTCAATAACGGACAAAATCTCATTTCTCGTCAATGCGAAAGCCGCTTAACAATAATATAACATTAAAGAGAATCAGTTCAAGTTTCATAGAAAGGTCAAAGGTATATACAAATTTCTGTTTTACAGACATTTACCAATTAAAAAAAGAGTAATGTGTCCTAGAACACAAGGCAAAGATTTTGTTATTACTTTAGACCTTTGCTCCGCTTTTTTTAGTGATGTCAAGTTTCTTTATGGGAAGCCTCTGATGTCAAACGGAGGAAGCCGATCGATTTAAGATGTTTCCAAAGTAATCCGTAGGGAAATGCGTCGCTCCTTTGAACTCCCAAAACCCCTCTTAAAAATACGCTTAATTACGTCGGTTAAGAACTTCACTATTTCAGCTGGAAGTATTTGAATTTTCCTCGGTATCAGACCAAATTTCAGGAGTCAGCTGTAATTCATGACATTTCCAAACGAGCACCTGATCAAGGGGTTTTTATTTTTAAAACATTTCGTTAGGCGTTCTACACTGACTGCACTGTTTCCCATGTTACTGTGATGGCTTTCAAGGCCTGGTTGATCTACATATGGCTTAGTCATACAGTTTGCCGTTCTAGAATGTTTTAGCTGAATATATCACCAGGGGAAAAAGGAAACTTATCCCCTCAATTATATGATTCTTTGCCCTTCTGACCCTATGACATTCAAACCGTGCATTGGTATCGACTTCTAGGCGTCCTCAAAGAATTATGAATTCTCGGACTGACACGCAAGCCATTGCAAACAGTCTTTTGTCATTAAGCATTTAAATGGAAATAAAGAGGAATTGGAATTACCCCATTGGAGAGTTGAATTGCTGTGTATAAGTTATTAGGTCATCGGTTCGAAAATTATGGTCATTTGATGCACATTTTTGGGTCCTTATTTAATCAGTGACATGTTAAAATGATGTTATTTGGTTTCAAGAGAAATAATCGTAAAATAAAGTTGAGTCCGCGGAATTGCAAATTTATTCAGTACTTGCGGTTCGTTCAAGCACATCACCAAATATAGAAAAAAATCAGTGGTTAATTTTAGACGTATTGTAATTCCTAAGTACACCTCTTAGTATACTTATCTTCTTCTAGGTTGTCAAATTGGTGTAATTTAATGAAACAAGGGCGTTAACCTTGTTAAATTTTTAGACTTTTCTTTTTCGGAACGCACGCAATCTTGAACTGACCTGTGCATCTTAACTAATGCCGTAGAAACTGGCACAGGTTACAAGCAAATTAGTTTCACTGTAGTTAGTTATGAGAACAGAAAGGTCAGGGTAACATGGTAACTTCACGGTCCACGCACAGGAATCTTCAAAAAATATATTTATTGATAGGTAGATCAATTAGATTTTAGGTCGCTCAGAACCAACCCGGAACAAAAAAAAAGCCATAACATAACATGATCTATTTAGCCTCGAGACAAGATGCATGCAGTAATTTTGACACCTTCAAACTAGACAACCTTTTCACAGGGAAGCTTTTTTACTACTAACTATTAAAATTTTGTCTATTTTTTACGTCTACTGACTGAAACGTTTAACGCTATTAAGACTCTCGTAAAGTGACGCGTGGCACATGCAAAGAGAGATGTTGTAGAATTGTGTGGTCCCAGTACAATGCGTTGCACTTTTGAGGAATAGGAAATTGTCATCGCTTTTTGAATTGTGTGACAGTAAGGCTCTGTAGCTATAGTGCATGAATAGCAGGAAAAAATACCCCACAACCTCAAAAACTGCGAGGAATTTAATCAGAATGATCTCGAAGACTACAAATAGTATACGTAAATAGTGTTACCATTTATTTACGGATTCTGTCAGCCCCCAAATTGACTTTGTTTCCCCTCACGATAAATTATAGACAGTGCAAGGCATGAAACTATCAATAACACACTTGTTTAACCATTTAATAGCTTCAAGATTTTTCCCCTCGATTTTCACGCACTCTACTGCGGATCTTAAGGCCCGAAGGGTGAAACATATGCAGGTGTACTGAAGTTGTGTGGGCTTTTCTCGCTTGTCGGTCATCACCCCATGTAGCCATCAATCAAATGCCCATCAGTCAGTTGTAGATCGGAAGAGGAGGTTATTTTTCAGCCAAATTTCATTATCGGTACTTCAACGAACGTACGTCTTCAGCTTCCAAGTCACGATAGCTTTTGAAAAGACTGAATAATAGAAATATGTTGTATTTCCTTTCAACTTGTATATTGATTCTGATAACGATCTTAAATACTTAGAGGTAAAACACAAACATGTATGTATTGTTAAATGCTATTTGAATTATAAGCTTGTCATCCTAGAAGAAAGTAACTATTATTCATTTGAATTGTCAAACTAAAACATGTTAAAAGCCATAAAATTTCTTCAATTAACTAATGCAGGACTGTGTAAGCTTCCAGATCTAGCATTACCATTTGTTTGTTAATCATAGGGATGGGAAAGAATGGTGGGCAAATATTTGCATTTTTGAAGGATGGTGGAGAACGGGCCACGGTTGATGAGGCCAAATAGCGAGATGGTTAAACTACTTTGATTTTCATCTGCTTGTCTTTCTACTCAGCATCCATTCATTTTCAATTAAGATTAATATGGGCGTAAGGGATGGTTTACAGCACAGGCAGCCCAAGCTCACCAGGAGAATGGCATATAAACTGCACTGTAGTAAGCAAAATTACGAGTTTGAATACAATAGTGTTTAGTGATTCGACCTGCGTTTACTGTACGTATACAGTAACGTTCATTATCGTGACGATGCTACACTTCCACAATGATGAAGGTCGACAAACGCTATTACAATAGACAAAATCGCTTTGAATTTCCACCCTAATATTCAGAGGTCATAGACCTTCTTCAAACTTGTTTCCTGCATGCCAAATCCTATTTTAAGCTCCTCAAGAGGCCTCTTAAATAAAATTGGCCTTTCCTGTCATGTGCACTTAACTTGACCCACACACTTGAGTCTTTGCCATCAAACACGGCAGGCTGCCACTTTGTCTACTTTTCATCGCTTTTCATCATGTGGGAGGAAAAGAAGTCTCTTTTTCTCTCATCCGCCGAATACCAGGGAAAAGAAGCCTCTGCAAGCCAAGGCAATTTGGGGGCACTTGACTGCTGCCGTCTATTTATCTTGTAATGCAAATTAATGTGTAAAATGAGAATGGCAAAGAAAGTTTACTGATCTAGATCCGAGAGTTCCTGCATCACTTATCGGTTTGTGGTTGTGGTTTTTGAGGCTCTTAAACTCTTAAATATTTTGAGTATGATCGTTTATGTCTTGTTGCTCAATTTATCCTTGGTTTTAAAAAATCCTATTACCTTTTTTGTAATTATGGTAGTGTCTGATGGTGAGCTTGAAACAAAGGAAAACAAAATTCAAACAAAAGGGAACAAATAGGCCATTTGCACTAAGAGGTCATGTGACATCGTTTTTACAACAATGAAAGTTATATGATTTTGCCCTCGAAAAACGATAAGTGGGTCATATCTTAAACAAAATAATGGTGATTTGGTTTTTCAAACCCGCACCATCTTCTTAAAATGAGTAAGTTCGTAGCTGGTCCTGTGACCAAAATATGATTTATGAATTACCTCTTTCTGAACACAAATTTTGCACTTAAACTTCAAGGAAAATGTTGAAAGATGATGTGGTAACGTTTACGGCACATCTGAGCGTAACTATCAAACGTTTAACAAGATATCAGCGAAAAGTAGTTTTGTCCGTCATGTTGGAGGGCAAGAGTACGCCCTCCAACATGGCGGCCAATACAAATCATACTACTTTGTTGAAAAATCAAAGTGCCATAAAATATCTCCCTTAAATGCGTTTCCTCTCAAATTTCGGGTGTAAGATAATTTTTACGTGCTCTGTCAATTTTTGGCATCAGCAAGATTCCAACTCATTGTTTAAACTAAGCATTGGTCACGTGACCTCTAAGTGAAAGTGGCCAATTAAACCACAGCATCTACTTTCATGATCCCGTTACAGTTTTGAAATTATGGTTTATTTTTTTCTGTTAGTGCACGAGTGAATGTCGTGGACTAAGACGAGGTCAAAACCACAACACCACAACATCTACTTTCATAACCCTTACGAGTTTTTAATTAATTGTTTATTTTTTCTGTTAGTGCACGAGTGAATGTCGTGGAAGACGAGGTCAAAGAGGCCAGCGAGGAAAATCTGGATCCAGAGGTCCGCGGGGCCCAAAAGGAATTCCGGTGAGTTTCTCCTGTAAAAGTGTACTCTCTCCTATTCCAGAAAGTGCCGTAAAGAAAGAGAACGTGGTATAAATGTGCGACTCCTTCCTCCCGCTCGTGCACTCTTCTTTCCAGCCTCTGCCCATTTTTAAGCCTTTCTAGGCCCAGCGGAAGTAGAGAGGGGTGTGCAAAGGATGAGGCTCGAAAAGCGATCAACTTTAGTTTTCCCGGTATTGCTGTTGCTCTCTTCTTTTAGAGAAGAAACGGTAAAAAAAAAAGGCTCACTACAAGCCACGCGAGGCTCACAGGGCTGAAGCTTGTCCCAAGTTTCTATAGTGTGAAGCAATATCGGGAAAACTAAAGTCGATCGCTTTTCGAGCCTCATCGCAAAGGCTTCTCAGGGAAAGAGTTAGCGGGTGGCTACTGTTTAGAGATGGTCGTTGAAGAGAGATCAGAGCAAGAGTGAATGATGTATGTACTGTCCGCTTAAAAACGGGAATTTCGAAAAGGTTGAGTTGGCTGTCAGTGGAGGTTCGACTGTAGTTATTTCTTCTGTAGTTAATTTACACTTCTTAAAGTAGCGGGATTTATTTGTGCATGTTTCATTACTGATACACTTAAGTGAAGAGAGGTACGGTTGAGAAAAGTTTCCCGTCTAATGAAATATCCGTCTTGTTGGCAAGGCTTGACTGATCCGGATCTACACATCTTAAGTCGGACGTATTAACCGTTCAGTCACCACGCCTTAACCATGTTAAAGAAAGACCAGCTAAGTAATTTTTTTCTTTCGTTAATTTAGGGAAGGAACGGGTTGGACGGAGTTCCTGGACTCAGGGGCCCGGTAAGTTAAGATGAACATAATCTTGTTTTGATAAAATTTTATCGTTGTATAAAGACCTTTGCATTTATGCATCGCTTAAGTATAAGCCCTAAATCGCCACGATCAGTGAAGTAGCATCTTCGAACCAGTGTCGCAGATTGTTTGAGGTGGCTAAGGTCCCACAACATTTTTTCTTTGCAATCATGAATCGAATACCAGAAACAATAATGTTCTGTGAACCCTCGACCGCCGCCCGGTTAGCTCAATGAGATAAGCGCCGGTCTGTTGAGCGGGAGGACGCGACCCCGGCCGGACCAACACTCAGATTCTTTAAATAACAGAGGAGAAAGTGCTGCCTTTGTAATAACATCTGCAAACGGTTAGACTTTCTAGTCTTCTCGGATAAGACGATAAACCGTAGGCCCCGTCTCACAAGCCCTTACACATGTAATAAATCTGTGGGACGTTAAAGAACCCACACACTCTTCGTAAAGAGTAGGGCACGTAGTGCCCGGTGTAGTGGTTTATCTCACTTTCACACTGATGTATGGGGGCATCATTACTCATTCCTTCATTACTTGTAAACTGCACCTAAGCAGTTTGGCAAAGTCCCCCAACAAGTGTTGGGAATTATCTCTGAAAAGCCCTGAGGGGAGTGGATAATAAGATATTTACAATTTACAATTTATAAGTTGGCCCCATCACCGTCAAGTCAGCTTTTGGCCATGGTGGGGCCCAAAATGAAAAAACTCCAGGGGCGGGGCTTACCAAAAGTCAGAATGGCCACCCGGACTGGTCATCTTGAAAATGAAACAATCTTATTTCGAGAGTTTTTGCTGGAACCCAGCAACACTTGCCACTCATAGTATTTGGAAAAAGACTGATATTGTTTCAAATTTCTGATTAAAATTGAATTTTGGCCTGGTCGGGCAGGTAATCACCCCATGGGAACTTGGCTTGGAATTGTCCTGTTCGTAGTTCGGCGACGTAAGTTGATTTCATGATGCGCTATGGACACTAACATTTCCTTTTTCACTTAAGCCAGGACAAATGGGAGAAAAAGGATTACAAGGACCCTCTGGACTTCAGGGTCTGCAAGGGCTAAAAGGAGAAGCGGTAGGACTTTGTTTTATGGTCATATAATGTTTAACACGCTTGATTTCCATGGTCCTGATCATGATTATTGCTGCAATATGGTTTGCCTTTTGTCCGATAATAGTCCACTGCGAAAAAGACCTTGATATTTTTTAAGTACCGTTTGCAGCGTTCAACGGAAACAGTAGCGTCCGATAGCCTGGGGCTTATGGATTTTGCTATCGGTTTGTATTCTGTTCTTAGCATGCCCGACGGTTTCTTGGGGCCCTCAAATTACAAAAGAACTTTAATGAACACTGCTCATCACAAATGTTTTTCAGGCTAGTTGAAATGACTTTTGGGCTAGTACATGTTAGGTACAGCTTGTCTGAATGACAAGCTGTAAAAATTACTTTCTTTGCATCGTGGTTTTGAGTAGTGCCCTCCTGTAAGCTTGATTGTTCCAGTCATTTGTTTTCAGGATGAGCTCCATGTGCTGTACGTCAGTTTCTCCACCATCTGAATAAAATACTTGGATTTAGAGGTGTTTTCACCTCAGAACACCCATTTAGACAGTTACCTTTTATTTCTTTTAGGGACCTCCAGGACCCTCAGGAAATCCAGGACCGCCTGGCTTGCCGGGGGGCTGTGCAAAGGCATCACGATTGGGGACAAGTACTTCGGCCCCTACAGTACATTGCTTACCTGGTAAAGAGGGTCCTAAAGGACCCAAAGGGGACGTAGGGGAGCCTGGTGCACCTGGTCCAGCAGGACCCCGGGGATTTAAAGGCTCAAGAGGGATCAAAGGAGATACCGGCTCTCGTGGAAGGAAAGGGGACCAAGGACCTCCCGGTGATTTTACCGGTCTAGAATGCTATCCCCGATACACAGACTGGGTAAACAAGGTTGACTGGTTCAGGGACCATCCTGAGATTCACTGTGATAGAAGAGAATTCCTCCAAGGATTTAGCCTCCAAAAAATTAAAGCTCGAGCCGGCCAGGGGAGATACAAATACACTTGCTGTTCATTAAGACTTGCTAATACGCCTTGAAAAGTTTGGAAAAAGAAGCAAATTTCAGGAAACAAGTTCCCAGTCCAGGTTTCTGTTTTATTGATAGTTGCCTCAAAACCATGAACACCGATTTCGGTTGGTTGCAGTTTCAGTTCGGAGTTGATACTAACTCATAAAACAGCTTTTGGACTGTTCCAGTTGTTCTCAATAATTACTGCCTATTTGCCATCCACAAAACGAAATGAACAATACTCTTTTTAAGACGAAATGTTACTTGTAAATAACGAATTTCTGTTATTTTTAGGCCCCGTTCAGACCGAAATCCGGGCTGGCTGAATCCATTAGCCTGCAAAGGCAAGCGAGGAGCGAGCGAGGAGCGCGTGTCCGCCTCTGCAGCTGCAAACCCTGCGAGCAGAGGTTTCTCTCTTGCATGGCTTTCAGCGCTTACGAATTCGTTCACGTCGCTTCTCTGTCGCGTAGTTGGTTTGTGTGCAGGGTATCGCATTAAAAAACAAAAACACTCTGTATAGCAGTTTAAGAAAGAGGTGGTTTTGATGGGCGGATTCAGTGGTTTCATGTGGACGTAGGCTAATTTGTGTAGAAAGTATAAGCTTATGCTGTTTCAGAAATATTCGGATTCGTGAGGATGGGGTCTTAGAGTTGCCACAAGTCGTCCTCACCAGTTCCACCGCAGAAAAAGCCGTAAAACGCGAGGGGCGGGATGTTTAGGAGCGAGTGTGTCAGGAACGCGAGAGGACGACCTTCGTCTCACGCCATATTAAATAGGACGAAGGACTTTTTAACAAGTCTAGTTGTTCTTTTTTAGTTGGGATTTAACTAGTAGTAAAGCATTCCCATTCTTAAACGTCGACGTCAATGTCTTCAGGGACACGGTTTTCATTGTTATAGATAGCAATACAATTGTTATGAAAATGAAATATGTCTTAAGCGCATATTTTATTGGATGTTTTGGTGTGTAGCATTGCCGATCGCCAGTATCATCATCATCATCATCATCATCATCATCGTTATTATTATTATTACTGTGACGTCACGGCGGCCATGTTGATGTCCCAAACCAATTCTGTGGGAGTTGAACTGTTTTCTTATGTAAACGCTTTCTTTATTTCCATAAATTTGCATACATGCTTGCCAAGTCCGTGAAAATGCTCTTTCATCAAAGAACGAGTGAAACTCGGCGATGCTACACAGCAAAACGTCTAAAAAGCTATTTATTATCGAACCAGATAACTGTTACCGTTTTATAAGATTTTAATAAAGTATTATTGTTTATTGATCAGATCTAGAATTACATTATCCAATGATTTAGTTTTTAATAAATTATGTTATCAGGGGGTGATATAGAACGCCGATAACGGGAGCTTATCCCGGCACCACATAATTAAAAACAATTATCTGTTTTATTGTCTTATACACGTGTTTTACTCCTATTGCCTATTTTCGAATCCTCCATAGTACCGACCCTGCATGTTTGTCCCCAAATTTTGCATAAGTAATTTTTTTTTTGCAAGTTAAAACTAGAGAATGTGGAGTTCTTCCAGGACCATTTTTAGACACATGATTTTATGCAAAATTTAGGGGTCAAACATGGTCGTAGATAGGAAATTCGAAAATATAGAATACAATTGAACTGGCCGTGTGGTGTCCTAACAAAATAAAAGTCGAAATCGCGCTCTGCCAAAGTGTCTCGCGTGACTCACAAAAATATACCGGTTAACGCCGCGAAATGTGAAAGTAAAGTACAGTCGAAGCTCTCCTTACGACCACTCTCGTCAGCGACCAGCTCTAATTACGACCTTTTGGGATTACCAAACTGGACTTTTCCTTAGTGTTGAAGCTCTCATAAGCAACCACTCGGAGTATTGTTCATATAAATCAACAGGCACACAGCACTAATGACAGGAGCGTACAGCTGAAATGTGGAGAAAAGTATTTTTCCAGTTTCCTGAAAGCGTTTGTATCATTAAATCGGGTAAATGATAAGGCTCTCTTGCAACTCTTCACATACAAAAACACAAGGACGTTGATATTGATGGCGAAACAAATTTGTCCGTCTGAAGGGTAGACGGCGTTTCGCCCTTTGCTTGTCACTTCCTTGATTTCGTTACTTGTTTACCCTTTTTTCCTTAATCACTGTACCTTACTGATAAACTAGAGATGGGTAAAATAAACAACCAAGAGAGAATCACTTGAAAAAACTGCATTTTCCTTCGTATTCATTTACTGAAAATAGGGAGTTTTAGCATCGACGATGGCGACGGCAGTGAAAACGCCACTTTTAAAATGGATTATCGTATTTCAAACTTTGTCGCGTTTATTCCAATTCGCTGAAAATGTCTAATGTGGGCTAATTTCCCTGGAGTTGATTTCTTGGGGACCGCATTCAAGTTTAAAAAGAGAAAGAAAATTTCGTCGTCGTTTGTTTACGTCCCCTATAGAACGTGAAATTAGGTATTTTCACGTCGTAGTCGTGCAGTGACGGCAAAGAAATGTACAAAAAAGCGTGATGCACGACGTGCAAACTTGCTGTTTTGCTTAAACCTCTATTGCTGTTTTGAAGTTCTCGTTGCCGTCGCCGTCGCCGTCGCCGTCGTCGTTGTGAAACTCCCTACCATCTTGTGGAAAACGCAGGTAATGGCATTTCCGAGACCCCGAATTAAAATTTTTTCTGGGAAAGCACACTAGATTGAGGCGCCTTCGGCGTTAGAACTCTTCTTCTCGTGCGTATACCTTTAAAATTCACGCTACGCCCCTGATGATGGTCTAAAAAGGTTGGAGGTAAAGTTTCGAATTTCCGAGGTGGTCGCTTAAGAGAGCTTCGACCTTGAATCGTTTGCTTTTTGGCCATCTAAGCTTACACAGATAAGGACGTTGCCTGCGTCGCAGACGCTCTAAAGCCTTTTGTATAGACTATATTAACGGTTTAGACGGGCGCGTGGGCTGGCTGTAAGACAGGCTAATAGGGACAGTGCTGGATTAGTTTTCACAAATAAGGTTTCGATCGAAAATAAAGAGTTTAGAGACCCTCTTTTAGTCTTAGGCCGGAGGAACGTAATAGCCGCCACCCTACCAACAACCAAACCAAAGAATCTGCCTTTTACGCCAAAAAAAACAAGGTTCGAGGAGGAAGAACTCTCTTTGGCAAACTGCTCAGCTTACAGGAACCCTAAGAAAGAGAAATTCGATGGCAAACGAAGCCTGGAAACGAATATCCATCTGTCACACTTCCTGCTATTTACATGACGAAGGCTGATTGCAGCTTTATTGTGGCAGCGTCTGCCATGCTGGTTTTCGAATGTCGATTGCAATCTGCATGAATTTTCCGTTACTTAGGCCATCTGGACTGTAAGCTGCTCTTATCCATCACTTTCACTTCCTCCGTTTCGTTTTACATCGCGCAATCTCATTTTTCGCGTTCAAATTAAGCTCTCCCAGGCCTTTTTGTTGAGTCAGCCCAGGTCATTGCAAGACGCACAGAAATTGTTGACAGTCGATAGTTCATTTTGCAAGAACCAGATTCCAGAATGGAAGTGCCGCCAAACCAAACGATCTACATCAACAACCTCAACGAGAAAGTAAAGAAGGAAGGTGAGTGTAACGAAAGTGTTAGGTATATGAGCATAATTCTAGGAAAAACGACACTCCGTTCGAGCGAACAGTGTGTGACAAGTGCAGACTGTCAATGATGCTCTAAACACTATCCCTGTATTTCAAGAGTATTAGACAACATTGTTCACCTGCCAGTCTACAGTCTCCATCACACATCATGTTCCAATGCTGTTGTACTGGATGTGAGTTCACAGATTATGCTTTTGAAATAACATGGTTGCCACATGTCAAGAAATGGTCAAGGCAAAAAAAATTCTTGAAGGTCAGGGAAAAGTCAGTGAATTTCACTTTTAGTCAGGGAAAAATTAAATGTTTGAAAGAAGTCAGGGAAAAGTGAAATTTTAAGAGTACATATTAATTTACTCTTTTCTCTCTACTTTTTAATATTACTGTTTTCTAACATTAAAATTCTCTTATACGTTTCACAGACATAAATCATGTAGTATTGGTAGAATAATTTTCATGAAATTGGACGACAAGCCGACGTTCGCTTTTCAAGAACATCATTTTTTTTTTGCACATTGTGTAAATGAACTGTCAATACATGTACTGACAGGGGTTTTGTTTCAAGCCGGACACCGGACATAATTATGTCTGGTTGTTTGACATGTAACATCTGTGGTTCACACACAAAATAATAATTAATTTTTGAAGTGTGAAAAAAGTGTGAAATTTTTTTTACATTTATTAATAGAGTAAAAAATGAACAACTGAAAACTGACAATTATAATTGGCAAATCATAATATTTCATTTTTTGTGAGCATAATATCGTCCGGGTTAACCAATTCCGATCTAGAGAATGCAGGAAATTGCATTTTAGAGAGTCCAATAACTTTTAAAAATTTCCTGGGGCAGCATGCCCTTGGCCCCCCTTAGAAGTTTTTGACTCCAGCTCTCAACATTAGCACATTAGCACCTGCGGCACAACAGTGCAAGTCTCCCAGCTGAACCTCTGCATCTGACACCTCCAAATGCCACAAAAAAACTCTGATCTGATGTACACTGCACGTGACTTGCTGAAAGCATAAATAAAAAGGTGGAGGGGAGGGTTGAGTCCATCATCAGGTCTGATGTGTGAAATTGTTAATTCAGTTGGTCAGGGAAATTTTACATTTGTCAGGGAAAAGTCAGGGAATTTCAGAAACCTCTGGCTGTGGCAACCATGAATAACTAGACAGTGTCCTGTATGTAATTTGTACTACATCAGTGTCTGATCTAGAGTGCACTATAGGGGGATTGCTGCAGTTTTCAAATACCTGTTCTAGCAGGGTTCTCAATAGAAGGCGGCACCCGGCGATTGATCGCCGCTTACTTTGGGATTTATAGCCGCTTACTTTGTGTTTAAGTCGCTTTTCTTTGCTTTGTTTTGACACCTCTGGCTTTGCTGAAGAGCCTCCTACTTTATCAGTGATCACCTCCTACTTAAAAATCTATTGAGAACCCTGGTTCTAGGTCATTTTGGCACACTTCAAAATTAATGGTGTTTCAAAAGAAAAAGAAACAAGGAAATGACATTTCTCCTTGTGCAAAATCTTCTTAAAACAGTATTTTGGTTTAAATTTCAGGAGATTAAAAGTAAAGCAAGAACCAAAATCCAGAGAATATGATGTATGTAAAAGGCTGAATTTTTCGAGGTCCCAGCCCCAGGCACTAGTTTGAATAAATGCCTTAGGGGGGTAGATTGGGTAGATTAATTGAGAGCCCCTCTCTTGATGTACGTGAATGCAAAGTGATGTCAAAACAAATAAGATTTTCAGCATTTTTTGGTCAAAAACACAAAGAAGAAACTGCAGAAATGTCCACGGTAAATGTTGAAGCTGAGCCTGAGAATGATCAATCCAGTGAATCAAAATCAAAGTTGCCAAAGCGAAACTTTCAACAAAGCTGGCTAGGGAAGTCTAAATCCCTGAAGTTTGATTCACTAATTCAAACGGTATGTTCTGTTGGCTTTGCCAAAAATCAAAGAAACAAAATCCTTTTACCATTGGTTGTGCAAACTACAGGACTTCAACAGTAGTTCCAGATAATGACTGTAGGTTCAATTCACTCTTGAACATTATATTTGTTGATAACATAACACCCGGTACATTAGAATAAAAAAAATCTAGTGACTGGGACACATTGCCCCCCTAGATGGAAATCCTAGATCAGACACTGCTATATCTGTGTGATGTAAATCCAAGGTGAGCCACATGTTTTGATATACATCCTTTGTATTAGTTTGAATGCTTCAGTTGTCATTTATTTTGAGATGAGAATTAGTCTGAGAAAAAAACCTTTTCTTTGACACTCAGGTAAAGGCTGGTCTGTTATCGACGATCTAGTCAATTATTGACTAGATCGTCGATAACAGACCAGCCTTTACCTGAGTGTCAAAGAAAAGGTTTTTTTCTCAGACTAATTCTCATCTCAAAATAAATGACAACTGAAGCATTCAAACTAATACAATATTGAATCTTTGTGACTTTAGCAAGCCTAGAACAGACACTCGACTTTAATTGATTTTTCAGTCACTAACCAAGTTGTGATGTTCCTTGTTTTTAGAACTCAAGAAGTCACTATATGCCATTTTTTCACAGTTTGGACCTATTTTAGACATTGTTGCCCTCAAGACTCTCAAAATGAGAGGTCAGGCATTTGTAGTGTTTAGAGACCTAGGTAGTGCAACAAATGCACTGCGGTCAATGCAAGGCTTCCCATTTTATGACAAGCCAATGGTAAGTTTGTTCAGAAACAACAAAATCTACAGTAGCTACATTTATGGTATGTATGAAGTAGATTGTCAAAGGCTTTGTGATATTAAAAAAAAATCACATCCAATCACATACCAGTAATTCAGGGAAATTCACAAACTGAAACTAAAACTCTCAAATTGTCTCCCTTCAAATAGGTTCCGTCCCCCCAAATGCTTTTGGCTAAGCATCCCCGGTTACATGTACACCTATCCTTATCCCTTTCTCTGGGGAGGTATTTGGAGGTATCCTTGTCTGTCATGTCTGTAGTGTGAATTTCAAATCTGTTTTGTCATGTGAAAAAGAGGAAGCTATGTTCATGTTTGCAACTCTCTTTGCTGTCACTGACAGTTTTGATCCAACAGTCTACTTAAAATTTTAAATGAACAATATATAATAATTATAGTAATTTTGTTTTTGTTATCAAAGATTGCCTGCTTACTTATCTCTTAACTTGCTTTCTTCAGTTGGACAAATGAATCTTGCAGCATTGTTTAATTAGATCGTGAAGGTTTTCTCTGTCCTATTCAGAATCTGTTCTGTGTTATTAAGCTTTTTCAATCTTTTATTGCTAGCTAGTGGACATGCCTACCTGGCTGTCAACAGCACTTCACTGCTTTATATTGTTGGAAGTTGTTGTTAGTATGGTAGTAGAAGCTGATCCTTATTGACGACAATAAATCCTTTTTTCATTGTGTTTGAGTGTTTTTCACAATATACTGTGACTTTCAAATCACCTTTTCTTGGTAGTTCCTAGGTAGTGCCTAGTTCATAATCATGAATGAGTCAATTTTTGCTCTCTAAACATTTCAGAGATTTGACAAGGGAGTAAATTGTTAAAATTAATAATGTTTTTTTCAAATTCCCCCAACATGCCGCTTATTATTTAGTGTAAAACTCATTGCAGTGTTTGAACATCAAGTGTTTCTCCCACATGTAGACTGTTCTGAACAGATTTTCCCATATTTCCAGATATGGATTTTATATGATTTGGTGTTCATTTATAACAACTATTTCACTGTGACTGTGTCTTCTGTATGCCAGAGAATACAGTTTGCCAGAAGCAAATCTGATGCAGTAGCCAAACAGGAAGGAACATATGTACAGCGAGAGAAGAAACCACGTGAAAAGCGAAAGGCCCCTGAACAAGGTTAGTTGCCACAGTGTCTAAAGCTACGTATGTCAATAAATTAGGTGTCAATTTAATAAGGGTTATAAACATGAAAATCTGTCACTGAAAACTTAAAGGTTGGCTTTTTCAAAGGAATCAAATAAGCTTTTTGGTGTGCTTTTATTTTGGCTAAAGTTGTAGTCAATTAATACCATGTAGCAGCTTGTACAGGTTTAACAAGAAAGCAATCTTAAAGCATGTTTGACTCATTTGATTAATGAATTTTCTGGTCACTGTACTGGCCCAAAACGTTGTAACAAGTCACACACTCTGCTACACTGTTGGGTGGTTTTCCTTTATATTTTATTTAGAACCTAATTTTTTGTTTTACAAGGCTTCATTTAAATCCCCAAGATCTTGAAATTGTTTCGAAGGAAGTGCAGTGGGGTAGTGGAACAAGAATTTCATTAGAATTTTCTGTTTCATGTTACATTTACCTATACATACAGAACAAAGGCTGTTTTCTCTGCAGAATCATTGTAAGCTTTATCAGTAAACGATATCATTCCACCCTGACTCGCAGGAATAAAAGTTTGATTTTCCCTTTATATTTTTACAGCCAAACCAGCCAAACGACAGCAGAATGCACAGCCTGTGCCCATGGCAGTTGCACAGCCTGTGGTCGCACCAGTTGCTCAAAATGGTAAGGACTTGTGAACATTATTTTGTTTTTTGAAGACTAGTTTTGCCTAGCCTGTATTGCAGAAAAAATTTAATCCCAGTTAGTAACGCCTGCATAGCTGCGCCACGATCCTCGTTCTACACCCCTAAAGGATTTAATGAATTACCAGAATCACTGAATTACCCTCTTAACCCGATTCACAGATCAACAATGGCTTTTTTTAACAAGCCAATCAAATCCTGGTGCACAAGAGATGGGGGACTCAGAACAAGGATTTCAGTGCTGTTGTGCAGACAGACTTAACCAGAGGTTTAGTTTGGTCTGTGGTGCAGGCTAAATTTTTCCACGCCTAATACGCTCTTCTCACTTATGGTAATATGCCGGTCTAACCTCGTTTACGGGTAAAAATTCTTTTGAAATTCAAATACGAAAACGTCGTCTGATTAGCATTTCAAAGGACGTTTTACTCAAAAACGAGGTTAGACGGGCATATTACCATACGTGAGAAGAGCGTATTGGCTTTTCCCTTGCAACACATTAACATTCCAGATGTACATGTTTTTCTGGTGTCCACAGTTTTCTGAGTTTCACAGTTATGATAATAGCCTATTTCAACTTGCCAGTGTGTACTGAAAATATAATAAATTGATTCTAACAGTTTGGTTATTTGTTTTTCCACAGTGGTCCCTGCAGCAGTGCAACAGCCAGCAGTAGAGCTACCTAACAACATCCTGTTCCTGACCAGCCTGCCAAATGAGACTACAGAGTTGATGTTGTCTATGTTGTTCAACCAGTACCATTTCTGGACTCAGCTAGATTGTTTTATAAACCTAATGAGACATCTTCTTTTAAGAGTCTCACCATCTTTACTGAACCTCTTAATTTGTCTTCCTACACCTGTGTTTCACTCTCCTCGTTTTTGGCAATTATCATGTGCACTCGCGTTCTGTGCTTGCTTAGTTGTCCCTCTGAAAGTTGTTCATTTTAAAGTGACAAGCGACGTTATGCAGTTCTTTATGAATTTTGATAGGTCATTGCCAGGATGGAGAATAGTTATAAATGACATGCTTTTGTTGTTGTTTGTCTCTCTCTTTTTTTTTTTGCACTTTATTATTACAGATTTCCTGGATTCAAAGAAGTTCGCTTGGTCCCAGGTCGTTCAGACATCGCTTTCGTGGAGTTCGAGAATGACGTACAGTCAGGGACAGCCAAAGGTGCTCTTCAGGGATTCCGGATTACACCATCAAATGCCATGAAAATCACTTATGCTAAGAAGTGATCTCCCAGTTGTTTCACTTATGTTCTTCTTGAAACAACAGATTTTATCTATATAACGACGTGAATTTTTTTCCTCAAAGATTTCTTCCAAACAACGTCTTACATGTATTACTGTACCTCTTTATCCTTTTAGAACGCGTTTTCGTAACACATTGATAACAGTTAAAGTGTACCGTGCTTTGTCCTCTTCCTTCCAAATGATTGTTTCTTATAAGGGTGCAGGCTGTTTTCGTTTTATTGTTTCTGAAAACAAAAGGTTTTAGTTCTTGAGTTATCCACAGTGTAGTGCTGGTTTTTAACTCGAAATATTTACCTCCAAATGGCAAACAAAGGCAGATTTTGTTTTCTAAAAATAGCTAAATTTTAAGGTGACGCAGTGAGGTATGTACCAGAACAGGATGCTTCTTCGGGCAGATAATTTGGCCCAAAAGAATTTTTAACTTTCAGAAGTTGGTACATGTACCTCTGGCTTCAATACTTCGGTGGAAATTCGGCTAAAAAGATATCCAGTATTAGGAAATTTGAAAACTTTAATAAGCGTCTGTAGCATTGCCGCACCAAGCTGCTGTTGTAATAAGTTGTAACAAATTCATCATGAGACTACAGCATTGCACCAGGCTGTTGCAAGTTCGTAAGAACACCTAGGCCAAATTTTTGTTTCAAAATTTGAGTCCAATTGTTAAACATGCCATCATAACTTTCTAAGGATTATTTCCACCATACTTGCATTGGTAGTATGTAGCTTAAACAATAAAATAAGTAGGCTTGTTCTTTTCCTTATTTTCCTTTCTTTTCCTAATTTTTCCTTAAACAGCATTGCATGAAGCTGTCTTGTAATTTTTTTTACGTCATTACAGTTTATCTGTGACGGCTATTTTTTCCCCTTTTTATGTAGCTTTTTATAGACTTGCCTTGCATGTACTTTGCAGCATTGCACAGCGCTGCGTTTAAAAAGTAAAATTTTAAAATCTTTGTAAAATATTAAGCTGATACACTGTAAGCATTGCACTTTAGCTGAAGTGATAGAACATGATTGCTTGTTCCGGCATTGCACCTGGCTGGGCGTGATCACTGATACTACATCACTGACTGATCATTCATTGTCAATTGTTTCTCATAGGCCTGGTAGAAGCGATTACATTAACGTTATAGAATAAAATGGCTTTTTTTATCTAATGAGGTCTTTGTCGTGTGCAAACTGTAGGTTGCTACTCCTTTCCGCATATATATCAAAAAATGCGGGAGGAGTACGTTGTTCAATAGGTCAACTTTTTACTGCGTCCAGTCAGTGAACAGCCGCCAGCACGGCTGGAAAGAACGCATCCTCGTTCCCAGGGTCCTCTCCTAATCAGCCCCCGTGGCGCGCGATAAAGAGAGACCTTGGCCGAGTAGGAGAGGACCCTGGAAACGAGTTTGAAAAGAACGCCTTAAAGTCAGTAAAGATGTCAACTCTAAAAGTGAATCGTTGATAACTAATGAAGATATAGCTCTGTAAATTCGTGTTGCAGGCGCCGGTTTATTTGTAGGGAGAGGGGAGAAATTTCGAGGAGGCGCCTCCTAATCGGCTCCTCTTCTCCTCGCGTGTTTCCCTCTTTCCCTCGCGCGCTCCGTTAAAAAAACCACAACCAAAAAAATTAACCGGCGCCTACACCGCTGGCCTCCTTGTTCCTTTTCATACCATAGTGTATTATGAAGAGGTATGTGTTGCCGCAGACTTGCCAAGTCTCGCGCTTTCTCGTGAGTCTCACGATTTCACGACCTATCTTACGAGCTGGCAACTGATTTCTGACGCTTCCTCAAAAGTCTTTAACTATAAAAAATTGCGATAAAACGTTTCTTAAAATCATTTTAAGATTAAAAAAAATTGCTAAAAAGCGACGACGTTTCGACGTTAGCTGAACGTCATTATCAAGTCAAAATAAGTTAGTGATCTCAAAAGTCAGACTCCAAAAAAACTTTGGAGTTGTAGGGCTCGTTTCCTACTAAGATATCAATATAGATAGCCAGCTCGATCCAAAGAAAACGCTTATAGGTCGCGTTTGATTACATTTTTTTTTCGCCTACCGCGACTTGCCGCTACCACCAATTGTGCAGACTTACGGTTTCTCTTTTTCAAGATGACCGCCAACAAAACTTGAATCGAAAAATTGATAGGTTCAGAATCTCACATTTTTGGCCTTTTGGGGGTTGACAAGTCTGTGTTGCTGCAAAGTTATCCGGTTTATTTTAAATTACACCACTAGCTCATTTCACAGAGTGGCCCTCTTGTCTGCCATTACTTAGATTTCCAATAAGAAAGTCTCGAAAACAGCCAAGCCAGGAGCCCTGATGGGCCCCTGGTCAAGCGAAATAAGGTGCGCGTGATCCGGTGAAACTGAACGGGCGATGGCTGCTCTCCTCTCGTGTCAGTTTTCACTATCTTTGCACACTACTTGAAATAAGCACTCACGTACAGTTTTTAATTCGTCTTTACTTACGATTCACTTGAACAAAATAACAGCAAAAGAAAATAAGAAAACTATAGAATTAATAAAGGCGAACTGCGAAAACTTGCCATAAAGTACAACAAATGAATACGAAAACAAGCAAAAAAAATCACAGGAAAAATAATTACAAGATCTGTACGGCAACTGCGGATACAACTAGATGACTGATTTACATGGAGGAAAAATAACACTTTTAAACTAACCTAAACTAATAACAATAGACCTAATGAACTTACGAAAATTGGCAGTAACGGTTACGCAACGCAACGCCAAGAATAGAATATTCTAAACAAAAAAAATACGCATACTTAATAAAACCTGTATTAAGCGGACCTCTATTAAGCGGTCACACTCTATTAAGCGGTCACCCTCTATTAAGCGGTCACTTAACAAAGTCCCGGAAATCATTTCCTTTAATTACTGTAAAACTGACCCGCATTGAGCGATCACCTTTTCTAAGGTCCCAACGAATAGACCTTGTCAAGGTTTTCGACGCCATCTTGACGAGTAGGCAAACGCGTGAGAAATTACATTGATTGTATGAGAATCTAAAGTCGAATAATTTCCGTAGAACGGCTGTTCTGAAAAAAATACGATTTGTAAACTAAAGCTTCACTCCTAAGGATTCTCCTGAAACAATTTGAGGGCGTTGCAAGCACTAGAAGACCCAGAACCACTTTTTTAAATTTCCTATACATTTGTCTGTTGGAAAGTCCCATGAAAATTACAGAAAAATATATGGAAAATCTAAAGCAAGCCTCTGGAGAAATTCAAGCACGGGTACGCCCCCAAAATTTTTTAGGACAATCCTTTGCTTTGTTGCTTTCGTTTATAATTGATATTTTGTTCAGAACAACCGTTTTATGGAAATAATTCGACATTAGATTCTCATACAAACACTGTAATTTCTCATGCGATTGCCTACTCGTCAAGATGGCGTCGAAAACCGTGACAAGGTCTATTATTTTTTCATTGTCTTCACCTCTATTAAACGGTCACTTTGAGAAGACGTACCATACTGGTGCAACAGCTCGCACTGTGTATGGCGTCAAATGGTCTTCAACGTTTTTTTGGGGGAAAGAAGAGGTAGAAACAGGTGGAGATCAATTTGTCGTGGGATAGATATTTCGCTCTTTGACTACCTTCATTTTCTTGAATACCTCTCACGTTTGCGCGGTCAGTAAGCCATTCCCAAAGGGTGACCGCTTAATACAGGTTTGACTGTATACTACCTTGTCGTAATTAAAATCGAGGACCAGGCCCTAGCTACTTATACAACGACTACAGGCGAATCTCTGCTGACGTCATTGTTTACATTTTTGCTCATAAGCATACCAGTCAATTGACCACTCCAGAAAATATCATAACATACCATAATGCTCTTTGTTTGTCACCCCAAATTTTGCAACAGCATTGTTTTCAGTTTCTCTTGGGGCCATTTTAACTCCCAAGAGAAACTGAAGACAATGCTTATGCAAAATTTTGGAGTGACAAACAAAGAGCATTATGGTATGTTACGGTAATTCTGGAGTGGTTAATTCACAGAAGGGGTCAAACCAGCCGGTTGGAAAATCTTGTGCATGAACACCACACCACTATCGTGGTGGGAAAACGACCCGCCATAAAGTAGTTCCAAATCAAATGAACAGACTAAAATGAGCATACAAATTGCATTGTCTCAAATAACAGCCCATATTTTTTAAGCTTCCCAAACGGAATGGTGCGAGCCATTTGATTTTCGAACCTGAATTTCCGGCTTTCCTAGCAAATGTAAAGTAATGTAATGTCGTGGATTTGTGAACAACTTAACAAGACGCGCCCTCTTTAAATATTAATACGTTAACAACTTCTCTTGATAAATCCAACAGATCTATTTCTCAATCTCAACTGATCGTAGGCCTTTCATACCATCGTTGACAGTATAGACTTTTTAATGCTTCCTTAGTGATCCTGCTTTTTTAATCACTTCCCACGTCGTTTACATTCATAACGCTTTTCTCCAGTGTGGACCCTTTCACGACTCTAGGTATCCTACTTCCTTAAAACACTTCTCACACTATTACGTTCATAAGACTTTTCCCCAGTATGGACTCTTTCATGCCTTCTTTGGTTTCCCACACGACTAAAACACTTGCCACATCGTTTACATTCCTAAGACTTTTCCCTAGTGTGGACTCTTTCATGCCCTCTTAGGTGTCCTGCTTGTCTAAAACACTTCCTACATTGTTTACATTCAAAAGACTTCTCCCCTGTGTGGACTCTTTCATGTGCCCTAAGGTTTCCTGCTTCACTAAAACACTTGCCACACAGTTTACATTCAAAAGGCTTCTCTCCAGTGTGGACTCTTTCATGCCTCCTAAGGCTTTCTGCTCGACTAAAACACTTTCCACACTGTTTACATTCATATGGCTTTTCCCCAGTGTGGATTCTTTCATGTTTCTTTAGTGTTCCTGCGTCACTAAAACAATTTCCACATAGTTTACATTTATAAGGCTTCTCCCCAGTGTGGACCCTTTTGTGACTTGTTAGTGTTCCTGCTTCACTAAAACACTTCCCACACTGTTTACATTCATATGGCTTTTCCCCAGTGTGGACCATTTCATGCCTCCTTAGGTTTCCTGCAACACTAAAACACTTCCCACATTGTTTACATTCATGCGACTTCTTCCCAGTGTGGGCTCTTTTATGTGCCCTTAGGTTTCTTGCTTCATTAAAACACTTCCCACATAGTTTACATTCATAAGGCTTCTCCCCAGTGTGGACTCTTTCATGTTTCCTACGGTTTTTCCTACATTCATAGGGCTTTTTCCCAGTATGGACCATTTCATGCCTTCTTAGGTTTCCTGCTAAACTAAAACACTTCCCACATTGCTTACATTCATAAGACTTTTCCCCAGAGTGGACTCTTTCATGTGTCCTAAGGTTTCCTCCTTGACTAAAACACTTCCCACATTGTTTACATTCATAGGACTTCTCCCCAGTGTGGACTCTTTCATGTGTCTTAAGGTTTCCGGCTTGACTAAAACACTTCCCACATTGTTTACATTCATACGACTTCTCCCCAGTGTGGACTCTTTCATGTGTCTTAAGGTTTCCTACTTCACTAAAACACTTCTCACATTGTTTGCATTCATAAGGCTTCTCCCCAGTGTGGACTCTTTCATGTTTCCTTAGGTTTCCTGCTACACTAAAACACTTCCCACACTGTTTACATTCAAACAACTTTTCCCCAGTGTGGACTCCTTTTATCAGCTCTTTTTTGATATAAAATAAAAGCGATAGAAAAAGGCTTAGTTTTGTGCCCGATTATTTGGAATTTAAATTTTATCAAACGTTAGGGGTCCAAGAGGGGGTGTTATAGATAGGAGGTGTTCGTTTTGCAAAAAAATATGAAAAAGTTAATATCTAGGGTAATAGGGTAATATCTAGTCCAGGCCGATAGAGATCCATATCTCAACTTCGATGTCAGAAATGCCCATTCAAGGTCATTTGCGTTGTCTATCACTACTTTGAACCTGGCATTGAACAAAAAACAATGTGCAAACCCTAATGATTCTGCTCCTCTTTGCTAATTCCTAATATTTTTGTGTAACTGCGATGGGGGCATCTATCAGATAGGGGACATTAATTAGAGATGGGCATCTGATAAACAGTGGTGAGAGCACTCGCCTCCCACCAATGTGGTCCGGGTAGAAATCCCTGCATCAATTCCATACATGGGTTCAGTTTGTTGTTGGGTCTCAGGGGCGTAGCGTCCTTTACGCAAATACCCACGTGCATACTTGAGAAATTGGTAGTTTTTATAAAAAAAGCCATTTGTAGTGTCGTGACTTGACTTTGTATGGTGCAGATTTGTTCCTCTGTCTCGCTGTTCTTCGGCATCGTTTTAACACGTGATAAACAACAGTTTGAGTAGTGAAATGTGATTTACAAATTCAAAATATTCTTGAAATGTTTGCCTTCAGGCGATCCCACATACATAGCGTATTCATGAAAATAGAAAAAGAATCGACCCTTACTGATTGCCGTTCCGTTTAAGATTTATGAGGAAAGTTTTCCCATTCAAAACCTTTTCATTTTTTTTTAGTTTTCTCTTGCTCCATAAATTTCGAAAAAGTCTATCAAAGAATTCTCATTAAATGTCACTCAACTGAAAAATCATGGACCAAACCATCCCGACGATCGTCCATGTGAACTGAGGCTAACCATTAGGTGCACATTTTTTATGTGATGCGGTATCAACAAGAATTTGCAGGAAACTTACTCCTACAGAACAGATGTAGTATTTTTTCAAAAAAATTATGACAAACTTTAGAGATATAGAGATATGTGTTCCTGTTCTACCTCAAAGAAGAACGTTATAAAAGCTTTTCTTGGTATCACATTCTATTGTAAACAACTGAGCCTGTAAACTGCCAATCATGTATTAAAGAAAAGCAAAAACGTTATTTTGTACGAAGTTGTTAAGATTATATGGACCCTTGTGCGTACTTGTGAAAATGGTCATGCTACACCCCTAGGTCTCTCCTTTGCTCAAGAGGTTTTTCTCTGGGTACTTCGGTATTCCCCTCTCCTCAAAAACCAATATTTCCAAATTCCAATTCGTCCAGGTATCAGGTAAACGAAGTACCACTATTAAGTGGATATGCTACCTCCAAATAATTATTATTTAGTTATTTTAAAACTAACATCTGAGAAAGGGCATTTATTAAGCAAGAGGTGTTAACCTGAGAGACAGTGTCTATCAGACTGATTAGATTATTTTTAAAAAATAATGGTACTTGGAAATTAGGGCAAAATCGTTAAATTCAATTCAGTTTCATGCTTGGTTAATAGGAGTTTGCACATTGCATCTTGTTTAAGTTCCTGATTAAGTTCAAAGTAACTTGACTAGTGCAATCGATAAATAGTGGTAATAGGGCTGAGTGAATAACAAAATCTGGCGACCGTGTAGCGGGAGTCTGATTTTTTTTAACCACAAGTGTGTTTACAGACAGAATTGGATGAATTGAAGTTCTGTTGCCAATTAATCATAACTATAAAAAATTTTTTTATGTTTTAACTCCCTTGAAAATAAAAACACAAGTAATTCCAAGAGTTTTCTTGCATACAGTGAAAAAAAAGCCAGTTAAGTGCACGCGTGATAGCATGTACTGTCCAATTACATAGGTATGATGCATACTGTCCTATAATAACACTTTCCTATTAATACTGAAATCAGGACAGTCGATAGCCAATCAGATTTGAGAATTTTGTTATAGATAGTTATTATTAAACCTAATGTAGGAAAACCAATCAATAATCAGTTTTTGGTTGATATCGTTTGTATCGGTCAATCAATAGCAAATGATGGCCACAACTTTTTTTCTCTTAGCGCTACTGATTTTATTGATATTGTTGATTTGAACCCACATTTATTTTCATTCCTTGATAATGGCCTCATGATGTCGCTGAAACATCAGTTTTTACATGTTTATGATTTGAGGTTCTAAACCTAATAATGCATTGAAAACTAGGCCTAGTTTGAAAGACTTGCACAGAGCTAGCGACTGGCATTTTCACATGTTTTATGTGCTTTTCCCAACATTTTTCAATTATCCTTCATTGGTCTGTTTAGCTGATTGGTGCGTAACATAAATAGCTATTGAGCACTCTTCGCCCTCTCCACCTGCCAAGTTAAGTTTCAAAAGTCAAACACTTTTAAAATTGCACCAAATTAGCTGTTTCCAATACAAACAAGCTGAATCAGTTGTTTATGTTGAGTTTATAACTCTTTTTTATCTTTTCAATTTGAAAATGTTTTGTTAAAATATTGAGGGTAATTCACAAAATAAATTTTGCAACAAATTTATCTGTCTAAAGGCACATTAATAATATACTAATGTTCCAGAAACAATAGCCCATTCTTTGACAATGTTAACCACTGAAACACATGGAAATTTTAGTGCTGATAAAGATCAATAATAAAATTTCCACTGGCCATGACTTTTTTCTCTATTGACTTCTATCGATTTTCTATTTAATCAATCAATTTTATCGATAGTTTTGAGTGTCATCGACTGTCAACTTTATTCATTGCTCTAGTCAGGAAACTAAGGACTCTGACATCAGAGTTCAGCTTTAAAGAAAAACACACAGATCTCCAAACTGCCTGGACATATAAATGGAAGAACATTTTTTAAGGGGCTGTTTACATGGAGGAAGATCCTAAAATTATGTTGGGTCACAGAGAGCCAACACAAATTGTGTGACTGTTTTTACCTGAAAATGCTATGTATTGTCATTCTTGCCACTGGAAACGATGAATTTTGATCTTAGTAATACAGGAATTCCTCACATTATGGGATGATAAAATGAAGCTTTCAATACTCCCATGCATACATTAAAACAATCCTACAATTTATGTGGGCACCCTGTGGTTGCGTTTTATACATGCAGAAATTTTTGGTCCGTGTGTTGCCCAAGTAGAGAAGGTTTGAGAAGGAATTACCGTGCACCTACTATATAATAGCCAGGGCTGTCTAGACAAAGTTGACCAATCAGATTACAGGAAAATAACAATACATTCTAAGAAAGTTAGTTGTCAATCACAATCAAAATAAATAACATAGATTGAAACCAACCAACTACAACCTACAAAGATGTGATCTTTTGCACCTGATAAAGAAAGCACCTGTTTCCTGACAGGTCGGTTAGAGTGAATGATGCAAGCAAAAAACATAAACGTTAGTTAAATTTTTGACTGGAGGTCATGATTTTATTGCAAAGTGTGGCAATGGTAGCGAAGAAATCGATGGTAGATGTCAAAATAACAGCCTATATCTAACAAATATGTCTCCTTACATGAAAAGTTTCCAATGGCAAAACATTTTCTGGTGGAACATTTTGCTCTCTTAAAAAACGTTTCCTATCAATATTTAAATTTTGTGCTTCAGTAACTTAAAAGCCCATTGCCAACCTTGATGCATTGCGCACCACAAACACAAATCCTGCGAATTTCGTGTTACACGAAATTACTGATGGTCATGAAAGGCTTTTCCAAAGATTTGGTATTGGGTCAAACGGCTCAGGCTATCCATTCAAAAAAAATTGTCATCTGTTCGAACAGCTTGGATTATATGATCGAAGAAAATTGTCACTTGTTTGAACGGCTTGTTCTATGCATTCAAAACAATATTATTGTCAGCCACACTATTGTTCCAAATCACCTTCACCTGAGCCATTTGCGATGAACTTGTCAAAAACTGTACGTTTAAACGATTCTTCTAAACGTTGTTTACCATCATCTCATGAATTTTCACAGTACATTTTCTGCTGAATAGCCTTCTTTGCTTTCACAACATTGGATTATCATTACAGACTAAGTTCAGGGGCACCCAACGACAATTTTCAGAAAAATATCTGTTCGGAAGACGATTTGAGATCTAGAATTTTCAGAACATTTGTTGTAAAATTTCTTGCTTGCCTGCTTCTCCTAGGATTTTCGAACATCTAAAAAATGGTATAATAGTCTATTTTTGACGGATTCTTACCCTAAAAAGGTCACCTAGAATTTTCGGGAGCCTTTTTTCTGGCTGAAATTTTCGAAAAGGTAAGTTTTGATCCCTATAATTTTCGGATCACTAGACTTTCAGCTAGGAAATCCGAACAGATGAAAAATTTTTAGGGGATAAAAATATGCCTATATCTACCGTTTAAATACCAAAATACATTTAACAATGCTATTTTTAAGTGGTTTTGAACTATATTCTCATTGGGTGCCCCTGTAAGTTATAATATTCAACAAATTTCCCAAACAATTTGACCTTTTCGCATGAAAATATCAAACGCTTTTGGTAGCTGTGGGAATACACTCTCACTGTCAACAAACTTTGCCTCTTCAAAATTCCATCATCTTCCTTTACCATTTCCCAGAAAACAGTAATGTTAATAGCTATTGCCACGCCACAGATCTGAAAAATAACAACGGTTCCTTGCGGTTCCTCTCAGGGCTGTACATGTTTCTTTCAGGTAAACCTGAAATGTCAATGAACTTGTCCACTTCCATGAGAAATAATACTCATTTACTGACTTTGCAGGTGAACTGAGCAATCACTTGTCAGATGAGGAAACATATAACTCCGATGTGACCACAGCTGACTAGCCCTGACTATTTTGTCTTTTTACAAGAAAGCCTGACAAAAGTGTTGACCAATTAGAGTGCGCTATTTACAAAAGCGCCGTTTCAAAGCAAAAACAAACGACTGCATTGCATCAAGGTTGGCAATATGGGCCTTTGATAATTTTTGTAAGAGCTGCTGATTGGCCCACAACCAACTTTCTTGGAATGTTTTGTCATTTTCCTGTAACCACATTGGTTAACTTTGTCTAAGTGGTCCCGGTTACAGTACTTGCAATGTAAAAATGGCAGGCGACAAAAACAAAAATGATTAGAGACATTCTCCTCACTTAACTGGTGTTAATTTAACTGTCTAGACTGTGTACAGATGTTTTTTTCTGAGGAGATTGGGGGCATCTGCACACAGGCTAATAACTACCTTTCAGCTCGTGGAAACACCGAACAAAATGGTTGGCCTTTTTTGCCGTGATTAGCCACTGAATGACCCGCCGCCATGTTTGTCTGGTTTTTCCCTAGTATTACATGATACTCATCACATTAGTTGGGACAGTTGTGATGTTTTCTGCCCTCCCAATGTTGGTTTTTACGAGTTGGCATCACAGAAGCCTGAAATTCAACATTGGGAGGGAAGGAACACAACGTTTTGTTGGAATATGGGTGTTGCAAGGTGTGTCCCAACTCAAGGTGACGAGCATTGCTACGTTGTAGTAGTAGGATTTTCCTAGCGAAGTTAGTTTACATGGTGCTAAGATCTTCTAGTACTAGGATCTTCCTACCACTCAGCTAGGAAGATCCAAGCGCCAGGGACAAGTACAACCTTGCATGTAAACCAAATACAGAAAACATATGGCGCTGGATTATCCACCTATACGATCGATCGATCAAACTCGTGATACCTGCAAGTGATGCAATGGGAATGTCAATTCTTGCATTCATCCTCCTGGGAAAAGACTACCACACTCCGGTAAGCACAAAGTAACGACGAACAATCTATACACAGTCTGATTAGATGTCTTCGTCACGTGCTTCGCACTGAAAAAAACACCTCCAAGAGAGACTTGCACTACTTTGGTCGTGTATGCCACGCAATGTGTGACAATAAAAAAGAGCGGGCGGTGATCGTTTTCACTGTCAGGCAACAAAAAATTAAATTGGAAACCGTCCAGAAGAAACTTCCAGAGGAAGAAGCCAAGAAAATGAAATGTTGTAAAAGACTAATATATAAACAATTTTTCCAAGTCTCAGGTCTTTATGTCCCATAGTTTCTGAGTTATTTGCCGAAACGTTTCACGCACCTTTGTAGAACTTTGTATGGAGACGCCATATTGGTGCACCGTTTTGGTGCACCAATGTGGCCGCCGGAAATCAACAAAAACATCTTTTTCTATAAACGCTCTTCCTTTTCACTCGAGAACTAGCATACGTACACATAAACATATCTTCTAATACTTGAAGTGATGATTATACTGCTGAAAATCAAGAGGAGAGACTTTTTTTCAACGAGACAGCATTCCTATTTTGGTGTCACGCACTGTGAAAACTCGGAAGTTCAAATTGCTGTATTTTCGAAACGAAACAAGCTACGGAAACGGAAACTTGTGAAAAGATTTACTTTTTGTTTATCTCCAACCAAGTGTAAATAAGAATTCCTAAAACCTCACTATTTTGACTTTACAATTTGATGACGTCACAGTGAAAACCATCTATCAGGGGCACCCAACGAGAATATAGTTCAAAACCACTTAAACATAGAATTGTTAAACGTATTTTAGTATTTAAACGGTAAATATAGGCATATTTTTATCCCCTAAAAATTTTTCATCTGTTCGGATTTCCTAGCTGAAAGTCAAGTGATCCGAAAATGATACGGATCAAAACTTACCTTTTCGAAAACTTTAGCTAGAAAAAAGGGTAAAAATCCGTTAAAAATAGGCAATTATACCATTTTTTAGATGTCCGAAAATCCTAGGAGAGGCAGGCAAGCAAGAAATTTTACAACAAATGTTCCGAAAATTCTAGATCTCAAAGCGTCTTCCGAACAGATATTTTTCCGAAAATTGTCGTTGGGTGCCCCTGATCTATACATCAAAGGATGCTTAAGGCCCAGTTCAAACGTCGAATTTCACATGTGCCGAATTTAATTGCTATTTTAGTCGACTAAAATAGCTAAATAAGGCATTTGATTCAAACGTCGAATTTAACTCTCTTCGCTGTCAATATTCCCAGTAATATAATAATAATTTACTAAAATTCATTCATTAAGTTCGGCACATGTGAAATGCGACGTTTGAATCAAAAGTCGAACCTAAGACCCTGTTTACATGGAGTGGGGGACCCCGGTCTAGTGGGGTAAGTTTCTTTTGTTTTGTGTCCCCCAGAGCGTGAAAACAAAAGAAACTTACCCCACCAGACCGGGGTCCCCCACTCCATGTAAACAGGCCCTAAGTCGAATCTTCGACTGTTTCAGTCGCAGATACGGCAAACGTTGCATTTAATTTAAACAGTGGAATTTAATTGATTCAAACGTCGCACTTCACATGCATTTAACTCTCGCATTAAGTTCGGCACATGTGAAATTCGACGTATAGCGGGATACGGGAATTAAGTTTTGTCCTGACTAATAATTTATTGAAGTTATGAATATATGAAAATCATATATGTGAACTGCGGAGTGAATAATTAATTGAAGGATGATCATCAATTAATTCTTGATTTAATTCTGTATCTTATATATAGAGAGAAAACCGTTTACATAAAAACCCATAAAACGGCCATTAATCGGTCAGTGGACTACACAGGATGGAGTCTGAAGCAAACTTCCTGAGCTGCTTGGAAGGGTTGGAAACTAGCAGCAAAGCAGTCGAATCATCGTGAGACAGACAGATAACATCAATCTACCTAACTCCAAAAATACATCGAAGTAAACATGTACGATGCGCAGGAGAAAAAATAAGCAAAACAGAAAATAAAGTTAAGGTCGCTTAGCCTGTGAACAGGCCTTTGGTCGAGCGGGGAACTAGGGAGAGGGAAAAGCCCTTCCCTTTCCTTGCTATTTTTTTCCCCAAACAGAGAGAGAGAATGCTATTTTTTTTCGCCAAACAGATAGCCTGTTCACAGGCTACGGTCGCTAATTGTGATGTTGAGTACCTTGACCATCAAAACTGACAATTGTTAGAAGGTAGGTCTTATATAACGTCTGTTTCAATAATCAAGCAAAAAATCTCGTAAAAAAATGGGACGGGAAAGCGGGATTTGAGAACCCCTATTGTATTTTCAAAAAAGAACCGAAAAAAAGACAAGGTATGGCCGAAAGAGAACGCGGGTCATATCCGACACAGTTATGTGCCATGACAGAACATAGACATGTAAAAAAGGAGAAAAAAGAAAGACACAGGTGTAATAAATCTGCTGTTTAACGGGAATCTTGAGTAATTATAAGTTTCCGCTATTGTAACAACAGAAAGGACTGGTACGAAGCTTTAAAATACGAAAAAAAAAGACAGGAATGTGTTAACGTAACATAACATAAACTTTATTTATACTCGAATTTTAGAGTAGCTAAACAAGCTAATATCTTCGAGCTGACGCATGAAAATAATATAGAAATATATATATACATTAAATGCATTATAAGTTATAATAATAAAATAATATGAATAATAATAAGCACATAAAAGAAAAGAAAATATTATTTACAAAAACTTGCACAAACTACTATGCAAAAAAAGACTTGACCCTCCCATAATACCTTTTAAAATAAGGGTAGACCATCCCCAATGGTCCCATTTTTGGGATGACTCTCCCCTCTGAAGCCACATACTCAACGACGATCATACTCAACCTGCATGTACTTATGATCTATGTAATGTTGAATAAGAAGAACCTCGCTACCAATCTCCTCTTGAAAATCCAACAGATCTTTTTGTCAATCATGACTGATCACAGGCCCTTCATACCATCGTTTACAGTGTAGACTTTTTGATGCCTCCTTGGTGATCCTGCTTTTTTGAAACACTTCCTACATCGTTTACATTCCTAATGATTTTCTCCAGTGTGGACTCTTTCATGACTCTAGGTGTCCTGTTTCCTTAAAACACTTCTCACACCATTTACATTCATTAGACCTTCCCCAATATGGACTCTTTCATGTTCCTTTGATTTCCTACATGACTAAAACACCGGCCACATCGTTTTCCTAAGACTTTTTCCCACTGTGGACCCTTCCATGCCTTCTTAGGTGTCCCGCTTGACTAAAACACTTCCCACATTGTTTACATTCAAAAGACTTCTCCCCAGTGTGGACTCTTTCATGTGTCCTAAGGTTTCCTGCTTTACTAAAACACTTGCCACACAGTTTACATCCATATGGCTTTTCCCCAGTGTGGACTCTTTCATGACTCTTTAGTGTTCCTGCTTGACTAAAACACTTCCCACATTGTTTACATTCAAAAGACTTCTCACCAGTGTGAAGTCTTTCATGTTTCCTAAGATTCCCTGCTTCACTAAAACACTTGCCACACAGTTTACATTCATATGGCTTTTCCCCAGTATGGACTCTTCCATGACTCTTTAGTGTTCCTGCTTCACTAAAACACTTCCCACATAGTTTACATTTATAAGGCTTTTCCCCAGTGTGGACCATTTCGTGACGTGTTAGATTTCTCGCATTACTAAAACACTTGTCACATTGTTTACATTCATAAGGCTTTTCCCCAGTGTGGACTCTTTCATGCCTCCTAAGGTTTCCTGCTACACTAAAACACCTCCCACACTGTTTACATTCATACGACTTCTCCCCAGTGTGGACTCTTTCATGTTTCCTAAGGTTTCCCACTTCATTAAAAAACTTCCCACATTGTTTACATTCATAGGGCTTCTCTCCAGTGTGAACTCTTTCATGTTTCCTAAGGCTTTCTGCTCGACTAAAACACTTGCCACACAGTTTACATTCATATGGCTTTTCTCCAGTGTGGACACTTTCATGTTTCTTTAGTGTTCCTGCTTCACTAAAACACTTTCCACATTGTTTACATTTATAAGGCTTCTCCCCAGTATGGACCCTTTCGTGACTTGTTAGTGTTCCTGCTTCACTAAAACACTTTCCACATTGTTTACATTCATAGGGCTTTTTCCCAGTATGGACCATTTCATGCCTTCTTAGGTTTCCTGCTACACTAAAACACTTCCCACATTGTTTACATTCATAAGACTTTTCCCCAGAGTGGACTCTTTCATGTGTCCTTAGGTTTCCTCCTTGACTAAAACACTTGCCACATTGTTTACATTCATAAGGCTTTTCCCCAGTGTGGACTCTTTCATGTGTCCTAAGGCTTTCTGCTTGACTAAAGAACTTCCCACATCGTTTACATTCAAAGGACTTTTCCCCAGTGAGGACTTCTTTTATCAGATCTAAAAGTGTTCGTAAAAGGCTTAGTTTTGTGCAGCATTATTTGGAATGTAAATTTCATCAAATTTTAAGGGGTCCTAAAGGGCGCGTGTAATAGATAGGAAGTGTTTTAAAAGAAAGAGGCTTTTTTTTTCATTTTTGTAACAGTTTTGCTTTTGGCAAAAATATAAAGAGAGTTATATGTTTGCCAGTATCCGGCCAGTACTAGTTACCGGCCACTTGAAACAAAAACTTAATTTTTGCAGCACCCTTTCTACTTTTCAGTAAACAAAGCATTTCGAATGGAAGCTGAAGATTTTTGGTTTTAAAATGCAAGTTTTGGCAGGTTTGCAGTTTGAAAAACAGTAAAAAGAAAGTGCCATTCTGTTCAGGTGTGTAAACTTTTTATGGCTAATATTTACACTGTTTACTGTACAGCAGAACTAGTGGTGTTCAAATAAGGGTTGCTAATACGAGATATTTTCAAAGAAACTGTTTTACATATAAAGTGGAAATACTTAAAGAAGTCGGGTTGTCAGAAAATTCATTACTTCTTCTTGAAATTCAATTTGTTTGGAATAACGGGAGCCAGAAACATTCACTAAGTATTGATGTCAGGTGCCCAGTATCCAGCCATTTTTTTTCTTTGCTGTGTAGAATCAATGAATTAGCTGCATTCATTATCCGGGGAACATTTATTTCATATCTATAACAATAATTAAAGCTTAGGATATATAATAATTATAATTTGTATAATGTAATTCTACTCAACTCCTCATGGAAATTTTCTTCACTCATTCAGAGGCGAATTGATTTCGTATGGACGGCTTGTTTTCTGTGACTGCATCTTCCATATATAACTGGAAGAGTCGAAGTTGAACTGGGAATTCTCATACAAATCCCCCAGTTGTGACTGCTAGAATGGGGTTGCAACGGTCGGAAAAATTTCTCAAAGGGAGTGAGAGATGAGAAAGGAGGAATTAGTGCTAGAAAACAGCAGCCCAAATTAGCAGCGACTGAGCATGAAGAAATCAACACAGTTCTTTTGAAATGACTCCTCGGTTCAAACCTTTCACAGTTTTAAATAGACGGTCTTTGGGATAAATTTGAGAACTCTTGTGACCAAGAAAGGAAAGTTATTGCAACGTTAAACTGACGTGGCTGGATACTGGGCAACATACTGCAGGGTAATATCTAGTCTAGGCTGAAAGAGATCCAAATCTCAACTTCGATACCAGAATCCCCATTCAAGGTCATTAATTTTGGTCCTACTTTGAACCTTACATTGAACAAAATACAACATGGAAACCCTAATGATTTTGCTCCGTTTTGCTACAAACTGTACTACCTAGACAGGGGGCATTTATTAGAGGTGAGTGTCTAACAAACAGTGGTGAGAGCACTCGCCTCCCACCAATGTGCTCCAGGTTCAAATCCATTCATGAACACCATATGTGGGTTGAGTTTGTTGTTGGTTCTCTCATTTGCTCAAGAGGTTTTTCTCTGTGTACTCCAGTTTTCCCCTCTCATCAAAAAGCAACATTTCCAAATCCCAATTCAACCAGGTATCAGGTAGACAAAGAAACACTTAGTGGATGTGCTACCTCCAAATCATTGGTTAGTTCTAAACCCACTAATGCATTGAAAACTGGCTAGTTTGAAAGACTTGTGTAGAGCCCGGGGGAGGGGGGGCAATTGGGTATTTTTTGGGTGGGTATGTGCCACCCAGGACTCCAAATTGGCACCCCGTTCTAAAAAAAATTTCCCCTAAAATTGTTACCCCGTTCTAGAAATGGGCCAATTTTTTATACCTCGTCCAAGAATTCGCCCTAAAACTGATACCCCGTTCTAGAAAGTTTGTAAATTGAAATAGCCCTGTTTTTTTAAAAAGATATTTCTTTATTTGTTCGACTTATAAATCAAATAAATGCTTCTTCATAATCAGCAACAATTTTAAGCAGAAGATAAAGCCGCGTGATCCACAATTTTTTATACCCTGTTCTGTTACCCTGTTGAAATGGATATCCCGTTCTAAATCAGGAGCTTCAAAATCACGACCCCGTTGGGCGGCACATACCCGTATAGGTAATGTGTGGGAGTAACCCCCCCCCCAGGGGCGAAGGGCTAGCGACTGGCATTATCATGTTTTATGTGCTTTTCCATACATTTTTCAATTATACTTCACTGGTCTGTTTAGCTGATTGGTGCTTAACATAAATAGCTATTGAGCACTCTTTGCCCTCTCTACCGGACAAGTTAAGTTTTAAACGTCAAGCACTTTTGTGCCAAAATAGCTGTTTCCAATGAAAGCAAACTGAATCAGTTGTCTATGTTAAGTTTATGCATTTATAACTCTTTTTTATCCTGTCGATTTAAAAGTGTTTTGTTAAAATATTGAGTGTAATTTGCAAAATAAATTTGGCTACAAAGTTATCTAAAGCCACGTAATTAATAATTTACTAATTCATGTTTCAGAAACAATATCCCATATATTCCTTTGATAATGTTGACCACTGAAACACAATCATGGAAATTTTTAAAGTGTTGATTAAAATCGATAAAGAACAATAATTATCCATTGGCCACGACTTTTCCTCTATCGATTTCTATCGGTTTTTTATTTATTGAGTGTCATCGACTGTTGACTTTATCCATAGCCCTAGTCAGGAAAGCGAGGACTCTGACATCAGAGTTAAGCTTTAAAAAATGAAACAGATAGATCTCCAAACGGCCTGGACATATAAATGGATGGACATTTTATAAGGGGGTGTTTACATGGAGGGACGAAAATCCTAGAATTACGTTGGGTCACAGAAAGCCCACACAAATTGTGTAACTGTTTTTACCTGAAATGCTGTGTATTGTTATTCTTGCAGCTGGAATCGATGAATTATATTGATTTGGAAGTGTTTCACAATCGATCAGCTCAGCGCTAGGGGTACGCTCAGGTAAACGTTCAATGTAAAACCAAATCACAACAATTCGTCACTTTCAGCTGCAAGAACGACAATGCACAACACCGGTACCGACTCGTGATACCTGCAAGTGATGCAATGGGAATGTCAATGCTTGTATTCATCCTCCCGGGACCGAAAGACAATCACTCCGAAAGCAAAACGTTGGCACAAAGCAGCGACGAACAATCTAGGAGAATTATCGAATATTCAATAGTTTTCAGTCTATTAAACAGATAAAAATGCGATGTCCTCGTATTGCTTACAACGCTTTTCTATCAGAGAGACTTTACTTTCGTCGTGTATGCCACACAATGTGTGACAATGAAAAATAGGGTCCTTATCTTGTAGGCTCTCAGATAGTGGGAAAGACGCGAAAGTAAAAGGACTCGACTATCTCGGAGCCTGGAACAGGCTAATGGCTAACTCGTTGAAGTATTTTAGAACTGAATTGGATTTTTCAGTAACCGGCGTTGCTAAAACGAGGGTAAGGTTGAGGGTGGGGGTGGAGGGTGAAGGTTAGGGTGTGTTTAAGGGTAAGGGTGAGCATGAGGGTGGGGGGTGAGGGTAATGGTGAAGGGGAAGAGAACAAGGCTGGTCAATGGCTAGGTATTTGTGTTTCTGCTGCAGTTAAGTATTTCCAACTGACATGACCAGGATTTTTTTTTTCACTCTTATGTAGGGGGATGAAAAATACACAGAATAACAGTCTTTTCCGATCGTTTTTTTTTTTATACCCAGGGCCTGTTTAACAATAACTAGCGTTTTCATGCAATCTTACAACCCCACCATTCTGGGGTGAGATTACTTGCATGGTCGCGGTTGTAGACTAGCCTGTTTCGTATCAGAAAGTAAGAGGGCTTTTCTCTTGCCATGTGCTATCGCCTGATTAGGCATATTGGTCAAAGTGGTTGAGCTTGAAGTTTTACCGATCATTTGCAATTGGCTACTACAGAAAATACCATAACATACCACAATGTTCTTTGTTTGTTACCCAAATATTTTGCATAAGCATTGTTTTCAGTTTCTCTTGGGGCCATTTTTACTCCAAAGAGAAACTGAAAACTATGCTCAGGGAAATTTTGGGGGGGACAAGCAAAGAGCATTATGGTATGTTATGGTGTTTTCTGTAGTGGTCAATTATGACAGCATCCTGGAATTTGCTGTTACATGAATGTGCCCCCTGGCTACTAAGGCAGGTTAGGTCTGTTTCAAACGTCGTGCTACTGCCGTGCTAAGCTGGCTCGACTGTAGCTTGACTGCAGCACGACACTAGCACAACTTGGTGTCAGGCATCGAATTTAATTCAGTCGAATAGAACGGCTGTTGCCGAAATCCAATCACAAAAATAAAGAAACAGTTTAGCAAACTTTAAAATGTATTCTAATGTATTTATAATTTATGAATTGAGTTTGGCAATGCGGTAGCACGACGTTTGAAACCAAGTTGAGCTACTGCCTTATAGCACGGCAAGGATTGCCTTGCTACACGGCAGTAGCACAACTTGGTTTCAAACGTTGCGCTATTGCGGTGCTAAAGTCGAATTTCATTTGATCAGTTGAGTTCGGCACAGCAGTAGCACAACATTTGAAACGGGTCTAAGGAGCCTGCAATTCTAATCTCCACGTCGTAATTACACATGTGTCGCATGTATTAGTACAAGAGGTGAATCACAACAAAATTCCCACCAGAACTCCTGCATGTGTGGGGTCTTGTTAGCCTGCCTGCAGATCTTTCCTGTGTCCTTTGTTGCACACAAAACAAAGGAAATAGGAGATATTCTGCATGCAGGATACATGTAGGGTCTTATCAAAACCCCTAAATAAATCATTAGAACCATGAGAAAATGCAAGCCACAGGATAGGATTTTGTCCATAGATTGAAAAGTTGAAATCACTATCGAGTATGACTGCAGGGATCAGAGTGGAATTGCTAAAGAAATACAATTCCATCAGGGGGACTTTCTCTGTACTTTGGTGTTAATCTGGGTTGAAATTATTTGAAACTGAGATATCTAATCACTACAGCAAGCAAATAAGTGAATATTCAACTTTTTTATTTGTTTTTATCTTGAGGCTATGAATTATTCCTCCTGAAAGAAAAAAAGAAAACAAATGTCAGTTGTCTAAAAAAGTTTATTAACTGTAAAGTTAATTTTAGAAGAAAAAAGAAAAGAAAATAGAGACATTAAAGAGTTCCACTTGAAGTCCCATGACATGCATTTCTCAACTAACAGTGCAAATTATTTCCCTTTCACATTGGTCCTGGAAAGATTTCTGGAAAGATTCCAATTCTCACTCATTATTATTGTTGGTTTTAGCCCGCGCCTCAGTTGAAACTAAACTGTTCAAGTCCGTCTGCGAAACAGAACGGAAACCCTTGTTCTGAGCCCCCACCTGTGTAGCAGGATTTGAGTAAGCGCCATGATTGGCCTATTAAAACTGCCATTATTCACCGATTTGCCAATCAGGTTGATAGGATATTCGAAATGCATTTCTGGTAATTTGTTGAGTCTGTTAGGGGCCCAGAACAGGGATTTTGGTGCTGCCTCGCAGACGTTACCAACAGGGTTAACTTACGTTTTTTACCACTCATTTCAGTAGACGTTAGTGGGGCAGGAACAAGTGACGAACCACTAAGAACGTCTGCATGGGAGGCTAGTTACAGTGCAGCACTGACTAATGACACAACATACCTCAATTTCTATTTCTCCATCATTGATCTTGTCAATGATATCGTGAGGAGGTTGTCCTTCTACGGTGCAACCCACAGACTGGCATGTACCAAGGATCTCCTTTACAGTTCCCTCCAATTTACGAGCCATTGACCTTGGTCTCATGGTTCTTGCAATCTCTTTGATATTGTCAAGTGTTAGATTGCCACTGTGTTTGACTAAGAAGAACAAAACAATAAAATGCTAGTTAACTGAAGTACTTAAATAAGGGTTTGAACCTACTCATTGTTTTAACTGACCTCAACTTCATACTTTTTTAGCAGTGAAAGTGTAATAATTATTTGCTTAGGCTAGCTTATGGCACTCCAGCCAATAACCCCAAACACAAACAAAGTACGAGTCTAGCTTTAACTAGCTAAGGTTGCTTTTTCTCGATATTATTGACCAACTAGTTGGTTTTTACTAAAACAATTATTATTCCTCTCGCCCTCATGGCCTCCAAGTCAATAGCCCATTCAGGCTCAAGGAATAATTGTTAATTATTCCAAGGACTTCATGATATAGAGGTTCATTGTATTTAGGTTCTACTGTATTACAGTGCAACCACACAAACCGAGGCCACCCAGACAAAAAATGAGACAAATCTTAAAATACACCACGTCAAGATCTAAAAAATGACATTGCACATAATTTTGTACTCAGAGCCAGTTCAAAATACATTGTGAACCAGTTTTCAAAAGGATATCATTTTAAATAAGACTTAGTAATCATGACATTTGTGTAAATCAAGCTGGAAAATGTTTTGCCAACAATTGGGTTGGCCGGAATCAAAGCCAGCAGTAAAGAAATTTTGGACAATCTGAACTACAAAAAAAGGACAGCCGCTCACCAAAAATCATTTTCATTACTCGAAGAAATTTTGGGTTTTTCTGTTCTGTAAATCATCTTAGCAGACCTCCTAGCAAACAGATCTTCACTTGACCAAGTTCAAAAGGTTATATGGTTTGTGATTGGTGGATTTCAATCCATTTTTGTTTGTTAACTGTGTTTCATTGGGTTTGTTGCTCAGTTTGGGGCAATCGTCGCCTAAATTACTTCGAAGATTTTTTCTGATCTTTCTTGCTTTTGTCACTTGGAAGAATAAAGTAATGTCTGCCTCCTTCCCTTGGCAAAAATTCCACTAACCATGGCAATTTCCTTTGCTATTCTCGAGCAGTCTAGAGTCAATCTTAGTTTAGTTTTTGAGGGTTAAGCTGGGCGAGTGTATTGCATTGTAATTTGCATTAACCTCCCCCTTATCTTTGTCATGAGGGTCGTGAAGGGGTAAAATGGGAACTGGGATTAGCCTTATTGTGGACTGGGAAAATGGGATTTACTCACTGGGACTGGGATTTAGCCACTGGGAATGGGATGAACAATTATAAAATGGGAATGGGATTTCTTTTCTTCAGCGGTCTTTGCTCCAATATTTTGAAATAGAAAAATAAAATTTCGTAGCAATAGATCTTGCACTCCTCAGTAGAGACCGTGAAATCAGTATTTTTTGCCTTCGCGCCCGCGGTCTAGCTACCAGGCTTACACGGTTGCATAGTTACGTTCTGTCAGTTTTCCTGGTCAGCGGACAAGTTCTGCAAGTTTGCATATGGCGGGAAGATGTTGTGAAGGGAAGATAAAAATGGCTTCAGAAAAGGTTTCTCTCAAAATGGTACTAGAAATCAAGTACGTCAATGCAAATAACGCCGTTATACACACCGAAAATTTGGTAACTGGGATTTTGGCAAAAATTAGCCTGGGAACTGGGATTTGGGCCGAATTTAGGCTGGGAACTGGGATTTGGTACCCCCCTTCACGACCCTCTGTCATCGCTGACACTGTGATTTACTCAGCACTGAGCGCTGTTTGCAGTGAAGTGAGCAGCTGTAGCTTTAAGTCTGGATTGGTCAAAATTTCTTTACTCCTGGCTTTGAGTCCAGCCATCCCAGACATTGTCAAAACATTTTTCAGCTTGATATAGTTACGCAAATGTTGCGATTCCCTATTTTTTTATATCCTTAAAAAAATGGTTCGCAACGTATTTTGAATTGGCTCTGAAATTATACAATTATGCACCATTTCACTGTTTAGATCTCGACTTGTGATTGGTTAATTTCAAAATTTGTCTCAAAATTTTGTCTGATTGGCCTCGGTTTGTGTGGTCCCACACTGTAAGGAGTTTTTAAGCACTCAGCCTAGCTGCCTAATTAAGGTTATTAGGTTCTAGCCAAGTATTTTTTCTAGTAAAAAAAGGCAAAATCAGCTGGTGATTTCAATGATAAAACTACATTTTTCTAAATTTTCTGACAATTACCAGTACACACTACCCATTCAAACAATTAAAAACACTAAGCACTAAGAAATTCAAGTGATCACCCACTGTTCTTAACTTTCTTGCGATCTCTTGGGGGTTCCTTGAGAGCTCTGATGATCAATGATGATGCGCTTGGCACAACAGACACCTTCGCTTGTCTGTTCTGGATGGTCAACTGAACAGTGATACGCAATCCCTTCCAGTCCTGTGTTGCCTTGGCGATATCATCACCAACTTTCTTCGGGGACTAAAGTAGTTAAAATGTGCATAAAAAAACTGACAGGTTGGTTTGGTCGTAGGATGATTCTCTTAGGTAATCATTTCTCAGAAATTGCCTTTAAACGATAACGTGGGAAGATTTGCAACAACGATTTTTATGTGGCTACACGTAATTAGGTGAACTTAAACATAAGACACTGCTGGCCAGTGGTCTCCACCACTAATTGTTTGTGGGGCGGTCTTGGCGTTTAGCAGCGCCTTAGTGATTTTACAGTGCTGTCGCAGGGGTCAATAATTTTGCTTACGTTGCTTTTGCGTGCAGTAGTTACAGTTGTTTGTTCGCCCCCAACCCTCCCTCCTCTCTGGATGCTCTTTTAAGTGAGGATCTGCACCTTTTTTCACTTGAGGTTCTCAGTGTGACGGTGCCTGGTGGGTGCTCCTCACAGGGTTGTCATGGTTACCTTCTAGGCTCGCTTGTGGCCCCCTTCTGTTTCATGAGGCACCTTTCCCACACCCATCTATTGTTGATGGGTTTAAAGGGCAATAATGACGGAACAAAACACTCTTCAAACAATGTTGCAATGTTGTAGTTAAAGTTCTGGCCCCAGTTGTTGAAAAGATGGATAGCGCTATCCAGCAGATAAATTTCTATCCAGTGGATAGTGCAATTGGTTTCCGTAATACTTAACCAGTGGATACCACAGTGAGAACAGATTTGACAGGATAAAATGTAAAATATGACATCAAGGGTAGCTATGTTTTCTGAGGTGAAACCAAAGTGATCATGGATAATTTATTCTGCACGTGTACAAAACACAAACCTTGACCATTCTCACACTTCTTCTTTACGCTCACTTTTAACTCAATATATTTTAAAATCAACCACAAAATATTCCTCACCAAACCAAGAGGACCGATCTTGGGGGCGAGGGCTGATGTAGCACCAACTTCACCGCCAGTGGCTCTCAAGTAAACTAACAGAAACACGAGAAATATGCAAATTTTAAAGAGATGAGCAAACTCCTCAACAAAATTATCCGCTAAATTTCTCAAAGGTTAACCTACCAATTTTAATCTCGTTGGGATCGAACTTAGGAGGCATATTTTTAATGGATTGAGATGTGATTGAGGTCTGATGGCTGTGTGGATGAGTTCTTTACGACCCGACCAAATTCACTTTCAGACTGAATGTTGCACAGCCACCACGAAAAGAGGAAAGAGAGAGATGTTATATCCGGGATATTGGCAATAGGTCACGCAAAGAGGTCTGGGAATTTATTGACGTGGTCAGCGGTAGTGCCTTTAAGGCGTCTGAGAATTCCAAAACAGCTTGAGAATGCTGTATTTAACACATAGTTCTCTCTGTGTGATATTTTTCACCCACTGAAGCCTATAATTCAGATAATTTTGTTTACATTTGCCACTTGAGATATCACGGAAGGTCGTCAAAGTGTTTCAGAACGAGCAGTGGCTTTATTGGTCCTAAAACAGGCGAAGGTAGGTCTCTAAAGTATTTGGACACTTTATAAAATAAAGTTCTGGTCTACTGAGTACAATTTTATTCAGAAAGGGCGTCTATATCTTTTTTCTAGATTCTTAAAGAAACTGCTGCGATTAGAAGATGATGACTCTGAATCTTGCCTTTGCGCTCGGTAAGTTTGTAGGTATTAAAGTTATGTTGAAGTGGCCCAAGATGCATATCAGTCGACAGCTACACAGTGTTTATCCAAGAATCTTTGGTGGCTGTTTCAGAACTCATCTGTCTCTACTTAATTTTGTGTGTTAAATTGTAGAATACTCTGCCCCCCTTATTTCCCTCACAGACAAATAAAACTAAGGCATCAACTAAAAAAGTTTTCAAATTTACTTCGTTCGGTAAAAACGGTATTCTAAGATCGTTTATTTTTTATTTCTTATCTTTCTTGTAAATCTGAAAATACCAAAAGTTTTAGCCCACTGTTGTTTCCAGTTGTGACAAGAGCCAAGTATTTAAGTATCTACAAGTTTCACTTTGTAGTATTCTTTTAACTGCATCTGTGTATCTGTGTAGAGTTCAGGATTTATGGAATGCACTATAGCAAGTAGTACATCTCAAAGGTCTTTTGAAATGATTACTTCCCAAAAATTAATCTATTAATTATTATTCCTATGTCAATTTAATTCACTTAACAAAATAATTGGTCAATATATGCTAACTTAATGTCCATAGTATGCAAGCTTAATCCTAGTGCAGTACATGGAGGTTCTTTCTGATATGGCACAACATTATTAATATCTTCTTTGCAGGGTTCCTTTTTGCCTTCATTCAGTTAAGCAGGACATCCAATATTACCACAGGTGCTACTGTTGGAATATTTCTTCAAAAAGAACTTATTGTCTCTGAATTTATTCCAAGTGCTTGTAAGTTTTGTCATCTATTTTAGAATAGTTTAGCTCAGGTGGTTTTTAAAGATTTTTTTATGATGTACCTAATAATTTTAAAGTGAGCTTTACTTTAAATAAAAAATGTATGACTTAGTTCCATATATATCTCCATAAATCTTGTATTACCTTTAACTCTTTAAGCCACAATATGCACATACAAATTCTTCAGACTGATCTCCATACATTTTACAAAGATTCGGGAAATCTAGTGAAAGATCAAAGCATTTTCCCTTTTGTGTTCATGTCATTAATTCTCACAACATTTTCTCTTGAAAGTGTACTGAGAAAATTCATGTCATTCTTGGAGCTTAAAGGTATTAATAGATATTATAATGTCGAACTGTACATTTTTAGTGCAGTGATTTTCATAATAAACGTATGTTTCCATTGGGGAGACTAATGTCTGTATTTTTGTATCTCATTCAGCTGGCCAGACAGAGGTAAAATTTATAGCTTCTAGATTAGGATTCCCAGATCTTCCTCCCTGGTTACTGCTGGAGCAAGATCAGCCAACTGATAGAGCCTTCATTTATGGCACTCCGGGACCTGAAGTCTCAAGTCAAATAGTTTTGGAGGTACAATGTGAAATAACTGCTTCATAGACCCTTGGTAAAAAGCACAAAAATGACCCTTAAGAGTTAAAACATGTTGAAAGCAGCAAGAATAACAGTATAACAGAACTTGCTCACTGGATAGTAAGCCTTCCAAGCTTTCATTTTAATCACAAAGCTTTGCACGCCATCAAGCAAAGAATTCCTAGTTTAATTATGTGCAGAAAATTAAGCAAAATGACTGGACTAGATTAAAGAAGACTTTAAAGATGTTTGAATTACCTAACCTGGGAATGCTTCGCCCAATCACTCCCATAGCTTTATAATCAGATGGGATGCTTGGATGGCTTGCATCCGGTGAGCAGTTGCTTAGTGGTGTCCAAGTATTTGACCAAGTTCTACAAAGGGCGTATAAGCAAAGGAGTCTCCAATGCTACAACCAAAACACAACATTTTGTCATTCCACAATTTGGTTGGTGTAATTGCTGGGTTTTTGTTACTCTTTTAGGGTAGGTGATGTAACTGTAACAATGGTTATTTGGTTTTAGGTCACTGCATGGAACAAAAAGGATTACAACACATCAAGAAAAGAGATTTTTATAAGCATAGATAAATCCAAAGGTGTGTGACATTTAGCATTACATGTGGTCTAGTGCTTTCCTTACAACATTGTTGTAGTTGGAGACATATTTAAGATTGAAATTATCTGAGCCTCAGTCTTTGTCAGACTTAATTGTTATTTGTTTTAAGGCTATAAAATTGCATCCTTAAAACATTTGATCATGTCCTTGGATTTCCTAATGGAAGTGGCTTCTTACTCAGGGATGTCATTAAGAGGAGGGGCAGGGGATTTCCCCCGGCTACTTTCATAGGAAAATAGAAGAAACATAGCACTAAAAGAAATCCCTACTTCGGGAGTAGCTGTTTTATTCCCATCCTCGGAGACCCAGGGGCGGATAAAGGGGACGAGGGAAAGTCTAAACGGGCGGAAAAATATATATGGAACGAAGAAAAGTAAAGAACGGCGAGAAGAGCCCCTGGGGACAATGTCTTACCAGACCAGTTCCAAACGGTCGCCGCCGTTCTGGCTTCTGATTGGTGCCAGAAAACTTGTGTTTTTCTGGCACCAATCAGAGGCGAGAACGGCGGCGACCGTTTGGAACTGGTCTGGTAAGACATTGACCCCAGGGGCTCTTCTCGCCGTTCTTTACTTTTCTTCGCACCACATTTTTCCGTTCGTTTAGACTATCCCTTGTCCCCACTATCTGCCCCTGGGTCTCCGAGGATGTTTTATTCCCCACCTACCTGTTGTACTTACCTGGCAACTTGAAATCTTGGTGACATCCCTGCTTACTGCACTTGTCTGTTTGCATGTTGTATATACAACTGTAACTAGCTGGCCCTTCTGCATGCTTCCTTGACCTCTGCTTTTTGTCTTGTTTAGTCTTAATTCTTCTGTAATCAGTTAATGTGGTCCTCGGACCACAGTACATATCCCATAGTGTCTGAAATAACGATCACTTCTCAATATGCCATTTAGGAATTCCACGATACCAAGCAGAGTTCTTGATAAGAAACAGCAGCATTGATGAGTTTTTAGAGGGAAAAGGGACTGCAGACTTTGTTGAAAGAGTGAAAAAAGTCTGGCAGCCCAGAGGTGGAATAAGGGTAACATCAGTGGAATCAAAACTGAACAGGGCTGGAAGAGTACCAATTCCCCCACAGAAGGAAGGGTAAGTGAAGTCTTCTCTTGTTTGTTCAAGTGTTATATTTTGTCCGCCTGTTTTTATAAAGGGTGGTTCAAGAAACTTATTTGAGAACAAAAGGGTGAGGATTACTACATACCCTCTTGCCTGCAATACAGGTTTCACTGAAAACATTTTAAATTTGTGTGCAATTAAAATAATAATTATACTGTCTTATTTGGTTTGAAAATTTACAAGCCAGTTTAAATTTTGTTTCCCTTTGTCTTGTATTTTAAAGCCTTAATTGTTTTTGTAATTTGAACTCAAATAGTTTGAACTTGATAAGCATTTCATTTCATTTCTTTTCATTTTATTGGTTAATTCAGATTTAACTTTCTTTTTTCACTGCCCACAAAAAGCAAAGGCTAGTCTAGGTGGGCAGTGTCTATTTAAAAAAAAATAAACTCTCCAAATAGACTGTTGTGTTTTTCTATCTATTAATGACTAGATTTCTTCCCATGCAGAATGCAGGCTATTAAATTATCATTATGATGCACACCGTGTAGAATGAAAAAGTAACTTAAGCCCATCGTTATTTGAGTGATATTCTGTCTTGTTGGCAGTGTGTACATAACTGTTGGTGGTGATTCATCCTATGAAGTGTTGAAAAATGATTACCAAGGTTGTGCTGGATTAAGTTCTCAAGCAAACCAACAGTTCTTGCCATATGATATTGACTGGTGCAAGTTTAGACTGGTAAGTCAATGATCTTCCTCTGCTCTCAACATCCTTGTGTGAATCAGCATTGTTGAAGTGAATGCACTTAACAAGTTAGGCTTGTAAACAGTCAGAGATAAGTGAAAAACACAGATGCAATGCAGATGCATTTACCTATTACATGAAATTTTGGCAACATTTTAATTTGCCAATAAAATGCACCAAAATTAAGTGTCATTAAATTGAAATTGTCGCTAAATTAAAGTGAGTACAATGTGAAATTCTGCCATCTGGTTAGTTTCACACACACATGCTATTTGAGGGTCGATTCTGACATGTACAACTGTATCATTGACCATATACATGTTATAGGTCAAAATTAATTAATATCAGGTTAAAATTTTTTAACCCAGATTAATTCTCAATTTCCTTTATCTCTTAGCCCTAATTATTCATGAATTTTGTAACTTGTAACATACATGTAACAACACACAAGCATTATGTATCAACTCAAGCTTTTCAGGCCTAGAAATGTTTTTCTTTGTTGTTTACTATCACAAGTTTACTTTGTCAGGCATTGTTGGACAAAACAAAACAATACATTTGAAGAAGTACAAGTCAGCAACAAAAACGTTTCGTTGTTTTGAAAACACACTTAGCCTATTGCATGCTATCATGCTCTATGTAAGAAGTAAGATATAATTACTAAAAATGATTCCTTTCAATTCAGATATGCATTTTATGAGCATTTTAGTTGATATAATAATATACAGCTGTATGTACTAAACAATGTTATTCAACTTGATTGCCCTTTTATGTACATTGCTATATGCATAGTGTCAATATTGAGAAAATGTACATTGTAAAATGCTAACAAAAAATAATATTATCTGGCATTATTAAAATACTATAGTGATAATAAGGGATAATTGAACCATTAGTTTCTTTGCTCCTCCAATTTATTTACATTGTATTTACTGAACAGATGGATATGAGCCAAATGTCTGTGGTTGTTGGTAATGTCACCAAATCAGCACCCAGTGGAGAAGCTTTTGTAGAATCTACATATGTAGCACCAGTGTATGACTCCTCTGCCAGAGATTTTGGTAGTGACTTTCTTCTAATATTGATTCTGCCGCTTCTTGTGGTCTTCGTCATTGCCATCATCCTTGGCATCATCTTTTTCTGCTTCCGCGAAGGAAGGTTAGTGCCTTGGTCTTATTTTGTCAGGGAGCTGTGCTTTTATTTTTAATTAATTAAGGGGCTCTTTACATGGAGGAAGGAAGATCCCAGCACCAGGAAGATCCTGGAAGGTGGATAATCCTAGCACCATATGTTTTCTGTATTCAGTTTACATGGAAAGGGTTGTACTTGTGCCTTGCGCTAGGATCTTCCAAGTACTAGGATCGTCCCAGATGAGAGGTAGGAAGATCCTAGCACCATGTAAACTGCTTTCACCAGGAAGATCCTAGTATTAGGGATAAACAAGGCAAAGAAAAGGTGGCAGGTTGTTCAGTGGATAACCATGGCATAAAAGCTGTCAGTTTTGTTTGGCCCCACCAATTCTAAAGAACTGCCATTTTTTTTTACTGAAAAATGTAGAACAGAGGGGCCCAAATTGCATGTTTGTTATTGTCACCCATCGTCTTACATGTAATTTCCTTCTCTACTTGTAAATCACACAGGCTAAAATTCCTGTATGTAAACCCAACAAAAAGTTGAAGTTACGCTTTCTAAGATCTTCTGGATGCTAGGATCTTCCTCCCTCCCTGTAAACAGCCACCCCCAGCCACCCCTTCTCTTGTCCAGCCAAATATCTAGACAGTTTAAGGTGGCTCGACTGGATTTTTTGGAGTTGATACCTCCCAAGTTTGAGCATTAACTACGTCGGCATGAGTAAAGATATCGAAAAAAGGTTACCACAACTGTATTACATAAAGATGAAAATTTCTTAAGATCTGAGTTTTATTGCAATCGGAGTCGCCATGGCAACGTAATGATGCCATTCCGTTTTTCATTTATCCTTATGTTTCTCTGTACCAGGAGTTTTTTGAAGAAATCGCTTAAGGGAGTATGTACCTGCCATAATTGCCTCCATTATGGCAAAGTTTAAAGAAATTCTATGAGAGCGTTTTCGAAATATTTTGAAATACACTTTTAAGAATCATAAAAACAGTGAAATAGCATGCTAGCCGCTCAATTCGCTAATATATTAAGAAAATGATAAGCTTTGGGAACGCGGCTTCATCTCATAGTGGATTGATTCCATTGAAAACTGCATACAAAAAAAGAGGGGAATTGCTCTGGGCGATCGCGAGTAAGAAGAATTTTATTAACTTGCATTCAGCTGCTTTTGATGCAGTTTTTGGAGGTAATTTGGTCCATGCCTAAGAATTTCGCATTTTTCCAAAAACCGCTCGATAATTTTTTTTATAAATTCGACAATTCCGAGATCAATCGTCAAGAAATATTCCCTGCAAGTTTCAAGAACATTGAAAACAGGGAAGGCTTTTAAATAGGGACTCAAACATAACCAATTTTCCCCCCAGATTTTGTGTTTACAAGTGAGCGTCTTCATTATTCACTGGCATTGTTTTCAAGTTTCATATGCACGTGCACAACTAGCAAAAAATATAAATTTGCATCAAAAAGAACTCTCGATTACTTTCCGAAGAAATATCCGGTATATGCTAATAATTGGCTTGTCGTGACAGATAGCAGTGAGAGCCGAAACGGTGAACGTCTCGGCTCATCGTGTAGGATGCAATACTTAATTATCTTACTCGGGTTATAACATCCCAGAAACTCTCACAAAGAGTTGCTCTGATGTTATAATGTATCACTAACCTCTTTACCCGGTAATTAGCATATCCCGAAGATTTAACCGAGGGTCCTTTTTGATGCAAATTCTATCTTTTTGCTAAATGTGCACGTGTATATGAAACTTGAAAACAATGCCAGTGAATAATGAGCACGCTCACTTGTAAACACAAAATCTGTGGGGAAAATTGGCTATATTTGAGGCCCTATTTAAAGGCCTTCCCTGTTTTCAATGTTCTTAAAACTTGCAGGGAATATTTCTTGACAATTGATCTTGGAATTGTCGAATTTATAAAAAAATTTATCGAGCGGTTTTTGGAAAAATGCAAAATTTTTAGGCATGGACCAAATTACCTCCAAAAACTGTATCAAAAGCAGCTGAATGCAAGTTAATAAAATCCTTCTTACTCGCGATCGCCCAGAGCAATTCCCCTCTTTTTTTGTATGCAGTTTTCAATGGAATCAATCCACTATGAGATGAAGCCGCGTTCCCAAAGCTTATCATTTTCTTAATATATTAGCGAATTGAGCGGCTAGCATGCTATTTCACTGTTTTTATGATTCTTAAAAGTGTATTTCAAAATATTTCGAAAACGCTCTCATAGAATTTCTTTAAACTTTGCCATAATGGAGGCAATTATGGCAGGTACATACTCCCTTAAGCGATTTCTTCAAAAAACTCCTGGTACAGAGAAACACAAGGATAAATGAAAAACGTAATGGCGTCATTACGTTGCCATGGCGACTCCGATTGCAATAAAACTCAGATCATAAGAAATTTTCATCTTTATGTAATACAGTTGTGGTAACCTTTTTTCGATATCTTTACTCATGCCGACGTAGTTAAGGCTCAAACTTGGGAGGTATCGCCCTAAAAAAATCCAGTCGAGCCACCTTAAGCTCTCCAAGTGACCACTCTTGTAAGGGACCAGCTCTAGTTACGACCACCTTTGTGAAACCCAGTTTGAACTTTGACTTAAGCTTTATAATAGAAAGCTCTTGTGAAGGAATACTCCCGTAGGCAACCAAAACCACTTTTGGGATTACCCAACTCAACTTTTCCTTTGTTTTTAAGCTCTTGTAAGTGACCACTCAGAGTCTTTGTCGCATAAATAAACACTCTAATGAAACTGCACTTTGCGCTAATGGTCTGAAGAATTGGAAGTAAAGTTTTGCCGTGTCTACATCAGATATAAAGACACTCATTAAACATTAAATAAATCTATTTTATTTTTTCTCTATGAATTTGTTATTAAAGAGTTTCAAAAGCTCTCATAAGCAACCACCCTCTATTGCTTTACAATGGGGTCGCTTTCAAGAGCTCATTCTCTTAAGCAGCCAGGTCTAGTTACGACCACTTTTTTGAATTTTCAAGGTGGTTGCTTACAAGAGCTTCAACTGTATTAAGCAGCCATGCTTGAGATGGGTTATGTTTAGAGCGCTTTACCGACAATTTTTTTCATGTATGCTTATATGAATTTCTAGTTTTGTACCACTTGTACTCAGGGTTACATTAACAGGTGTTTATAAATAATTTGTACTTGGTTTGCTTTAAACATGGGAATGTCCTTTGAAAACAATTGAGTTTGTGACAAGGTACAAGACAGAGCAGTTCACTGTAGCTTTGGAACCCTTTACTAAGTTCAGGAGATATTTTAAAATTGGTGTAATCCATGAGGGTTGTTGCTCATTCAGGTAATTGTTGATTAAATTACATGCTGTATCCTGTTTTATTTTACATACTATTCTTTAGATTTTTATTTTTTCTTGATGTTTACAACATGATAATTTTTTTAAAATTTTATCAGGCCAAAGAGGGATGCTGAGACTTCAAGGTTTGTCCCTCATTATTCTTCTTTTTTCAACACTTATATGTAGAAGGTTTCCAGATGGTCATGTTACGAACAAATTAAATAAAAATCAGTTTACAATGTATTGCTTCACATGGTTTCTTTGTATCTAAAGCATTTATCTCAAATTCATCTCATATTTTGTGTGTTCAGTAAATTAAATGGTTATATTATGGTAACAAAAAACTGTCACAATAGTAATATATTTATCCGGGATAAAGTGGATAAAGAAACAAATTTTTCAAATTGAACATACACATGTAACTTGTTTAAGGTGGCTGAACACAGTTTTGTGTGCAGTCAGCGGTAACTCACGTGACGGAGAGTGTTTTAACTTAGACAAACAAACATGGCGGCGAAAAAGCAATGGTAAACAGAAGGCGATTTCTCAAAATCTACTCATTAAAATTTTGTGATATTTGGAGGAATTTTTACTTTTATCGTATCTTAGATAATGAGAACTTCAAAATGGAAGTTGAACAGACGATTTTTGTGACACATTTAATAATTACAGTACAATTATATTACTGATTATCTAAAAACCCCTATGTTAAAATTTGGTCAAATAAGTTTCAAATGGTAATGATTAATTAAAGCTATGTGCAAATTTATAGGAAAATCTAATGAGTGAGTTTTCTGTAAACTGAGCAAAAGTGAAATTTTAAGGTTGTATTCAATCGTTCATGTTGCCATGGAAACTACGAAAATGTCAAATTTTACCTGTCAGTCAAAATCTTTCATCAGTATATTTTTCACTTGCCAAGTTTCAGCTTGTGAGCTGCAACCCTTCTCTTGCCATGATTTGGCAAATGACATATACTCACAAACTGCCAAAACTGTGTTCAGCCACCTTAAAGACTCACCTGTCAGAATGCAAACCAGTTGGCTAAATACAAGTGTGACCCAGGGGTTGAACTCAGCACCCCAAAAAACAACATTTCTCCTTCTCAAGGCCAGAGAAAGTGAGGATTTAAGTCTCAGAGACTACATGAAATCTTGAACACCAACCACTCGGCAATTATGCCTGAATAAACAACATTTGAGTGTTCAAATTCATATGAGCAGATTTGATATATTAGTTGACCATTAATTTTTGTTTTAACATTTTTACTAGTTCCCAGTTGTCTCATCATGATTCAATAGTACGGGCAACATTCCGATTGCGTCAGCTGTCCCATCAGAATGGTGATGCTAGTCACAATGGTTCAGCTGGTTATGACCCAGGCCAGCCAAGAGAGTCCTCAACTCCTTATAAGCAGTAAGGATTTTTCATTTACATGTAGTTTATTTGCTAATATGTACTACTCACCTAGACTGTTAGCTGTCCCCTATGTTTTGAAGGTCATCAAGATCAAGCACTTTTGCAACTTGTTGCCCTCTTAATAGTAATAATAATACACTTTAGTTAAAGAGGGTAGCATGGAATAGTTACAGAAACTAGTAAACTTGTGGCCCTCTATCTATATTAAAATTGCAAAAAAAAATAATAAGATTCCAAATATACAAAGTCTAAGTTGGAGATGTTACTTAAATGCGAATGGCGAACAGGGAACAGGGAATGGGGAACAGGGAATGGGGAACAGGGAATGGGGAACGGGGGACAGGGAACGGGGAAAGGGAATGGGGAATGGGGAGTGAGGAACAGGGGTCATAAGGGAACAGGAAAATGAAAAATGAGAGGGTGTGTTACGTATATCTCTCTTTTATCTGCATAATAAAATATTCTTTACATCATACTCAGCCTTATTTCAAAAGCATTATTATCGGTTGATGCTTGGTTATTAACAGATTTCCACCACCAAGCCAACATGATGACGAACCTGATGCCCCATTAGGAGCTCCTCCTCCATACCGCCTGCCACCACAACCTGCTGTAAACATGTCATCACCAGACGGAAACAATCAGTATTATCCAGGATCTGCTCAAGGTGACTGATGGCTTGGTTACTCAGTTGTGAGTAGGATTCTTTGATTTGTTAAGCCGCTGACTCAGCAGAGTGGAAAACAGGCTGGATAGCACTGGAGAATGCCAGCGAAATGTTTGAAAGGCCCAAATAACTATTGTTTTCAGTCTGTCTAGAAGGCAAGATGAACGCAGCTGGGGGGAAATCTCATGTTATAACCCTTTGATCCCTAATATCCACATACAAATTCTCCAGACTGAACCCCATACATTTCCTTAGAATTGGTTAAGAGAAGTTAATAAAAAAAATCAAAGCATTTTTTTCCTTTGGTGTTTATTTATTTTCATAACCATTTCTCTTGACTGTGTAATGATGTTGTTGGGAGAAAATTGATGTTGGCTACTATTTACACTTTATAGGATAATTTTAATTAAAAAAGTCTCACATGATTGACTCGATATCCGTCAAGAGAGGAACAGTGCCCCATTGATGTAATTATTATATTAATGCCCTAAATTTGTACTATTTACTAAATTTTCGCGAGTTTCAAAACTAGAATAACAAGAATTAGGTTCTCCGAGAAAACCTCACATTCCACAGCATCCATTTCAAACATAATCTCGCGTTTATGCGCAAGTCCATGAAATATGTCACGTGGAACAACAAGGCTAATGGTCAACACACTAGTTATAAGAGACATTCTCATGCGCTACCTGTTTTCCACTTCTGTCACTGAGTATCTAACATAATCACCCCCATACGAGCTACATGTAACTACTAAACCAGAGCGCTTTATCTCTTTTCATTATCTTGTATCAGCGTGCAACCTAGTCACTTTGGCAGTCACTCATTTGAACACTTTTTGCCATTCACATCAGTACACAAATTACTAACACTCAGTCACGACATCGTGAGCAAACTGGTCCATTCAATTTCCATCATTTGTAAAAGTTTCTTTTTTTCTTTCTCGATACCAGTAGAAATTAAATCAATTTACTGCCAAACGCTATTAAAAGAGTGTACGGTGTGACCGTTCTCGTAGTTTTCAGTTCAATGGAAAATTTCATCTCTGGATCGGTAAAAATGAAGAATCTGGGTCGACCGAATAAGTATAAAATCGCTTAAACGCAAAAGCAGATATGTTCGTTTACACATTAAACGAGAATTTTTTTTCTTGTATCTTTCAGGCAGATCAAGATACGAACGACCGCCTCCATTTATGAGCAGTGGCGATGTACACTGATTTTATCAGAATTTGGTGGGCTTTAGAGATGTGTTATTTTACACCCACATGTTTGACGGGGTGCCTGATATTATAGACGACCTTTTTTTACCGTATTTTTTATATCTGACTGTGATAAACGTGAGGCACAAGTCTCTTGTACCAAAAGTGTAGGTTTGACAAGCGACTGTAGAGAAATCACAAGTGCCGTCTAAGCAAGACGCGGGTAAAGGGGCGTTGTAGGTAATATATCTAATTTTCAGCAATAACGAGACACAGCATTAGATTAACAACGCGTATTTTTTGTATTTTGTGATCTTTTATAAATATATCGTTATAAAAATTTCTCTAAATACCTGTCGTTTGGAGGGGTGACCCTCGTACTCTAACATAGTTGAGGCGCTAAACTTTTCACGCAGTGGTTTTCATATAAATTGATGTAAATTCATGTTTATGTCATGTTTGTTTTCTGCAGGTTTACATGTTAAGATAGTAAAAATAACTTGTCTCAATAGCGAACGTTATGTCTACCAAATTTTGACCTGTGTTACACTCATTAAGAAAAAGTTTGAGATCACCTCGGAGAGAGCGGTGGCGTTGGCCTCCGGACGTGACGGCAATCCGTCTAACATGAAATTGGCGGAAGGCTGCTACGAAAGAGCGTGTCAGTTACAAAACAACGGCTAACCAGCTTCGCAGGAACAGAAAAAAATCAGAAGTTAGTCGAGCCACTAGTTTGGTTTTCATAACGGCTTCCCGCCAATCTCATATTGTACGGAATGACGTCACCCCGGGAGGCCATTCCAAACTAAAGGCTCACAATGCTGTATTTTGACAACCTTTGGAGGACGATTTCGATAGTAACGGGTGGTCTTTCAAAGATCAGGGAACGGTCAGGAACTGAACACGTTGTTGCGTTTTGATTAGCGTCTTTAAATTAGTAATTTTCTTTCTCGGGTGCCCTTGTCCTTTCTGCATCGTTTTTACGCAGTAGTTGTAGTCCCTGTTTGTTTCCTTCATCCCAAACCATCTTGATGTCTCCGTGTTATGCTATTACCCTTGAATTAGTATTTCTCTTTTACTGAACTAGCATTCTAAGGACCTTCAAGATAATGTTGTACTTTGCTAAGGGCTTTAAAGGTCGTGACAGATGCCATTTAAGTCTTCCACCTTTAGGTCACATTTTGGTGACATTATTTGTCACTTCAACTTTTAAATCCGTGAACGAAGTCCTGAATACTTTGTTATCTTTCAAATGAAAACTTGCATAGTGCTAATTGTTTCCTGGGATTTTACAGAAAGAATTTTTGTGTTAAGTCACTACCAGGAGTGAAAGGCTTAAAATAATGGGTCTTCACTGACGCCAGGGTGTATGTTTTAAAAAGTACCTCTTTTATAAGATAAAGTATATAGGGAATTGGACCAAAGGTATACAGTGTAGTCAGTGTAACCGAGCGCTAAAGATAATAAAGTCAATATTTTGTAGTTTTATTGGATTCAAGGCTTTTTTTTGTCGTTGAGTGTCTAACAGTGCCAACAATAGCCTTATTAGCAACGTTTTACAGCAGAATTGTTTAACGCAGTTAATGGAGCGTCACGCCGTTTAGTCAGTAATATATAACGCAACTTTGTGGTGTTATGTGCTCTGTTCTCATTAGTCTGGCATTTTGTATTGGCTTATATTCGGTCACCAGTCTATCCATAAAGGATGTGCAAAATTTGGAAGATTCACTTTTGAGGTGTATTACTAAATTCTAAGGACTAGTTCGTCGTTTTAGTAATTCCCACCCTTCCCTTCCTTTGGAAGTTTTAGTGTTTTGCTGTTGTTATCAATAATATTACGCCGTTGTTACCGTTAAGATAATTTTACTTGAGCGATATATATATATATTCCTGTACGCGTTCCATTAAGGGTGCTGGCCGAAGGTTTCAGCTCGTAGTACCGTGGAGAGTTAGGTCGTAAGATTGATTTTGATCGATATTTCAGGGTGAAGAAGAAAGAGACGCTAAAACGAGTTACAAGTACTTTTTAATTTTACAACGTAACACCACACGCAGTAATTCCACTTTTCGCAAACCCCACGTGTTCGCAAGAATGTTCGGGGCACTAAACTACCCCCTGCTGCTCTGTGAGATAGTAAAAGAGGGGTGCTGGTCGCCGATTGGTATGGCTTTCTTGGGTTGCGGAGGGCGGAACTGCAGTTGAATCTTACGCAAACAAATTCTTCCTACCAGGGCCCTCTTAAGACCGGACTGTTTGAGAAAGGAAGGTGGTACTTGCAGGCGGAAGTCTGGGAGACCTAGAGGAGACACTGATAAGGACATCAGGATCTCGAGCCAGCTCGCGGGCTTTTAGGGACCGGTCATTATTTATCGCGTGGTGGGGGGGGGGGGGGGGGGGGGGAGGAGAGAGGGCAGAGGATTTGGGGCTAAACAAGGTAAAATTTAGCTTTTCCCCTCTTTGAATCTTACTTCACTGAAGTGATCCTCCCTTATAACTTTTGATGACTTTCGTGATCCCCCCATGACTTAATTTCCAAGCAAATTTGAGTGGTCCCCCCTCTGAATCCTTCCAAAGTTTTCAGTGATACCCCCTTTGGGGTTCTCAGTTACGACTGATCCCCCCTTTTTTCCTCCTAAAAATCGTGTGATCCCGCTTATAATCCTCCGCCCCCTCAGGCGATAAATAATGATCGGTCCCTTAATTGTTAACTGTGACTTCGAGGGTTTACCACTGACGTCCACGGTAAAATGTTTGTCCAAGGGGAGGATCACCCGGGAGGTACCATCATGGACGCGTCAACGGAGTTCTGTGACTATCGTGCCGCTGCACATAAACGTGGGTAGCAGTATGGAGTTCAGGGAGAGGCAGGCATCATGGCTGCCATGCTGGTGTTGCATTGAACAACACAGTCTTGTGATAAACGAGAAAGCGTCCTCGATGATAGGGGTGGAGGAGAAGTCTCCTGGCGGACAGGGTGTCGTTTCATAAACCAACCCCGCCGATGTGCAGGATAGGCCTTCTTTGAGGGGCTTGTGATCTGTGTTGTTATGGAAGTTCCATGGGAGATAAGTTTCCCTTGTCCCTCAATGAACAACTCAAGTACGGGGCCTATAGCAAAGTTGGATGCTTTCGTGGTTATGCATGTACCTGTGTTGGCGTGAGGGTACACTGACGTCACGGCCTCTAACAAGGAACTTTTAGCTTCGTCGAATGCTGGTGGTTCTTGTAAAACTGTCGGCAGTCAGGGCCTGGTGTAGAGGCCATCAATGTAAACACAACTGGGTACGAAGCGTTGGTAGTAGATCATGAGGCCAAACAACTGGTGCAATGCTTTCTTGTCCTGAGGACCGGAAAGGTACGAACTGCCTCAATACATGTAAGAGGACAGATACCACTGGCCCTAATAGTATGGCTTAAAAAGGCCACTTCGGCTTTTCCATGTTTGCACAAAAGCAAAGTCAAGGTCACAACATACGTCATCAATAAGCCGCTGAAAGGTTTGAGGGGCATTTCGTAAACCAAAAGGCGTGCGGCTAAACTCGTACAGACCAAACGGAGTGACAATGTCCGTCTTTGTGATGTCCTCAGTAAGAGAGAACAGGTGGTAGGCGTGCACTAAGTCAGTCTTAGAAAAAAATGTTTTTACCAGCCAAATTGAAGGCAAATCCTGGGCTTCACAATTGAGGGGCAAAAGCAAATGTCGCAAACGCAATTGTCACACAAGAATATTCGGGGCAAGATGCTGGTCGGAAGCAAAGTGCCGTGGAGAGTTTCGCCTTAACGTATGACTTTTGCGATGACGCGGAACTACCGCCGGGGAGATAAATAAGGCTTTCTGGTCATACCTCTTGATGTTGTGTTTTATTATACTTTGTAATCTTTAATTTAGCCAAAGTAACAGCGACTTTGCCACGCATTCACATAGAAAACCACATCGTGGTCTAAAGAAGCTTGCAACTTAAGGAAATATGGGAGTGCACCTACACAATTTCTTGATGGGGATAAGTGCATGAAAAGAGAGACCTACATACTTTGGAAAATGCTAACCTTTTGGCATCGCTTTGCACAAAGCATGAGTGGTATGTCAGACTGGAGTTTGTAGAGGTAGTATATTTTTTAAACATTTAAAAGGGACATTTATATTCGTTAAATCTTCTGTGTTTTTAGCTTTCAACGTTCTTATAACAGAATTAACCAACGTCTCTCTAATCTGCAAACTTTTTCGCCGATTTGAAGAGGAACGATCTACTTCCATCCGGGTAATCCCCTGGGTTATCCCCGAACTACCTTTTGTTGCCCTGCAGAATCTTTTCATCAAGTGTGTTTGCAGAGTAGCACTTGACACTGAATAACACTTGTCAAAACAATGTCATTTTTAAATAAGCGCGATTTTAAGATCGGGGTGAGCTATATGCATTCGCTCTTTTCAAAGGAAAGCCATTTTTAGAATGGTAACTACATGTTGTTACTTTTTACGGCGACCTCTTTGAGAAATTTAGGAAATGTTTGCCAGAAGCGGCGTTTTAAGAAAAGGATCGCCCTTTATCTGGTTCAAATATAAGAAATTCCGTGGGCACTGCCCCACACGACAATAATCATGGAGCTTTTGAAGAACACTTCAAGTGTTTTTGTTATTTCGTGTTTATAGCTCGATGCCTCTAGTCTCGACTTTTAAAAGACCCGTTCATAGCGTTGTAAAGGTTTTGACAGGTCGCAGCTACGACGTTCTTTAGAGGAGGCCATCTTACAAAAAACGAGGAGGAAAGAACGTAGTTACATTCTTCTCAACTTTTGTCGTAGATCATTTATGGCTCGCTGTTGTTCCGCTTGTCTTTCTTTAGCCTGATCTATCTGAGCTTGAAGATCTCTTTGCTGTCGCAGGTGTCGTCGTTTCTCAGCTGCAGACCGCTCTCTCGCGGCAGCAATCGCTGCCTCTGCTTCCTCTCTTTGTAATCGCATTTTCTCTTCCATAAGTTCTTTTAGCCTTCTCTCTTCTTCCACATGTTTTTCTTCCAAATCAGCCATCTAAAAAATGACATTTTACTAACTATACCTCCTTGAGAACCAGATACGTGCCTCAATCGTTCAAAGGCCGGGGTTGTGGCATTTACAGTTAACGAGGGGTTCGTATTTTGACTTTTCTATGACAAGGTAATGGGCTACCAACCAAGTATCACTTTCAGAACCCAGATCTGAAAACGGGTATGAATTGTAGAGGGTAAGTCTGAAAATGGGTTTGGACAATGACATTTTATGGTCTGAGTCAGGGTCAGGATTGGGGAACCGGGCGACATACCCCGACCAAGAATTCCTAAGAGTAAGGTGGTCAAGAAGGTAAATACCAATAGGATCCCGCCAATATTTCAGGTCATGTAGTGTTCATATTCATTTTATTTATATGAATTATTTTACGCGCAAACCCTATCTGTCCGGCATGATGAGCAACAACAGACGGAAGCATTATGAAGGGGCAAGAGGAAGATTGCTAGTACTTACCATGCGGTCCATATCTTCTTTGCTAGCTTGTAAGCGAGCGTTGTCATTCTAGCAAGAAATTTGAACACGTAATCAGGATACTTGTTAGTTAAGTGCTCTGAAGTAAATTATGTGATTTTTATTCTTATTTACAACAAGAAATTGATTTTACAGCCTAGAGCAACAAATTGGCGTTTAGGACAACTCAAACACCAGTAGGCATAAAGTTGAATTAATCTTTTGTCTCTTCTGAAAATCTTTTGTAAATTCGCAATGTTACATGTAAATCACCAAGTCAAACTTGTAAAGAAAGCATAAAACGGGACGCGGAATGTTTCTTTCTCTACATTTACTAAGAGGAAATTCCAAGTAGAATACGTCAAGGGTGTTGAACTCTGGGCCTCAGCACAAGGCAAAGTTTGCGGAGAAAAACATTGTGTAGGGCGCACCGAATTAACCTAAGAAATTCATTATTATTATTATTGTTATTATTATTATTATTATTATTATTATCATTATTAAATTCGTTTACGTCAATGACGTCATAGCCTTTTGTCTTTATCCCATGAATAAAATGCGGAGAAATCTCATAAAAGTAATATTCGGTTGATTGATGTTGTCAAAGGAATTAGATGGCGCTAACTCGCCTGTAATTGAAATCACTGAGCCACTTTCATTGTTAAACAACTTTTTCCAGTCCCGGTTCACTGATCCTTGACGCGCAAAGTGTACGCGCGCATTGTGAGCGCACAAAATTTCTTCGCTTCTCCCGCACCAGAGGTCACTTTTCGCGCTCTTGCGTGTATCGCCTTCTTTGTACATTCTCTGAAAAAAGAAATACCGAACACGGATAATGACACTTACTCTGATCCTCTCCGCTTCCTCGGCCTCCGCTTCTTTTATTGCCCTCTCTGTAGCAATCTCTTCATAATATTCCCTTCTCTGATTTAGTTGATTAAGATGTTCCTTCATCTCCTCGCTGTGTTGCTGAGGGTAGAAAAGGAAGACGTCTGAGAAGGGATTTTAATTCAGACGTACATTGGAAAAATGGCAGTCGTGACGCAATTTTAAAAAAGTCATTGTTTATAGTCTGTGGTCTATATTAGTGTCTATTCATAATTTTATTGTTTTGATTCTAGCATCCTAACAAGGATGAAACAGTAATCCATGGCGGCCTGCCAGTTCTGGGGTGGTGAAAGCCAGTTGTTTTGAAGGTGTAACGCTTGAATTCACCAATGCAAGTCAAATGGACTTTGCAATCTTTTGTTTTCACTGTTTACTTCTTCTCCGCCTATTTTAAAGGTAATAGTTAAGGACATGATCCTTTCGTTTAAATCCTGGTGGGGCAAGGTTGCTGGGATGGCCCTACACTTTCGTTAACAAGTATAACATTCAGTGTCCGCAGAAATCGGTAACTCTTGAGTGGGAACCACGACACAGTTCTCAGCAAGCGTATGAAGATAGGATCAGGAAGAAGATAGGAACAAATCGGTGTGTCCAAAATTAGTAAACAAGAGCAAATTCAGCAAGGGAGCACACACTACAAATTTTGCAATATGGCCAGTACCTTACGTATGCGCACAGCCATATGACCCGGGCAGTGACAACAATGGATCATTTCTGGCGCCTTCACCTAGCGAATTTAAAACAGCGAGGCAGAAACTCGAGTTGGCAAAATTTCTATATATCTCTTGGGTGTCCGCAGTTGACATCCGACGTCAAGGTGCATTTTAAGGTTGCCAAACAACACGACTTTAAGTGCGAATGATAGCAAATGCTGTGAGCACTATCATGTTTTATTCGTGAACAAAACGGGCTGACGTCTTTATTCATCGTCTGTCAAACAACGTTTCGATTGGCGAATCGCGACCAATTTATCAGGCTGGAAATCCTCGCCAGGGAAGATTTACCATCGAAACTCCAATGCAGCGAGAACGGCAACTTGAAATCCAGCGCGAGCAACGAAGAAGAAGACGAGCGCGTACATCGATCGGCCGTTAAGCCCGAGAGTGAATAAACACGGAAATAATGCGAAGTTGCTTTGAAACTGTACTCGTTTAAGCTAATGTTCCTCAAATCTATCTTTGAATTCATGATAAGTAGAGCATCACAAGTATGCTTCAATTAATAATTGTATTAATATTACAATGTGAATTGTCCAGTGGCAGCGTGCCCCAGAGGTCTGGAAGCTGACTTCTCGCGCAGGACTGGAGGTAGTCATGGCGAATCTCGACGTAACTATTTTCGTTTTCTTTGTACATTTTTTATCCGTTTAGTTTTCTTTTTTATCATATTTTCAGTTCCCTTTGGCTTGGTTCCCCTTACTCTCACTGCTGAGCCTTTACAGCTTAGCGAGGTTTTTGCGATAACGTATTTCTAGTCAGTACTAAACCTACCAGGTCATACAAGTAAGCCAAGTTGGAGCACAGAGATTTTGGTCCCGGCGCCTCTTTCCTGAAGTCACTGTCAAGTTTGATATACGCTGATCTCAGACGCGACTCTAACATCATGAAGTCATTGTTATCACGATCTTGGAGATCATTCAATACAGGCTCTAGCCACAGAGACCGTAGAGTTTTCATCAAATTGTCGCACTCCTCCTCCGTTTTAGAGTTGTTCTGTTGTAAAAATGCACTCTCTGCTTGGTCTGCGTGGTTCTAGACAAAAAAACAGAGAATTAAATCAGCCGTGTATGTTTCTCCACCAGAAATCTTCACCAAGCGGTTCGCTTGACAGAGAAGCTCCGAGTAGTTTAGTGGTCACCTTGCATGCGAGCATTCTTCTCAGAACAGTCGCGTTGTCTCTGGTGTAATTTTACCACTTGTCACTAGCGCTACAGAAGTACCATTTCCACTAACGCTATTTCTGTTAATAATGGTAATAGGATTGAGTGAGGAATCTTATCGATGAAAAGTTAAGATTTCTAGATATTTTCTGCAACAATAATTTATCTTCTGTCCCCTCCGAATCTAAGGGAAAAAAAACGAGTATCACGAGTAAGATTATAGATCTGACTGGAGGACATCACAAGTATGATTACAGACCGACTTGGACAAACAAGAGTGCTGTCCATTTGCTTAGACATGACGCGCACCCCGGGACGCATACATTGCCCTATTGATGTCGAAATCAGGGCTAAAGCTTAGCTACTGATAGCCAATAAAGTTAGAGAATTTTGTAACAGTTATGATTAACTGGGATAGCAATAGGTATGTAATAAACAGGTTTGTTCATCTACATGAAAGACTCAAGAAGTGTAAGCATACCGCCAATTCTTCTATGTAAATCCATCTTGCAGTAACATCGATGTCCTCCGTGTAACTTTCGAAGAAGGACAATGCTTCAAGCAAATGATCCTCGTGATGTTGGCGAATTTTTCTGTCGTCACAAGGAAGGCCCGTTCGTTGTATGAATTCTGACATTCCGCCACTGAAAGTTCAAACCAAGAAAACAACGGAAGAGTTTACTTCTCATTTGCTGGGAGCTTTCTACTGCGTCACGCGTCATTCATCTCCACAACGGCCACCTTGGGAACACACGAAAGTGGCCGTTGTAGAGAGGTTTAAACAAGAGTCAAAGTATGGATTGTCCACCGGGACAAAAAAAGGTGGCCGTTGTAATGAGGTGGCCGTTGTGGAGAGTTGGCCCCATGAGTAGATGTTCGACTGTATTCTTGCAGATACTAACTCAATATCACACCATCAGTGTCATTACATGAGGCTTTACTACCTTCCTCTCACATTGTACAACGAACTGCCTGAATATCAAGTGGCAACGCTTTTCTACGATATATATAGTGCATCACTGATGCCTCTGCAGTTACTAGGGCACAAAAAGGAGGGTGACTTTAATCAATTTAGTGTCCTAAATATTTTCACTTTGATATTGCAGCTGTATGATTGAATTGTGAAGACGATTCGTGTTGTAAGCCAGCATATCAGGCGCATAAAACAACTATGGGGTGTGAAGCAGGCGATACTCGCGACATAGACGAACGACTGAACAAGGCGAGTCTGTCCAATTATTATACCGCCTAAAGAGGCAGTGACTATACGTAAACGTTTGAGGTATAATTCACTCACTCGTAAACGGCTTTAGCATTTTCGAGAGTCTCGATACACTTGGTCTTCGTAAACGTATCCCACGCACTTTGGATAACAGGTACTGCTCCAGGGGAGTTCACCGTGCGAACGTACTCTTCGAACAAAGTTGCCAAGGCTACAAACAGCCAAGAGAAGAAACATCATAAGTGTAAGTAAAATAGTTTGCAACATCCCTGTAAAGCAAGCTTTTGATATGTGAGAAAAAGTCCCTTCTTATGATTTGTTTTATTCTGCTAGTATTCGAAGACACCGTCAAGTAACGATTCTTTGAGAGACAAAGGCAACCATGATTTCCCAGATGTGAGCATTCATCACCGTTCTACCCGCGTTAGCCTATCGTCGTTTCTTCGGGATACCAGGCAATCTACCCTTATCTTTGGCTACAAAAAAGGGTATTTTACCGTACACGGAAACAGTGCATCTTAAGGTCTCATGAATGTGGCAAATTTCTACCCGGGCAACTCAGGCTAACCGTGTAGAAAGGACTAAACAAACGGTTAAAGGAAAGCTTAGTAGCTGGGATTATATTATTCATTCAGAAGGCGACATTTTGTGGCCCGTACTGCCTCCTTCGCGGAGGGGCGTAGTAGACGAGTGGTTAACACCTCGAACTTCAGATCCGGAGGTCCGGGGCCGGTTTTAGGCCTTGCCGTCACGTTGTTTCCTTACAAGTAACACTGATCCACTTTGTGTCCCTCTCCACCTGGGTGTATAAAAGGGTGTGCCGGCGACATACTGCTGGGCGTAAGCCCCCCCCCCACGCCCAGGGGTAACCCATCCAGAGGGAGTAGTAGCAATGCTCCTAGTCGTCACATCGTTGCATGCTATGGGAACTAGAATAACCTCTGGCCTGATTGGCCGGCCACTTGGCTCGTATCATGACCCAGACTTTGCTACCTACTACCTCGTTCTCAAGCTGTTAAGCGGTGCGTATGGTGTTTTGGGAAGGATGTTTGTTCTTTATTTTCCGCATAGCGGTGCCTGGAAACTACCCAAGGCTACGCCTTTAGACCTGTACCCAAAACCGAAAACCAAGCATGATCTTATCATGTGAATTCAGGCTGTCCAGCTAGCAAGCTTTTGACTAACCTTCGCCAGTGACAAGTCCCGGTCCACCATATCTCTTTTTCGGGCCCAACTTCTTCAATAGCATCTGCTTGAAATTCTGAACCCCCTCCTTAAAAGCCGAGTTTATCTCGCCCTGTGCTCTCACATCAGTTAACTTTTTTATGACTTCAGCATCTTCCGATGGTGGGGAAAGGGGAAAAGCATCAAAGTCTGGGAAATACTTGAGGATGTTATCCACCACTTTTTGAGATTTGCCACTTGGACGACCACGGACTTTAAAAACCTGTCGTGGAGATACGCAGTAAATTTTAAGGGAAAAAAATAACACATTGGTTTTTAATATTGTAAACAACTTTCAGGGTTAACGTAATTGAAAAAAGTAAGTTTGTTAAACTCAGCTCAAATTAAACTGCAACTGGGACCCTCTAGTTTGCATGTAGAGTAGTTTATTTTCGCAGCACATGTGTTGAAATCACAACAGGATTTATAACACCGAAACAAAAGACGGAAAAAAGAAATTCAAAAAGTCGGCCATTTGCCGAGAGTAGGATAATTGTTATGGTTTATCAATTCCTTTCCACTAATCACAGCTGTGCATGTCCTTAACGTTACTAAGCAACGATGAAACTGAAATATGAACGCGCGATATCAATATAGTGTAGTAAATTTTTATGGTTCCTAATGTATTTACCTTTTCAAGGAAATATTCCCTTAGGTTGTCCACACCCTTGGGCAGACTTAACACGACATCTCTCAGCAACCACACAAATGACGGAAACACCTGTCTTGATGACTCATCATCCAATGTTTGACCTGCGATGACTTGGATGCGCCGACAAATGTTGATTATATGACTATAGCATGTCAAGGAGATTTCAAACATTGTTACTATTTAAACCAGTACTTTCCTTTTTTCACAAATTAACGCGAGTTTTTCAGCCATAGTTTGGTTCAGGTTGGCTTTTACCAAGCCTAAATCTTTATTTGATCATTATATTCTATACTTTATTTTTAGTCTTGGTAAGTTACCTCTCGACAGTCTCCAAAATAGAAATTCTTTGTCTTATTTCTTGATAGAAGTGGAGACAAAGTACCGAGTTAACGTTCTCTTTACACAACGTTGTCTGATACAACATTCATCTGAATGCTGTTTACTTGTTTATTTTGATGTAGTTGTTTTTGTTTTGTTCTTTTCCTTATTTCACAAGACCGCAACCGGTCTCTCGTTATTTTTCTTCAAAGTGATAAAAACGCGGGAATGGCCGTTTTTACACTAGAAACGGATAATCCATCTTCAAAATCCGTCAAAATTGACGGAAAAACAGATGGATAAAGCCAGGCTGATTCTCCATCCAAAATTAAAATCGTTCCATTTTCATATTAAGAAGTATTATATATCTGTCTGACGCGAATTATCCAACGGATAACCCGTCTCAGGCGGATAACCCGTCTATGGTGTGAATGAGGAACGAGTTATTGTGGGCACTGCGATATGCAAATGTATCACTCGGGTGTAGACGGCTTTCGTAATTAGTCGGGTCGCACGAAAATCCCCGATATCAAAACGACAATTGTCGTAGATCGATCGTTCCCAAACGTCCCTTTCCATAAACAAGTGCTGAGCGTGCATAGACCTATTCGGCTAACTCAATGTTGTACCCAATTCAAATCTCCCGGGGATAAGATTCTTTATGTATTGTATTTGCATTATAATGTGGCATTCACATTTAAATGATATGGAAATTCCTGAAACAAAATGTTTTATTCCCAAAGGGTTTGAATTGGGTACAACATTGAGTTAGCCGAATAGGTCTATTGTGCCTAGCTAGAGCTTTAATTTCGATGTTATGATTTTGTAGCTTCCATACGACGATAAGTAGTCGTCATGTGAACTTTGAAGTGTTTCAAATTAGCACTAAGGCCAACTTTGAGACAGAAGATTATGAAATTTTGAGGCTTTTTTACTTGTCCAGGCGATATAGAAACACGACCAAGAGATCAGTAATTGCTCTTCGACTCCCCAAGTAGTCCAAGCTTACGATTCTGCCGTGACTTTCAATCTCACGGCTTTTGGGAAATATCATTGTGAAATGAAATGTTTCTTTGCTGAATAAAAACAGAAATGTTTACTGTTGCTGAATCTTAATTGATTCTTCTCTTGATGTAAATGAAGTAAACCGCTGTTACCAAGAGACTTTGCGATAGTTTTGCTTTGTCTGCCATCTCAAATACGACGAAATGAGCTTTTACCGTCATAACCCTGCTTATTTTATCATCTTTGAGGATCTCAATTCAAGAAATCATATCCTCTTGATTATCAGTTTGCTAGAGTTAGACGAAGTTGAGTCTAATTTTGTATTTGATAGGATCAAATACAAAATTAGACTTGTAACCTAAATTATTCATTGGTAGATTTTGAGGTATTACAAGGATACTCAAGAACTTCCAAATCTGTTCTCGTAGGTACACCAACAGAATTGTAGATCAATACAGAGCTCAGAAGCACGCTCAGTGTAAAAATGGCGTGATCATTGATACCTTCAGCACTCACAGCATCTATCCCCTCAGAATCGAGTAGCACCACTGTGAATTCACGGCCGAAATCATCCCGGTACTTCTCAGGAATAACCCACATCCAAATGCCCATGGTCTCGGGATCAAATGAATGACCCAAGGGAAACACATCTCCTTGGTCAAACACCTGGCTTAGAATGTATGATTTACCCCTCCGGCAAGGTCCTGCAATTGATACCACACATACTGGCCCGTGAATGGCCCTTAGCTTTCGTAGTGCCTCGTCTACGAGCTGGAGCTTCGTGCGAGGTTGCTCCCTGTCCCGTTGGAAGGTTCCAGTAGTCTCCTCCCATGAACAGTTGTTAGGTATGCAGATTGGAATAGCTGCCATAGCGCGTACGATCCTAAAAATGATGAGTTTAACGGGGAACATGCAGTTTATTGCCGCATTGATGCTTTAAATATCAGAATTGAGACAGCAACGCATTCATACTTTAAAAATATTAGAAACATTTTCGCATAAGAACAGTATAAAGATCCTCCTCACCACCCGCTGTTTCAAAGTAACAAGCTATAAGCGATTCTGGAGACAATGTATCACCGTCCTCGCCCTCGAAGAGCGTCGCGCCGAAACACCCTTCCAGCAAAAATGCAGGATCATGCAGCGCTACCGAGTTTGACATAGTTAGCGTTATGTTTTAGATCTGTAAGTGCCATAGACCTTAACATATGTAAAACAACCTTTTCTTAGTTATGAACTTACGCAAAAGGACGAGGGCGGGGGAAGACCGCAAAAATTGTGTGACAAGCGTGACAAAGTTTAAAAAAACTCTTCCGCCAAACTTCACCCTGCTTTTAACAGATCTGGTTTTGTAGAAGACCAGAGCACAGTAAGGTTAAGTGAAGATGATCAAAAAACTTGCAAGTAATAGCCCTGTCATGTTTTTCAGACACAAACATTTCGCCGTCCTCCTCTTTCTGCCCCGCTCACTGTTATTGCTCTTAACCATGTTCGCTATTCGTCACAGCGATTGGCTTGTGTCCGAAAAGTCAGCTTCTTTACCTCCCTATGATAGTCAATACTAATAGCTACCTTATAAACTCGTTGACAGAACAAAATCTTTGCAGTTCAATACCACAATTTTTTTAGAAACTGAAGCCTTCAGTCATGAGTGAAATTGAAATTATCAAATGAGTCCACGAAACTTCCGCTTTACTTCCGCCTTTAGTGGATCGTAAACATAGATCGGGATTTTAGTGAAAATACTAACTTTCCTGCTGCAAATATAAATACTCTTAAACTTTATAATCTTATTTGTAACATAAGAATTTTACAAGTGAAATCGTGCGAGTCCATTCTAAAGTTTGGCCTCCCTGATTTGCTTAAACGCATTTCTACACTGAATGAAGCTGATGATTTTTTTCCGTGTTTTACACCGTAAGGCTGAAGGTCGTTTCAGTCTCTGGAGATGAGATCAGATCAAACGATGCAATTCCACTTCGAAGAAAGCGAAATTTCTTTAACATAACGTATCGACCTGTGTCTGTTATTGAAGCATTTCCTTATATAAAAGGACGTCAAATGCCAAACTATAAATCAGATAAATGGATTTCACTTCAAAACTCGTGATGAAACAATACTGAATGGTCCTAGAGGCTTTCTCTTATGAAAGTACTCATAACTTACCTCGTCTAAAGATGACTGAATTCTGCGTTTCAGGAACAGACGTCTTAGCTGTTTCCTTGACGGTATCGCTGGTATCGGGCCCGAGGGAAAGTATCCCGGGAAACTCCCGAATCGTCAAGAATAACTTAATTACTCATG